>CM076578.1:634838159-635311549 GCA_034641835.2 Pinus albicaulis
GCTAGAGATTTAATGGGTGAAAGTGAGGAGGACGACAGGTATGGCATGGGTGGCATGGCATAAGCATGCCCATTAGTACTCTTAATAGTATTAATAAGCCAATAGATTCTCCTTACGAGGTTCAGTCGCATCTAAATTGATGTGCTAGCTCCTAGAAAATAATTTCTACATTAAAAAAATAACATGCTAACCTAGACACTCATGGATTTTTAGTGAAAATAGCTAATATCAATCTACAATAAACTACATTTAAAAATATATATATAATTAAGATTAAAATATATTTTTAATTACACAATTTTAAAATATATAATACTTTTTACATCTTGGAAACGGCGAGCCTTATTTCAACTGCCATAGGCCCATTAATGCGCCCAGGCAGGAAATGCTCGCCGTCGGATTAAAGCTGTGGATCATCGAACGGCGAGCATTTCCTGCCTGGGCGCATTAATGGGCCTATGGCCGCTGAAATAAAGCTCGCCTTGGAAACAGCGCTATGTACGTTTTCATGATAACTACACCTGCTAAACAAATAAGTGAATTATAAGATAAAGAGATAAGATATTCCTCGATTGTGGTGAAGTGTATTTAGAAATCTGATCTCAAGTATACGGCCGCTAGTTGCTTGGTACAATTCGACAACTATGGAGTTGCAGCAATAATGACGATACGTGGGTTTTCCTTATCCGATGAGAATCAAAATCAAGTTGGATTGTGATTGATGAGAAACTATAATATCAATGAATACAAATTAAGACGAAAATGGCTAATGCTAAGCGTTGGGCTTTAGTTGAATTTAATTTATATGGCTATGAATAATATGAAACAATTTGAATACTCATTCTTAACATAAATATTAAAAAAAAAACTCATCCATATTATTGTTTTATAGATTTGAATGGATGTTAATCATATTTTTTTGTGATTCTCATGGTAGTTGCATCATCACATTTATGGAGTCTTAATAGGAAAGTTGTGTGTATTTCTTATTAATTTATTAATTTATTTACATTTTAATATTAATAAATTTTTAATAATTAATAATAATTTATAAATAATATTATTTTTAAATAAAAACTGGTTTGCCATATTTATATTTATATAAATTTTAAATAATTTCAAAAAATAAATTTCATTTATCTAATTTTAAAGTTTCAATTTTAGTTTGTATTAGTGTAGAAGTTTGTATTTTTTAAATTTCAGATTATAATGTAGTAATATTTTTAGATTATAATAACCATATAAATTAAATGACTATTAAAAATTGATTGGTATCAAAATACTTATTTCATGGTGTGTATATATATTTTATTTAGTATTATATTGAAATATTTTTTTAAAAATATAAGAATTGTACATCTTGCTCATGCACTCAAAGTTGAAATACATGATTTTCTTTTTAAAATTGATATAGCATTATGTTCACATGAACATTTAAATATTTTTATTTATCGCTTAAAGAGTGATAATAAAATATTTCTTGGGTTGTAATATGATGAGCACAATGAGTGGGATTATTGATTAATCCTTTTAATTAAAACTAACTAAATATATTATTATTATTATTATTATTTTAAAGTGGACATATGTAACTCTAGGTTGAGCATAAAGGGAATCAAACATCAACCTCATATATGCACCTCTTGCGGCAATTACACAAAACAAGTGAAAACAAAGGTATAGTTAAAATATTTAATTTACGTTGCTCAAATTCTAGATCTTCAAAGAGTCGAGAGGAATCAAATCTCTATAGGAGCAAACCTTTTCTCAAGATCTACACTCAAAAAAGGATTGCATCTTAAGAGATTTGATCCCTCCTAGTAAAGTAGGTGTGATTCAACTTTAAGATAATCATCGTAAAGTAGGTGTGATTCTTCACAACTAAGAATCTTATTACATGTTTTTTTAAATGCATAGGCATGTTTCTCCAAGATATTTTACATTGTCTCTTCCTCTCGCAACACCTTCCTGAAAAACACAATTGGTTGTTCCTTCCCTTCACTATTTTTTCTGCAACAAAACAACTTCCACCGTGTGAGGGGAAGCGAAAGAGAAAATCAGGAATGACCTTTGATAATATGGGATAGCTAAGACTAAGGATTCTACAAAATATTTTTTAATTATAGAGAAAGACTCATGTGCTTCTATGGTCCACTTGACTTCCATGTCCTTCAACATTTCAGTGATTTCTTTAACAATTTCAAGGTATTTTGGTATAAACCTTCTCAGAAAAATTATTCTACCAAAGAAAAATTCAAACTCCTTCTTATTTCTTGGTAAAGGAATATAATTGACAGCCTCCACCCTTTTGGGATCAATCTTCACTCCTTCATTTGCTACAATGTGTCCCAAAGGTTTCCCTTCACTTAAAGAAAATTGTGATTTCTTAGGGTTTAGGGACAAACCATACCTTCTACATTTTGCAAATGTGAGTTGCAAGTGTTGGAGGTGCTCTTCATCTGATTTAGAGAAAAAAGTTATGTCATCCGGGTAGATTACTACAAATTTATCCCACTCTCCATCAAATTCTATATACATCGCTCTTTGTAAAGTAGCTCCAACGTTTATGAGGCCAAAAGGCATTATGGCATAACTCAATGTTATCCATGGTGCAGTAAAAGTTTTTTTCTTCTGATCCTCAGGGTTTACAATGACTTGGTTGTATCCAGAGAATCCATCCATCATGGACATTCAGGCAGACCCAACCACTTTATGCGGAATATAATCCATTTTAGGCAGAAAATAGTTATCTTTTAGTGAGGCCTTTTTCAAATTATTGAAATCCACACACAACCTTATTTATCCGTTCTTCTTCCTCACTAGGACTAAGTTTGCTACAAAATATGAGTACCTCAAAGGAACAATAATCTTAGTTTATAGCATTTTCTTCGCCTCCTTTTCAATTGATGGGAGTAACATAGGATTAATAGGATTAATCTTAGGTAAAATATGGTTTTACCCATTTTTAGAGGAATTTTGTGTTGTATGAAACCGGGATCAAAGGTATTCAAATGATCATATGACCAAGAAAACACATCCATGTACTCCTTGAAAAGGTCTATATACAATTTTTTTTTTTATATTCCCTTGCAACTCCTTTAGTTAATTTGATGATTTTAGGATCTTCTTTGGTTCCAATGTTACAATCCTCCACCTCCTCCTTAGGCTCTTGTCTAGTTGGATTAATAGCCACATCATTTGAGTTGAAAAATATTTCCAATGGAACCAACCATCTGGGGAGGGTATTCCCCTTCATCTGCAATATCTTGTGACCAACAATAGCTCCTTCCCAACCGAACTGTTGTTCAAATGGCATCTCCTCACCTTCCTGATAAATCACTGAGTTAAAGAATTCCTCGACTACCTCCATGAAGCACTTTATCTATTCTTCATCCTCAAACACCTACAAGTACTTAACATTGTCTGGTACTGAAGGTTTGTACCTGAATTCTACTTTATATCTAAGCAAGGGATTTTGGGGAGGTTTTAAATTACTAGCAGCAATTTCCAAAGAGTCAGCCATCCTATTACGCTCCATGGGAATAAACTAAAAATTGAAAGCTAAGAAAAAAATTTCAATAAAATCCCACACTTCATTCCTTTAGGACTTCAATCTTGGATGCTTGGTCTAACATTGATTCTTTATTTGCTTCACCACTAGCTATGAATCCCCTAACAAAGATAGGCACCCAATGTTAAGGTTTTTAGCGGCATGCAACCCCAACAACAAAGATTCATATTTAGTAACATTGTTTTTGGCCTCGAAATCTATCTTGAAAGAAAGAGGGACCAAGCTTCCTTCTGGAGATACCAATAGCACACCTGCTCCATTTCCTTCCCTAACGTTAGCACCATCAAAATACAATTTCCATATCTTTTCATGCTCCAATGATTGTTTGCTCAGTTAAGCGAAACATTCCACTTGGGTATCTCCCATTAGTTGATCATCCTCTTCTAATAGAAGACAATAAAAATCCTTCTCTTTACCATAGATAGGAGCATTGTTCGAACAATCTTCTTTTGTAACTGTCTTCACGAATTTGGATTCCCTATATAGCTGACACTCCTGTCCATCAAACATAGGAATGGTAGCATATGTTAAATACAGTTTAATGGATCCCCCAATATTTGTTCCTTGTGACTTGGAAAAAATCATACCAAATCTTATAGGCATTTCAACAACTACAATTTCCATTACTACACTTTTTATTGGGATTTGATCCAAGTTTACCACTATATCTTTGATCATACCCATGAAATGTACTCTTCTTGAGTCAAATGAGTATAGATCTTTATATGATTTCGTTATCTTCAATCCTAACTGTTCCATTATAGATAACGAAATTAAGTTATGAGATGCTCTTGATTCAAGCATACATTTATGTAGTAGCAAATAGTGGATCACCAGGGTGACATAGAATGGTTCAGTGGAAGATTCTTGCTCCTCAGCATGGGGTGCAAAATGAACCATGGGCCTCTCTTCTTGAAGGTTAATACTATATTTGAGTGGGGTAGTGGTGGGTGAACTTATGAGCCGAGCCACTTGAGCTTTATAGTTGGGGTGTTTCAATAATTCAGCCAAAGGGACATGTATTTTTACTTTCTCTAACTCTTTTTGAATAATTAAGGTAGAGGGATTCTTATCAATTTTAGCGGACTCAACATGTTTTTTTTTCTCGTTGCAAATTGGTTGTATCTTAAGGGGTGATATTTTTTCCTTGGAGGCTCTAGACTCATTTGGAATATGGTTGGAGAATTATTTTTTGGTTGGTGAAATAGGGTTGAGTGGTTTCTTCCCTTTATATGTTTGTTTAGGAGAACTCGTATGAAGAGTTCCTTCATTCTGATCTTGCTCCCTGGACCTTTTCCTAGAAGACATAATATTATACTTCCTCTGCAACTAAGCCTACATGAAGTTAGCAAATTTTTTGCAATGATTTTATATCATGTCATAATCTAGTGGAGGCTCCAAATTATCCCCTTGTCCTTCATCAGATTCTATTTCATTTTCTCCCTCCAAGAGGGAAGATAATTGATTTTCATGAACTTATATGGTTTCTTCAACATTATCTTCAGGATCATCTTCTAGGTACAAAGGAGGTTGAATATGATCATGTTGATCCTTTATCTCCCTTTGTAAGAGTTGCAACGGTGGCCTCCTGTAATGGGGATTAAAATTTCTACTAGTGGATGGTTGCTTTTGTCTAGGAGATTCTTTGTTATCCAACTCTAGTTTCACCATTTTTTTGGAAAAATCCCTTATCAGCTTGTTCATCTCCTCTTAATTTTGTTCTTGAGTTTCCTTCACATGGCCTGAATAATTGGATTCTTCCTTTCCTCTCCTCCTATCACCATATTCGAATTTTATTTTCCACTTTCCAATAGAGGTGAAATTCTCTTCAACTTCCAGGGCATCTGTTTGGACTTGGTCCAGAGTACATGAATTTATTTATCTAAGGGTAAACTGAAACTATGGTTCAAAAGATCTAGCAAAAACCACTTTGGAAGCAACCTGTGGATCTCTAATTTTATAAGGAAGATTGCTGTATAATTTATTAAACCTCCTTATGAATTCTGAAACATCTTCACTATGTTTTCTCTTCATTGCATTAAATTTTGTACGGATATAGCCATAGTCCCTCTTCTCCCCCAATTTCTGCATGAAAGAGTTTTCCGTCTCCTCGTAGATATTGATTGAAGCATTAGGTAGGGTCTTGAACCACTTCCTAGCCTCTCCATCCAAAGACTGGACAAATAGCCTGAGTACTTTCATCCAGTTGTTCTACATTCAAATTCTTAGCAAATGCACAAAAGGTTTATATATGCTTTTTGGTTGAGAAATCGTCCTCTCCAATGAACCTTGGTAGGAGCTTAAGGTAATCTTGTGGCATGCCATTCAAAGGTTGTGGCAAGTTGAGTGGAGCATATCTATTAAGTATAAAATTAGGGAGAACCATGTTTTGTAATGGAGGTGGTAGAATATTTATCACAGGGCCTGACTGAGGACATGTATGGATTATGGCTTTATGGAGATGAGATGGAGTGCTAACAGTGCTCAGAATAGGACTATTTATGAGGATGTATTTGAATTCTTCTGATTCTGGGATGGTAGGGAATATGAGAGGAGGTAAATTGACATAAGCTTTTGCATACTTTACTATAGAGGAAAATGAGCTAAACATCTGGAAACGTTCTTCAGAATATTCTAAGGCTTTGGAAGAGGACTTAGGGTAATTTATCTTAGCCTTTTGAGAGCTGGAAGTTGACACCTCGGGAAGAGAGAACATGAGATCTAGAGTGATGGGGGTTCTCTCTTTCCAAATGCTTCTAGATATGATTTTTCCGGGGTCGAATACAAGAGGAGTTTTCTGCTGAGAAATGTCAGAGCGAGTATGAGGCATTTTGAAAGCCAGCATGATCAAAATAAGATTTAAATAGTGGATTTTCCAAGGTGAGATATCTTCAACCCACACTTCCTTTGCTCACCTAACAAAAGGAATGTAAAAATGTCATACCCAGGGAAAATTATTTTGATTCGTTCCCTGGAAATGGTGCTAGAAGATGTTGTAGCTCCTAAAGACAACCCCCAGGTTGAGGACAGGTTAGTGCCTAGGAAAACTTAGTCTCTCTTGAAGATATACCATATATACTCAAGAGATAAATTCAAATTGATATAAATTTGGTCCAATTACCTTTCTCGGAGGAATATTTAACATATACATCAACAATACAGATCATTTACAAGAATAAATGGTTCAGGTCTGGTGGCCTACACATGGAAAATGCATCTTAATTTGGTGGTTACATTAAATATGGAGAGGATAAAGATGATAGAGGAACTTAGTGAAGAGGGTTGAATAGACCGATAATCTGATGCATTAAACCCCAATAGAATCTGTTATCACTCAGGTTTTCCTTGAAGTTGTGGAAAAGGAAAGTATACCCGAGGTAACCACAAACCAACCTTCAGATGCAAAATCTAGCCAATCTGCATCCAGAGAGGGCTCTCTCTTTATAATTTATCTTTGTTCTTAGAAGGTTTTAGGCTAGTTATCGATCCAAGAGTTTGTTTGAAAAATGGTGGAATCCACAAACTAAGGGCAAGGTTGAAGATTTTCAGTCCATTGGGCTATGGAGTCAAAGGATGGCTTTACTGGATTTCTATTCTACACTCAAGATGGCTTTACAGGGCAAGGTAGCTAGACAGAGAACAATCCTTAAAATTTAAAGTGGATGGGATGATCTTGAAGGGATGAAAGGCACCTAAGAAACTTTCACCATGTTCAAAGAAAGAAATGAGATGACTACAAACAAAGAGCAATGAAGAATTCTTTATTATAGTAATCAACAATGTTTAAATTAGCAAAGCAAGAGAATTTAAGAATTCATGCTTATAACCAATTTAGAGGAAAACATTAAGAACAATCACATCTGAAATCAGAGTACAATTAAGTAAATTCTGATTCAATCCTTTATGTAAATTATTCAGAAATGGACATAATGATATTATAAACTGATATAAAACTTAAGGCAAAGGGTAGAAAGACTTATTGAACTGCAGTCCAACACATGAATCCTGCAAAAAGTCCTGAGCTTCAAATCGTCATCCAGTAAGCCACGAATAAATTTCTCCAAAATGCTTTTATTCCGAAAATCTCAATGTTACAGCAGAGTAATAGAATCCACCCTTAATACTCTCTTTGAGGGTTTATTTATACAAGAAATACTTGAAAAAATCTCACACTAACCTAGCCAATAATCTAGGGTGACTAAGGAGTAATTTACAAATAAACAGGAGACAAATGGTCTCGTGGATAGAATAATAGGTAACTGCTGATGTGTTGTTCCCTCATTTTGCTGATGTGTTGGAGGTAAGTGCTGAAATAGGGCTCGGTGCTGTTCCTTGGAGTAATTTCTTTGCTTGTTTGATACTCTTTGTCTTTATGGATACTCTTTAACCTGTTCAACTGATACTCTTTCATCTGTGCTCCTTTTTATTTTTCACATAATAGTAAAAAGATAAAATTCTCATACTGAAGATAATTTTCATAGAATTTCCAATAGGTCATTCCACCATTGATCTTCTGGTATCATAGTCCTTTTAAGTTTTCTCAATGTCTCATCGGCCTCTGTGAGTTTGTAAAAAGTGGGCTCATTAGGAAACAAATACTTTATTTCATGTTCAAGATGAAATAAATTCTTCAACCTGTCATAGATATTTCTCCCTGTTGGCAACGTTGTTTCTGTCAAACTGGTAGAACTAGCAGTTGTATTTTGAGCATGGATATCTATTTTCTTGACATAGGTTTCTAATTCCATTATTTGGTCCTGTGAAAGCATTGGACTGGGTAACCCACTGTCTAACAAAACTTGAAATTTTTGTCTGAAAGCATTAATATCCTCCAAAATATCTTCACACTTCCTTTCTAAATTCTGCATAAAAGTTCTTTTTATGAAAACTCTTTTAATCATCAAAATAGTGCCGGTTCTGTCTTCAATTCCTAATCTTGCAAGTTGTTGTTTTGTTCGGGTGTTCAAAAATTGAATAAGTTGATTGGCCTGCTCAGGTCTACCTCTTAGTTCATCTCTTGTTCTGTTTATTTCTTCCTGAGCTACTTTAATCAGGTCATTTTGTTCAAAAATTGCTTGAATAGAGGGCCAAATACTTTTTATTAACTCAATTATATTACCCCAAAGAATTTCATTTATTTCCTTCATAGGCTTTTCTAGTGAAAGATCTTTTTCCAAAGCCTTAACTAATCTGTCCAATCTTTTGATTTCTCTGGTATTATCAACAACTGTCTTCTTAGATGTATCATACTTCTGCTCCAAATCCTTTAATTGTAACTTTGTGGTTTGAAGTTCTGTGACTCTTAATTGTAAACTTTCCATTTGTTTTATTAACTCATCATAACTCAAACCAGAAGTGTTTACCTGTTCCGGCTCTGTTTGTTGCTTTGTTGTTGTAGTACCTGTGGTTGTAGTAGCTTCTGTGGTGGGTGTCTGCTTGATAGCTTCCTTTTCATGTAAAGCTTGTTTCAATTCCTTCTCTGTTTCACTTAGTCGCTCAGTTACTTTTAAGAGAAACTCCATTACCTCTTCTTGTGAACTCTCCTTCAAAACTTCTTGGGTCTGAGGGTGCCTTGAGGCTGGCAATTTTAGCTGCTTTCTCAGTGCAGCTATGTCATCATCTTTCTTTTTTATTAATGCCTCAATGCTTTTAATATCTTTGGGGTTGTGACCCAAGCTGATGATTATGTCTTCTAGAGACTTTATTCTATTATCTTTGGCCTGAGAAGAGGCCTTCTCAATTTGCAATTGGGCACTTGTGTTATTTAAAGAATCTTGCAGCGTTAGGGCTGCCATGGCCTTATTGGTAAGAGTGGAATACACCATTTCCCTAGTTTGTTTATGCAGCTCTATCTGGTCCAAAGGATGAATGTCCTTTGCCAGGACCTCAAAATTTGTTCTAATATAATCAGCTGCTGACATGGGTTTTGGCACCTTTGACTTGAAGTGACTCATCATCATTTTGCCTTGTGAAATGTCAAATGCTGACATTAACCTTTCCTGATTATGGGGAGCCATTTTCAGATATTGATCATATACCTTCATTCTTAATGGATCATTCTTTGCCTTTATATTAATGAAAGTTCTTTTTATATCCCCTGTATCTGTTTTTGGTGGTCTGAAAGAGGATACCTCAGTACTCAATTGCTTTTGTAAAGCTTTTCCTTTCTGTCCTGTGTTTGTTTCACTAACTGTGCCAGTTAGTTGACTGTCTTCCCTTCCATCATCAAATATTTCATCAATGATCTCTACATCTTGAATTGGATCTGGTTTCTGTTTTTTGGCTTGATGTACTCCTGAGGATTCTTTAGGAGGAGTAATATCTGGAACTTGCCTTTTCTTTCCTATCTCCATATTGGATGGAGTTTGTAATTCTGAAACTTCAGGGTGTTTTACCTGAGTGGGAGAAACTTGGGTTTGTTCAGGTGCTTTGGAAGTTTGTGGTTTCTCTGCCATGACTAAAGTTTCAATGACCTGGATTTCAGGTTCCTTTCCTTTGCCTTTTGATTCTGCTGCAACTGATGAACTGCTTTCCTGTAATGTCTGCTGTAGATTTGCTGCTGAAGAAGTGCCAATGTGGGGTACCTGCACTTGACCACAAGATTCTAGGTCATACTTCTTCTCAAGATCTTTCATAATTTTGTTCATTTTGTCAGCTTCACTTTCTTCCTCAACAAGTGTTCCTTCAACCCATTCATCTTGATTGGCATATTGTTCTAGTTCAGGAATCTTGTGGTGTATATAAGGGGATGATTTGTTCTTTAATCTCTTTTCACAAATAAAACCAAAAGGGTCATAAGGAACCCAACGAAAAGTTCTTTGGAACTTGCTTTGTAATATATTTTCTACCTCTCACTCGGCCTCCCTAGAGTTGCAGATGAAAGGACCTAATTGACTTTTGATCCTTAGTTGGGCTTTCTTCTTCACACTACAAAAATGGATCAAATCTGAATTATTCATTTGCCTGAAATATTCCAAGGCAAAAATCATCATGGGCACATATCTTGGCAACTTGAATGGATGTAATTCACATCCATAAATTCTGATGACTGTATGGTTTTGATATAAATACCAATCTCCAACTTTATAAGTCCTTGAAAGTTGCAAGGTCTTCTTTATTTCATTACTGAGCCTTGGGGGAGGGATTCCTGTTAACAAAGTTGTTGCAGGATATACAAACTGATCAATGAACTCGGTGTAGGAATAGGGAGAATCAGAGAAAGAATGAATTATGGGAGACCAAAATATAACTGACCTGGGGTTTCCCTTTGCATCAAGCTTTTTAACAGGGAAAGGGAACTTTTCTTATTGATAGAAGATAATGAGATGATAAATAACTGAGGAATATTTGAAAACTTTCTCATCATCTAGCCTCATGAACTGATCATGGATCTTATTGGCTATGAAGGAGGCAAAGTCATATTTGACTTTAGGAGGTTGCCCAGGAGTAAAAATAGACAGCAAAGCCAGGGTTATCTCATCAACATATTCACTGGTATTGAAACCCAAGACAAAAGATATCATATTTAGGATAAGCCTTCCCAACTTAGTGAAATAATAAAAACCATAGGGAGGAAGTCCCTTAGGTTGATGTTCAGGCAGCATGAAATTCTGACAAATGGCCTTCAATTTTTCTGGGGTCAATTGATTAGACTTTTCAATCAGTGCTTCTATAGACAAAGGTGCTAGTTCTTGACCTGGTTCAAAATGTAGCATTGCATTAATAGCCTGGGGAGTAATGGGGAACAGAACACTCTGATCAGGGGATATTACAGCTCTTTGAGTGGGATGATAGTTAGAATGGCAATAGTGGATAATTTCTGGGAAGGAAATGACTGAAGGGATGAGATACCTTGGGAGATTGGATTCCCACAACCCAATGAGATCTTGCCCCTTCGAGTATTCGTCTCTGCAGCGACAATAACTCAGAAGGGGACTTTCATCAAAATGCAAGTCTTTAATCTGGAAATCTTTATCTACTAAAGGCAAATATTCTAACTCTCGGTGGGGAGCATTCAGTGGAGTTACATTCAAAGCTGCCGGGGCCTCCATTTTGGTTCTTGTGGATTCAAAACAGAGGTTTCTGGTTTTTCTTCACAAGCCGGGTGTGATTTTGATCTTACTGAGGGAAATTGGCACAATTGCAAGTTCAGGGGAACAATTTACAGTCGTAAAACTCAGGGAATGATCCTAGGAATATGATTTAAACACTGATTCAGCGAAAAACAAAGAAAACAGAGTTTTATTTGCAGTTCGGGGCGGAATAGGATAAATACCTATTCTTGGAGGAAAGATGGTTTTTAACAGGTACCAGGTGGTAGCAGAAGGATACTTGAACACAGGCCTGGCGAAAATCTGGAGCGAAATCGATTTGAACAGTGGATTTCAGTGGAAATTTGAAATTCATAGCGGAAAGCACAGTAGCATTCAAACGATGAAAATGACATAAAAACACGCAATTTTGTTTTATTCCCAAAGTCAAAAGAGGGGTTTTAGTTTTTCGAGGAGTGACGTCACTTTGGTACGGGCTGACGTGGGGCACGAGGGCCGGGCGGTAAGCGGTTAGTCCTCGCACCGCTTATGGACAAAGGTGGTATTTTATGCAAAGGCAGCGATTCCATTGGATGATGGACGCGTGGACGGGAGACTGGTCAAATACCACCAAGTCTCGCGTGTTATTATTTGACTATTGGATGGCTAGCGGAATGAATGCTAGCGGTAGATATTATAGCGGGAGATCGGACGGTGGAAAGGGACGTGGAGTAAGCGAAGGTTTAAGGTTCGGGCCCGTCGGGTTTTTGAAACAATTAATGTTTAATTTAATCACCCCGGGAGGCTTTTGATTGGTCGATGGAAAGTTATTAATTAGTTCAGATAACTAACTAATCCCATAATATAATGGAAAGATGGGTCGCAGCGGGGTTTTAATTTGTGGTTGAAACTTCGGGCGGAATGCCAGGTGGATGGGCCACGGTGGCATAGGGGCTTTTCCAAAGTTTTAGTTTAGAAAATAAAACTTCAGGTTTTGTTTATATTTTTGTATTAAACATATAAATCATATGTTTAAAGTTTTTCGTATATATGTTTTTTATTTTATTATATGATAAAATAACCAATATAGTTAACTTATCATAAGGGCGGGACTATTGTATAACGATATATTTAACCAAAGGGCTTGTATAGTGGGTTTTTAATGAATATTTGAGAAGTAAATACTTTGGTTAAAACATAATAGAGGGTTTTTGGGATATTAATTTAAAAGGAATTATATACTTAGGATAGGGCATTTTCACTAGGGATTTAGTAAATAGAGTTAAATGTAAATATGACAAAGGGACAAGGGAACTCAAAAAACTTTGCACATCTAAGAAAGTGACAATTTCTGAAGTAAATTGCAATATCTCATTTTCCACACTTAAATTTAGAATAGTAAGTTATTTTGAGGGATTTTTATGGAATTTTGCATAATTTTCCTAAGCAAAATGAGATTTTACTTAGGACAAGGTTAAAGGTGAATGATTATAATGATGAATTATCTCAAGTACTTAGGTCTTTTTGATCATTAGGCCGAGGGTCCGGTCCCTCCAAAAGTCAAGGAAATGCCTTGAGCCCCTTTGATCTCCAAATACCTTAATACTCTGGGGGAAATTAGTAAAACTTTTAAGGGGAAAGTGATGAGGGAAGTTAATGATTTTGACTTTGCTTGCTATGATTTTCCAGTGTATTTCCTTCTTCAATATTTGTGATGAAAGTAAAGGATCAAAAACATTTACCAGCATCATTCATCAGATAAAAATTTGCAACACCATCTACCTACCCTATCTACTACTACCATTTTCTCTTCTTTATTAGGGTGCATTTAGACTTGCAAACCCTTTTCAACCTTTTCTTTTTACATGATAAATATATCTATTTCTACCCTTATTACATCCAAGGGCTCAGATTAAACAGTTGAGCACCTTTATTCACTCTACCTATCTACTTATCTGCCAAGATTAAACTGTTTGGTCAGATATTTATTCTCTATTCTACAACATGAAATTGAAAAATAAACCAGCCAAGCTTAAGCAGTTTGACTATTCATGAATTGTGGCATAAAATACAAGTTGCACACAATTTGTTTATTACATCAGAGTAAAAAGTAGTGGCATTTAGATTTGCACACTTTCTTTGGCCTATTTTTTGTTTGGGGTTCATTTCTTTTGCTTTTTGGCCATTTTTATTTTTCTTACCCTTTGATTTTTCTTTTAGGGTATACCCTCTTTACATTTTTTAAAATTTTTGATTTTTTAGTTTTTTTTCAAGAATATGGAACACCTTTGCTCAAGAAAAAGGTTTGAACATATTCCATAGTTCAATTAAGACAATCATGAAAAATGACACCTATTGGTATAGGAGACTAACACTGGCTCCACTTGGGGATGGCTTTTCCTTGTGAAAAGTCAAGAACAGCAGGTCAGATGCCTCAAAATGTCTTCAAACTGAACTATGTAATTTCCTTCTTCTAGAAGCTTTATTGTACTTATGATAGTGAAACTTTTGAAGCTTAGGACCTTCACTTCGGGCTTCAACTCCAAGAATTCAACATCCACTCAAAACTGCATTAGAAAAGGATATATTATGTACAAGTTAGAAAACAAAGCATCCTAGTAAATAGGATCAAAATAATGCTTCAGCATTCGACCATTGACTGGTCCTTCTTCAGCTTCTGAATTGTTCAAATCCTTCAAAAAGTATGTGTTGTTTCCTTGCAAGGCATGTATGATGTAAGGCCCTTTCCACAAGAAATCAAATTTCCCATGATTCCCTTTTTCTTCTCTTCTCGAATCCCATCTTAGGACTTTATCACCTAGTTGAAAATCTTCTGCTTTAGTCCTTTTATCAAACATTTTCTTTAGCTTTTCCTGCAAGACTTGAGATCGTTGGTATACCTCTTCCCTGGTTTGCTGCAAGTGGATTGTTTGATTAATTCTTCTTTGAATGTCATTTGGTTCCACTTGAGCCTCCTGAAGTAATTTCATAACAGGAATTCCTAAAGATGATGGGAATCTTGCTTCAAGGCCATAAACTAATTGATATGGACTAGTCCCAATTGATTTCTTAGTTGTAAGTCTGTCTGCCCACAATGCATTGGTCAGTTTCTTGTGCCAATTCTTTTTGTTTTCTTCCAATAACTTTTTGATGATATTGATAAGGCTTTTATTGGAGGATTCTGCTAGTCCATTACCCTGAGGGTAATAAGATGTTGAATGGCCTAAAGTAATATGATATTTACTACAGAAACTAATCATTTTCTTTGACTTAAATGCAGCAGCATTATCTGTTATAATCTTTTCTGGACAACCAAATCTTGAAAGTATGTTGGTTTCTAAAAACCCTATAATCACAGAATCATTGGCCTGTCTGCATGGGATAGCTTCAATCCATTTAGTGAAGTAGTCTGTGGTAGTTAAAATCCATCTGTGTTGACCTGAAGAAGGGGGATGAATTTCTCCAATAAAATCTAATCCCCATTGTTGAAAAGGTCTTTCTGTGGAAATTGGTTTTAAAGGCAAAGGTAACAACTTTCTTTTACCCTCAAATATCTGACATTTATGACAAGTTGTTACAAATTTCTTAACATCAGAAAATAAAGTTGGCCAGTAAAAACCAGCCCTTAAGATTTTGTCTGCAGTTGATTTCCAATAGAGATGTCCTCCACAATCCCCTGCATGAAATTCATTAAGAACTTTATCAGTTTCATCTTTTAATAGACAATTCAACAAGATTCCTTCATGATTTTTCCAAAATAGAGTGCTATCTAAAATACAATATTTCAAAGATGTCATTTTTAAAAATCTTCTTTTCGTTCTGGACAACCCTGGAGGAGCTTGCAGGTTTAATAAAACATGAATGATATCAGTGTACCAGGGTGAATCTAAGAAAGATTGACTGATCTGTGGAGTCGCCATCTCCTGATTGTCATCCAGTTCGTTAATGTCTAAGGCTTGGCAATTAGTTTCAGTCATGAGTTGTGCCAAACCTTGACCTTTTATGAGTTTTTTTGGTTTAATCTCAATATCATATTCTAAAATGGTAGCTATCCACTTACCTCTTTTACCTTCAATACCATCTTGAGTCAAAATATTTTTAACTACAGCATTAGGCACATAAGCTATCACATGAGAATATAATATGTAAACCCTGAAATCTTTAATTTCTTTTACCAATGCAAAAGCTTGTTTTTCCATAATATTGTATTTCAGAGATGCATCCCTAAGTGCTTTACTAAAAAATGCTATTGGTTTTTCACACCCTTGGTCATCTTTTTGAAGTAAAACAACTGCAATTGTATGTTCAGAAGAAAATGAAAAAATAATGAAATCTCTGTCAAATTTGGGACTGGTAAGAACTGGTGTCCTTGTTAAAGCCATTTTAATTTCCTCAAATGATTGTTTGGTTTCTACAGTCCAGTCAATGCTTGAATCTTTCCTCAACATGTTAGTAAGCAATCTAAGTAATTCAGCTAAACTAGAAATAAATCTTCTCAAGAAATTAATTTTTCCTATGAATGCTTGCAACTCTTTTATGTTTCTAGGATGAGGTATCTGTAAAATTGCTTGTATTCTTTCTGGATCAATCCTAATTCCATCTTTAGAAATGATATGGCCTAAAAGCTTTCCTTCTTCCAAACCAAATAATGACTTTTTAGGGTTTAAAGAAATCCCATATTTTCTGCACTTTATAAATACTTGCCTTAAATGATCTAAATGTTCTTGATCTGTTTTAGAAAAGACAGTTAAATCATCTAGATAAATAACCAGAAAATCATGTATTTCTTTAGCAAAAGCAATATCCATTTCTCTTTGAAATGTAGCTCCTGCATTCTTGAGCCCAAATGGAATTTTGACATATTTAAACGTACCCCATGGTGTAGTGAATGTTGTTTTATCCTGATCATCAGGATGAACCAGAATCTGGTTGTACCCTGAAAATCCATCCTGTAGAGATATCCTAGAAGATCCTACTACCCTTTGTAGAATATGGTCCATTTTTGGTAAAGGATAGTTATCTTTTAAAGAAACTTTATTCAAATTTCTTAAGTCGACACACAGTCTAATTTCTCCTGTCTTTTTCCGTGTTGGTACTAGATTAGAAACCCATTCTGAGAATGTGATAGGAGCTATAATCCCTGCCTCAAACATTCTTTTGATTTCCTTTTCAATTGAAGGCAATAAAACAAGATTTATTCTTCTAAGCTTTTGTTTAAAAGGTTTCTGATCTGGTTTCAAAGGTATAGTGTGTTGAATAATGGATGTATCATAAGATTTAAGATCTTCATAACTCCAGGCAAAAACATCCTGGAATTCTTTCAATAGTTCAACATATTTAACCTTTTGATCTTTTGGAAGAGATTTAGACAATTTAACCATTTTGGGATTTTCTGGAGTTCCTAAGTTGCATTCTTCCATATCAGCCTTAACAGGTTCCATTTTAGGTCTAAATGGAATATCATTTGAGTCAAACAGATCTTCCAAAGGATTTAATCCTTTGGGCAAATGATTATCTTTTAAATTGATGATTTCTGTTTCATCTTCTATGATCTCATCAGATTCCATATGTTCCAAGTTCTACATGTCTTTTTCAGTGAATGTGGTTGGGTGCAGCATATGAATTGCATTTTCTATTGAAATATCTATTTTTTGTTCTTTTCCTTGATCAAATTCATCAATAGTTGTGTCTTCATCTATATTACAGTTAGAAAACTCATTTTGAAGTGTCAAAAAACTATTGATTTGATTGTTATTAACAAATACTTGCCAATTCAAAAGATTGTCTGGTATAGCCGGCCTATGTCTAATCTCAGCTGAAAACTGATGATTAGGATCAAAAGGTAACTTGCATGTGCTAGCAAACATTGCGAGGCTGTGAGCATGCAAATTTTGTTTCCTGGGAATCTTGGCAAGTTGAGCTTGTAGAAATGTGTTGAGAATTTCTACAATTGTCTCTCTGTATTGTTTCAGTCTCATGTCTTTTGTTGAACATTCTCCTTTAATCTGTTGAATGATTAGTTCGGAGTCTCCTATGATTGATACCCTAATAGCTCCTAATTTCTTGACATGTTTAAGCCCTAATAAAAGAGCTTCGTACTCTGCCATGTTGTTAGTGCATTTGAAATTCAACCTATAAGCATGACCCTCCGCATGATTATTCTCAACATTATGTAACCAAATCCCAGCTCCTGCCCCTAATTTGTTTACTGAGCCATCAAACTCTAAATGCCATAGAATTTCATGTTCATAATCTTCATCAATTGTTTTAAAATGTTTCTTGACAGGAGCTAGTTGTTTAGTTTCTTCTGGTTTTTCTTGATCATCTGGTGTTTCTTGATTTTCAGAGATTTCTTCAATTTTAACAGTGGTTTTGTTCATGGTTTCCAATTCTGGAGCTTCTATTTCAGTAGGGAGATCCAACTCAGCGTCGTATAAAATAAAAGAATCCATATCAGAATGTACAGAGTAAACAGGGAAGTTTTCAGGCTTCTCATGGCTACTAACTAAGTACTTCATCAAGGTTTCTATATATAATCTTTTAGGCTGACCAAATACTGAAATAGTTGCATATGACATGTCTAGTTGAATAGACCCTCCAAGTTTAGCACCCCAAGATCTAGACAATAACATACCATATTTAGGTGGAATATCAACCACTACTATGTCCATCAAAACAGACTTAGCAGGGTATTGTACCAAAGTAACACACAAATCTTTAATCAAACCTAAAAATTTTACCTGACTAGAATCAAATGAAAACAAATCTTTGTATGGTCTGGTAATATCTAGATTTAATCTTTCCATTACCGCTTTTGGCATCAAATTATGAGATGCTCCAGAATCAAGCATTGCATTATGGAGTATCTTGTCATGAACATTCAGGCTTACATAAAATGGAGGAGTTCCTCCACTTTCTGGTTTGCCATTAACCTCAGGGCCAAAAAGAAGTTTGGGTTGATCATCAAGAATGTTTACCGAATCATCCAATCCAGTAATGTTAATGTTTAGGGACTTGGTAATCTGACTTCTGTAGACATCATGTTTAGCCAATTCTGATAAAGGAACAACTATCTTTAGTTTGCCTATTTCAGCCTCTAGATTGAAAGGTTTTTCTGTTTGAGTTTTAGTGTTTTGCACAGTTGGGTTTTCTCTATTTTTTGGGTCTTCAATGTTTTTCTCTTTTTTCATGAATGAAATTTTGTTTTGAAGGGGTATCTGAACTAACTTCTACTGTTTCTTCTACATTTCCTACAGGAGGAGAAGCATTAGATTGTTGTTTATTGTTTGGTTGGTTGTTAGAGACATCTTCAATTATTGGATTTGAAGAATTGGGAGTTATCCTAGACAGAATTTGTACTTGGGGAATGTTTTGTACAGGGGGAATGTTACCTTTACCTTTGACATTTTGTTTTGCATTTTTCTGTTTGCTATTCTCTGGCACATCAATCCATCTACTTCTCAAATTATACTGTTTATGGACCTTGTAAATTGCTGTGTCATAGCCTTCCTTAAAATCAAAAGTCTCACCTGAATGAGTTTGGAATGTTTCAAGGATGTGATTCTCTTGATCATCCTGGGATAGGAAGACTTCTGGTTAATTTTTTTCATTAGTTACATTGTTTATTTCTACATATTCTGTAGGTTCTTCAGAAGTTGAACCTTCAACAAAGTTTTCTTGGAAAGGTGGCCTAATGTTTTGATCAGGGACATTTTTTCCAATATTTTGATTCAGATTCCTCCTAAAGTTTGGGTTTCTCGCAACATTTTGATTATCAGTAGAAGATTTTCTTTCAATGGTCTCCACTCTGTCTCCTAATCTTTCCATACCTTTAATGATTGCATCCATCTTCTTTTCAAAAGCTGAAGGTTCTTCATTCATAGGCATTCTTCTTTCTGCTCTTGCTCTGGCTCGTTTTTCTATCAGATTTGCTTCTACACTCACCACTATGCTTTGCATTTCCTCTAATGTTTGGGGAGCTCTTTCCCTGAGGGAATAAGCAATGTCAGAATCAAAACCGTCTGGAAATTTAACCAATACAGAGTCAGGTGGGGGTCTTAGGTTTTGAGGAACTGCATTATATGCTTCATTGAATCTAATGATGTAATCTTGTACTGTTTCGTTAGGTCTTCTTCTTAATTTTTCGAACTCTGACAGGATCTGAAGAGGATCTTTCTTCTTCTCCCATCTATTCAAAAATGCCCTATATAAAGCTGGTAAATCAGCAATAGTATTTGGAGCAAGGGCCCTAAACCATGTCCTAACTTCTCCAGTAAGACTCTGAACGAAAATTCTCATTCGGACATTATCAGTGTCAATTTCATAGAACTCAAAGTAATCAGTCATCCTTTTGGTGTGTTGTTGTGCTGTGTAAGTACCTGATCCATCAAAAGGTGTAATCTTACTCTGATAATCTTGAGGTAAAGCTGGAGGGTTGGCTGGTAACTGTAAAGGAGCGTATCGATTGGCCATTGGAAGATATAGTGGGGTAACAGGAGTAGATGGTCTGGCAGGAGGAGATGGAGGAGTAGAAGGGGTGACAGGTGTTTGAAAAGCTTGAGAAAAAGTAACTGAACTTGGAGAAGCTTCAGTAATTACAGAGATGTTCGAACTTTCTTCAATGGTTTGTTCAGACTGAATAGAGTTCTGTAATTGTCCGTCAAGATGATGTGAAACAAATATGTATTGCAAATCTTCAAAGAACAATGGATCTGGAACTAATCTGGATAATTCAGTCTCAGAAAAATTCACAAATAAGGATGTTTCAAATCGTGCATCAAAAGGAATTTCATCAATATATATAATTTTCACAAGACAAGATGCAGATCTAGAAAGTGGTCTAGAACTTCCTGAACTCTCTTGACTTCCTCTTTCAGAACTTTCTTGACTTCCTTGTCTTCTAAGAATCCTAGAAATCAGATTTGGATTTTCAAATATTAGTGGTGGATTGGGGTCAGGGTTTGACCTAGTATGTCGAATCCTTTCTGAAGCCAGTTTTCCTAGACTATGTGTTTTTAGATTTTTTGATTTTAATTGAAAGAATAAATACAACTTCTACAAATTCTTCAAGAAATAATGATGTATGATTAAAATTTTCTCAAATATCTGTTAAACTAGAGAATCTGATTGAATATTTTGAAACTAAGGTTCAGTATATAAGCTAAATCAGAGATAGACTGAAGCAGCATTTATTTACTTTTGCAATTGCAGAGCAAAAGCAATTTCAAAGGCTACCTGGCTGATCTTCAGACTCTGTCTATAGCTTATAAATCAAACAATAGTATCAATAAAACGATTCAGATCCCCAGTATGGTCGCCACTATGTTATCACTCAGGTTTTCCTAGAAGTTGTGTAAGAGGAAAGTATACCCGAGGTAACCACAAACCAACCTTCAGATGCAGAATCTAGCCAATCTGCATCCAGAGAGGGCTCTCTCTTTATGATTGATCTTTGTTCTTAGAAGGTTTTAGGCTAGGTATAGATCCAAGAGTTTGTTTGAAAAATGGTGGAATCCACAAACTAAGGGCAAGGTTGAAAGTTTTCAGTCCATTGGGCTATGGAGTCAAAGGATGGCTTTACTAGATTTCTATTCTACACACAAGATGGCTTTACAGGGCAAGGTAGCTAGATAGAGAACAATCCTTAAAATTTAAAGTGGATGGGATGATTTTTGAAGGGATGAAAGGCAGCTAAGAATCTTTCACCATGTTCAAAAGAAAGAAATGAGATGACTACAAACAAAGAGCAATGAAGAATTCTTTATTATAGTAATCAACAATGTTTAAATTAGCAGAGCAAGAGCATTTAAGAATTCATGCTTATAGCCAATTTAGAGGAAAACATTAAGAATAATCATATCTGAAATCAGAGTACAATTAAGTAAATTCTGATTCAATCTTTTATGCAAATTATTCAGAAATGGACAATAATGATATTATGAACTGATATAACACTTAAGACAAAGGGTAGAAAGACTTATTGAACTGCAGTCCAACACATGAATCCTGCAACAAGTCCTGTGCTTCAAATTGTCATCTAGTAAGCCACGAATAAACTTCTCCAAAATGCTTTTATTCCGAAAATCTCAATGTTACAGCAGAGTAATAGAATCCACCCTCAATACTTCCTTTGAGGGTTTATTTATACAAGAAAAACTTGAAAAAATCTCACACTAACCTAGCCAATAATCTAGGCTGACTAAGGAGTAATTTACAAATAAATAGGAGACAAATGGTCTCGTGGATAGAATAATAAGCAACTGCTGATGTGCTGTTTCCTTATTTTGTTGATGTGCTGGAGGTAAGTGATGAAATAGGGCTCGGTGCTGTCCCTTGGAGTAATTTCTTTGGCTTGTTTGATACTCTTTGTCTTTACGGATACTCTTTAACCTGTTCAACTGATACTCTTTCATCTGTGCTCATTTTTATCTTTCACATAATAGTAAAAAGATAAAATTCTCATCCTGAAAATAATTTTCATAGAATTTCCAATAGGTTTTTCCACCATTGATCGTCTGGTATTATAGTCCTCTTAATTTTTCTCAATGTCTCATCAGCCTCTGTGAGTTTGTAAAAAGTGGGCTCATCAGGAAACAAATACTTTATTTCATGTTCAAGATGGAATAAACTCTTCAACCTATGATAAATATTTTTCCCTGTTGGCAACGTTGTTTCTGTCATACTGCTAGAACTAGCAGTTGTATTTTGAGCATGAATATCTATTTTCTTGACATAAGTTTCCAATTCCATTATTTGGTCCTGTGAGAGCATTGGACTAGGTAACCCACTGTCTAACAAAACTTGAAAATTTTCTCTGAAAGCATTAATATCATCCAAAATATCTGCACACTTCCTTTCTAAATTCTGCATAAAAGTTCTTTTTATGAAAACTCTTTTAATCATCAAAATAGTGTCGGTTCTGTCTTCAATTCCTAATCTTGCAAGCTGTTGTTTTGTTCGGGTGTTCAAAAATTGAATAAGTTGATTGGCCTGCTCAGGTCTACCTCTTAGTTCATCTCTTGTTCTGTTTATTTCTTCCTAAGCTACTTTAATCAAGTCATTCTGCTCAAAAATTGCTTGAATAGAGGTTCAAATAATTTTTATTAACTCAATTATGTTACCCGAAAGAATTTCATTTATTTCCTTCATAGGCTTTTCTAGTGAAAGATCTTTTTCCAAAGCCTTAACTAATCTGTCCAATCTTTTGATTTCCCTGGTATTATCAGCAACTGTCTTCTTAGATGTATCATACTTCTGCTCCAAATCTTTTAATTGTAACTTTGTGGTTTGAAGTTCTGTGACTCTTAATTGTAGACTTTCCATTTGTTTTATTAACTCATCAGAACTCAAACCAGAAGTGTTTACCTGTTCTGGCTCTGTTTGTTTCTTTGTTGTTGTAGTACCTGTGGTTGTAGCCTGTTTGATGGTTCCTTTTCCTGCAAAGCTTGTTCCAATTCCTTCTCTGTTTCACTTAGTCGCTCAGTTACTTTTAAGAGCAACTCCATTACCTCTTCTTGTAAACTCTCCTTCAAAACTTCTTGGGTCTGAGGGTGCCTTGAGGCTGGCAATTTTAGCTGCTTTCTCAGTGCAGCTATGTCATCATATTTCTTTTTTATTAATGCCTCAATACTTTTAATGTCTTTGGGGTTGTGACCTAAGCCGGTGATTATGTCTTCTAGAGACTTTATTCTATTATCTTTGGCCTGAGAAGAGGCCTTCTCAATTTGCAATTGGGCACTTGTGTTATTTAAAGAATCTTGCAGTGTTAGGGCTGCCATGGCCTTATTGGTAAGAGTGGAATACACCATTTCCCCAGTTTGTTTATGCAGCTCTATCTGGTCCAAAGGATGAATCTCCTTTGCCAGGACCTCAAAATTTGTTCTTATATAATCAGCTGCTGACATGGGTTTTGGCACCTTTGACTTGAAGTGGCTCATCATCATTTTTCCTTGCGAAATGTCAAATGCTGACATTAACCTTTCCTGATTATGGGGAGCCATTTTCAGATATTGATCATATACCTTCATTCTTAATGGATCATTCTTTGCCTTTATATTAATGAAGGTTATTTTTATATCCCCTGTATCTGTTTTTGGTGGTCTGAAAGAGGATACCTCAGTACTCAATTGCTTTTGTAAAGCTTTTCCTTTCTGTCTTGTGTTTGTTTCACTAACTCTGCTATTTAGTTGACTGTATTCCCTTCCATCATCAAATATTTCATCAATGATCTCTACATCTGGAATTGGATCTGGTTTCTGCTTTTTGGCTTGATGTACTCCTGAGGATTCTTTAGGAGGAGTAATATCTGAAACTTGCCTTTTCTTTCCTATCTCCATATTGGATGGAGTTTGTAATTCTGAAACTTCAGGGTTTTTTACCTGAGTGGGAGAAACTTGGGTTTGTTCAGGTGCTTTGGAAGTTTGTGGTTTCTCTGCCATGACTAAAGTTTCAATGACCTGGATTTCAGGTTCCTTTCCTTTGCCTTTTGGTTCTGCTGCAACTGATGAAATGCTTTCCTGTAATGTTTGCTGTAGATTTTCTGTTGAAGAAGTGCCAATGTGGGGTACCTGCACTTGACCACAAGATTCTAGGTCATACTTCTTCTCGATATCTTTCATAATTTTGTTCATTTTGTCAGCTTCACTTTCTTCCTCAACAAGTGTTCCTTCAACCCATTCATCTTGGTTGGCATATTGTTCTAGTTCAGGAATCTTGTGGTGTATGTAAGGGGATGATTTATTCTTTATTCTCTTTTCACAAATAAAACCAAATGGGTCATAAGGAACCCAACGAAAAGTTCTTTGGAACTTGCTTTGTAATATATTTTCTGCCTCTCGCTAGGCCTCCCTAGAGTTGCAGATGAAAGGACCTAATTGACTTTTGATCCTTAGTTGGGCTTTCTTCTTCACACTACAAAAATGGATCACATCTGAATTATTCATTTGCCTGAAATATTCCAAGGCAAAAATCCTCATGGGCACATATCTTGGCAACTTGAATGGATGTAATTCACATCCATAAATTCTGATGACTGAATGGTTCTGATATAAATACCAATCTCCAACTTTATAAGTCCTTGACAGTTGCAAGGTCTTCTTTATTTCATTACTGAGCCTTGGGGGAGGGATTCCTGTTAGCAAAGTTGTTGCAGGATATACAAACTGATCAATGAACTCAGTGTAGGAATATGGAGAATTATAGGAAGAATGAACTATGGGAGTCCAAAATATAACTGACCTGGGGTTTCCCTTGGCATCAAGCTTTTTAACAGGGAAAGGGAATTTTTCTGATTGATAGAAGATGATTAGATGATAAATAACTGAGGAATATTTGAAAAATTTCTCATCATCTAGCCTCATGAACTGATCATGGATCTTATTGGCTATGAAGGAGGCAAAGTCATATTTGACTTCAGGAGGTTGCCCAGGAGTAAAAATAGACAGCAAATCCAGGGTTATCTCATTAACATATTCACTGGTATTGAAACCCAAGACAAAAGATATCATATTTAGGATAAGCCTTCCCAACTTAGTGAAATAATAAAAACCATAGGGAGGAAGTCCCTTAGGTTGATGTTCAGGCAGCATGAAATTCTGAAAAATGGCCTTCAATTTTTCTGGGGTCAGTTGATTAGACTTTTCAATCAGTGCTTCTATAGACAAAGGTGCTAGTTCTTGACCTGGTTCAAAATGTAGCATTGCATTAATAGCCTGGGGAGTAATGGGGAACAGAACACTCTGATCAGGGGATATTACAGCTCTTTGAGTGGGATCATAGTTAGAATGGCAATAGTGGATAATTTCTGGGAAGGAAACGACTGAAGGGATGAGATACCTTGGGAGATTGGATTCCCACAACCCAATGAGATCTTGCCCCTTCGAGTATTCGTCTCTGCAGCAACAATAACTCAGAAGGGGACTTTCATCAAAATGCAAGTCTTTAATATGGGAATCTTTATCTACTAAAGGAAAATATTCTAACTCTCGGTGGGGAGCATTCAATGGAGTTACATTCAAAGCTGCTGGGGCCTCCATTTTGGTTCTTGTGGATTCAAAACGGAGGTTTCTGGTTTTTCTTCACAAGCCGGGTGTGATTTTGATCTTACTGAGGGAAATTGGCACAATTGCAAGTTCAGGGGAACAATTTACAGTCGTAAAACTCAGGGAATGATCCTAGGAATATGATTTAAACACTGATTCAGCGAAAAAAAAAGAAAACAGAGTTTTATTTGCAGTTCGGGGCGGAATAGGATAAATACATGTTCTTGGAGGAAAGCTGGTTTTTAACAGGTACCAGGTGGTAGAAGAAGGATACTTGAACACAGGCCTGGCGAAAATCTGGAGCGAAATCGATTTGAATAGTGGATTTCAGTGGAAATTTGAAATTCGTAGCGGAAAGCACAGTATCGTTCAAACGATGAAAATGACATAAAAACACGCAATTTTGTTTTATTCCCAAAGTCAAAAGAGAGGTTTTAGTTTTTCGAGGAGTGACGTCACTTTGGTACGGGCTGACGTGGGGCAGGAAGGCCAGGCGGTAAGCGGTTAGTCCCCGCACCGCTTATGGACAAAGGTGGTATTTTATGCAAAGGCAGCAATTCCATTGGATGATGGACGCGTGGACGGGAGACTGGTCAAATACCACCAAGTCCCGCGCGTTATTATTCGGCTATTGGATGGCTAGCGGAATGAATGCTAGCGGTAGATCTTATAGCGGGAGATCAGACGGTGGAAAGGGACATGGAGTAAGCGAAGGTTTAAGGTGCGGGCCCGTCGGGATTTTGAAACAATTAATGTTTAATTTAATCACCCCGGGAGGCTTTTGATTGGTCAATGGAAGGTTATTAATTAGTTCAGATAACTAACTAATCCCATAATATAATGGAAAGATGGGTCGCGGCGGGGTTTTAATTGGTGGTTGAAACTTCGGGCGGAATGCCAGGTGGATGGGCCACGGTGGCATAGGGGCTTTTCCAAAGTTTTAGTTTAGAAAATAAAACTTCAGGTTTTGTTTATATTTTTGTATTAAACATATAAATCATATGTTTAAAGTTTTTCGTATATATGTTTTTTATTTTATTATATGATAAAATAACCAATATAGTTAACTTATCATAAGGGCGGGACTATTGTATAACGATATATTTAACCAAAGGGCTTGTATAGTGGGTTTTTAATTAATATTTGGGAAGTAAATACTTTGGTTAAAACATAATAGAGGGTTTTTGGGATATTAATTTAAAAGGAATTATATATTTAGGATAGGGCATTTTCACTAGGGATTTAGTAAATAGAGTTAAATGTGAATATGACAAAGGGACAAGGGAACTCAAAAAACTTTGCACATCTAAGAAAGTGACAATTTACGCAGAGTAAATTTACTTGTCTTATTTCCACACTTAAACTTAGAATAGTAAGTTATTTTGAGGATTTTATGGAATTTTGCATAATTTTCCTAAGCAAAATGAGATTTTACTTAGGACAAGGTTAAAGGTGAATGATTATAATGATGAATTATCTCAAGTACTTAGGTCTTTTTGATCATTAGGCCGAGGGTCCGGTCCCTCCAAAAGTCAAGGAAATGCCTTGAGGCCCTTTAATCTCCAAATACCTTAGCACTTTGGGGAAATTAGTAAAAATATTAGGGAGAAAGTGATGTGGGAAGTTAATGATTTTGACTTTGCTTTCTGTGAATTTTCCAGTGCATTTTCTGCTTCAATATTTGTGATGAAAGTAAAAGATTAAACACATTCAGCACCATCATTCATCACATGAGACTTTGCAACACCATCTACCTACCCTATCTACTTTACACTACCATTTTCTCTTCTTTATTAGGGTGCACTTAGACCGGCAAACCCTTATCAACCTTTTTTCTTTTTACATGGCAAATCTATCTAATTCTACCCTTATTACATCGAGAGACTGGATTAAGCAGGTTGACACCTTTGTTACTCTACCTATCTACTTATCTGCCAAAGATTAAGGCATTTTAGTGAGATATTTATTCTCTGATTCTACAACATGAAATTGAAAAATAAACCGGCCAAGCTTACAGCAGTTTTGACCTATTCATAGTTGTAAAGCATAAATCTAGGTGCACACAATTTGTTTATTACATCGAGTAAAAATAGTAGCATTTGATTACACACTTTCTTTGGCCTATTACTTTTGTTTGATTCATTTCTTTGCTTTTTGGCCATTTTTATTTTTCTTACCCTTTGATTTTTCTTTTAGGGTATACCCTCTTTACATTTTTTAAAATTTTTGATTTTTTAGTTTTTTTTCAAGAATATGGAACACCTTTGCTCAAGAAAAAGGTTTGAACATATTCCATAGTTCAATTAAGACAATCATGAAAAATGACACCTATTGGTATAGGAGACTAACACTATGGTCTCAAACCATGGTTTGAGGCCCATAGTTTACCCTTAAAATCATTTTACATCAAAAGAGGAACTTTGACCTGCCCCAAAGCCCCTTGACCTATTTGCGCAGCACGCATATACAAAAATTATATAAAAAGATACCAAAAAGTGTACTCCAGAGGACCCCGCTCCAACAGGCCCCCAACACAAACGTGTGACTCATCCTGAGTCACTGTGGCGTCTGCTCCTTTAGCTTGGCTTGGAGCGCACTGACAGAAGATTTGAGAGGGAGCACCATTTCCAGACTCTGTGGAAAAATTTCCTATGCTTGAAGAACCAAATTATCATTGGTGGGCCGTTCAGTGGCTAGCTCGATACTTTGTTCCGTCTGTTGAATAGCCTTGAATGTAGTATCAAATGTCTGACATAGCTGAAGAGCCTCCTCGGCCCATGGTTGCATGTGTGCCTCCAACAACTACTCTTTGCGATGCAAGTCCTCAATCTTCATTTTGATTATCCAGCCCTCCTGTAGGCAGGGGAGGCATTGTGGAAGAACAAGGGTAGGTGCCACCATCCATATCTCAACAAAATGTTAATATTTTATGTGCAACTCGTTGTGCAGTTGTTGTACTATAGGATCATTCTGAACTGATGTCTAGATGCCCATGGCCTCATCTAAATTCTTGTTACACTGCATGACTACGATAGAAATGTTGTGAGTGGCTTGTCTTACATCAGAAGCTCGCTTCACTCAAACTTCAGGTGGATTTTCGGGTTGTAACTTCATTTGTAGATCGATAATTTGATGTTCAAACTCAGCCCTGACGGTCTTCACTTCCACACGTGAAGCCTTCAATGTGGCATCCAGTCCTTCAGATTTCTCTTCTTGGGCGGTTGTGGCCAGGACTGCTGGTACTTCACTGGATAATTAGCGATTTTTTACTTCGAGCGTAGTGTGGTGGGCTTCGACTGTGTGATAGGATTCCTCCGCTTATTTATGTTTTTGATGTGCTTCTGCTATTTGCTTCTTTGATTCTACAAAACTTGTGTGAGCATGGGCCTCACAGAACTAAATTTCATCGATTTCATATAGTGCATCAGGTGCAGATTTCTTGCAAGTAAAATAGACAAGTTAATATTAATATGACCTACACCTATAAACTAGGCATGTCGGTTGGAGTCCACATGGATGGATGGTGTAGGGATTTGCACAAGAAGAACATATTTGGTTGTTGGTAAGGCTATGTCGAGTAGATATGCGTTGGTTACATGTGCGCTCATCTATTCCTGGCTCGCATGAGCAACACTTGTATGAATCAGGTTCACTTGCACTTTTAGTTCCTAGATAAAAACCTTTACTACCTCGAGCACAATATTATATTGCACGTCCATATCTGACCATCGATCCTATGTCGCAGACGTGACTATGTTTGCAATTTCATTTAATTCATCCTCAGTCAGAGTCAAGATCTCCTCTCCAGTGTCCTTAGAACCTTTTCTCTTCTTCCTCGATCCTCCAGTGGCTTGAGAGCCACGAATAGTACCCTTTTTGTCTGGTTCAATATATTTCTCTAAGTCAATAGTTTTGTTGGTTGTTGTCGGCATGGTTTCCTTCTCTATCGACTTCTCAGTTGTTTTCTCTGTCATCTTCTCTGGCTGGGTACCAGAGTACAAATTTTTCGGCATTTTATGAATGGATGTGGATGCACCAGGATCTAACCACGTTCGTGGCCATTCTATAGTGATGTGGATCATATCATCTTCCATGACTAAATATGGTAATTCATACCATACTCCCTCTACTATGACTTCCACATGGATATGCATATTATGGAAAGTGGCTTTGAAGTCCCCTATCATCTTGTACTGATCATAAAGTGTTGGAGGCAACCTCGGCTTCAATTTCACTTCTTGATAGAGCGAGGCATAGAATAATACCCAAAAAATGCTATTCTCCATAATGCGTGTGGGGTCTGATGAATTCCAAAATATCGTGTACCACATGGCCCCACACATATGGGGCTCTATCTCATGAAACTGGGTTTCCTAAGGGGTCTTTCACCTAATTAATGTGATCAACAATAGCAGCAAATCATAATGAAATTTCTTGCCTTCTTCCTATGCTTTGCACACATTCTCCAGAAATTTCTTGCACAAATAATGTGACCAGTTGTAGATCATTCCATTTTCACATCGTCTGGTGAGAGTAATAAACTGCATGGGCACCTCCTTTGGTCTACATTTGTGCATCATCTTTCAGACCAAGATGAGAATTGTGAACTGAACAATGGGGTCATTTATCTCACTCACCACAAATCCCTTACTCTTGTGCGAGACTTGGTATTTGGCTTTGATCTTTCCTAAGATATATTTCTCTTGCGCTTTTCCCCAAAATTCATCCATTGGATTGGTGCCCTGATCAGGTAGGCCAGTGATCCTATGTATCAGTGCAACATCAATGGGAATGTGCTCTCCCAACCACATTTCATCATCATGCATGAGTGCGAGAAATTTTCAAACACATATATCGTTTATTGGGCTACGCCCAAAGTCAGGGATCTACAGTATATTCAACAGGCGTGCCTTGTGCAAACCCAACACCCATATCTTCGGCTCTAGGTGCACGATTCCCCCTTCATACTGGACATGGTCTAGGTAGATCTCTGGTGCAAGTTCGGGAAATTTATCCATGTTCGTAATGTCCCAATCCTCCATTCTGAGCTGTGGCATTTTTTCAAACATATCACCTTCCATCGAGACATTTTCAAGGATCAAAGGCATATTTATTCTTTCTTTCACTTTGTCAAGTTCTTTGGTAACCCTTATTGATGGTTTTCACAGTGCAACATAGGTTGGAAACTGCGATAATGGGGCCACTTCGACCACATCCTCTTCTTCCTCCATAATTGTCTTAGGAAGCTTCGTAATTGGTCTTTTCATGCACTCAACCGTAGTGGAGTGTGGCTTCGGAGTGTTTTTCCTCGGGGATTTCCTTGTTCCAGATGTTTACCCCTTCTTAGGCTTCCTAGGTGCAAGTTTTTCAGCAATCGGTGCAACATGGACCTCTAGCACAACACGTTCATCTCAGGGTTGTGTAGTTGTCATACTGGGTAGAATTACGTAACCCAACCCTCTACGATGCAAATATTCCTCAAGTATGAGATCCAAACCAGACATAAACAGTGAGTATGTAGCATAAATCAAAGAGATCAAAGTAACTAATTCACTCAGAAAGCAAAGGGAACTATTGCAACCCCATAGGTCATATTTATACTTGTGGTGTGTCTTCAACAATTAATTATGCATTAATGTGTCCCCATAAATGAAAAAAGGGTCCCAAATGATCTGGAAAAATCCCTTCATTAAATGAAACCTAAACGCTCCCATAAATGGTAATAAAGTTGTCTTTTCCAGATTTACTATTCCAAAGGCTATTTTTTGGCACCTCTATGACCCAGTCAACCTCCTCGCAGCTACTACACGCACATTTCATCTTTCTGGGCATCCGCCATCCCATCTACGCAGATCTAATATTCCAACCATATAGTCATTTATTATGCATCATGCTCATCCCTGTACGACTTCAATCGACTTCCATTTACATACCCATGAAGGTATTCTCTGCTCAATGTGGTCAGGTGCACTTCACCTCCATCAGTGATTTCCTTAACAACATATGGCCCTATCCAATGCATCTTCAACTTCCCTAAGTGGCGCGCAAAATTATTGTTATACAGCAAGACCAAATCATCCTCCTTAAACACCTTTTTCCTAATGTGCCTATCATTCCATGATTTTTCCCGCACCTTCTAAACTTGCTAGTGATAATTGGCATTAAAGTGATCTTCTTCCATTGCTACCAACTACGACAACCATTCCTCCATAGCGTCTACTTATGCCATATTTGTGAATTTTTCAATGCACATACTAGGAACAATGAACTCCATTGGAAGCACAAGTTTTTGCCCATATACCATCCTAAAAGGTGTCCTACTAGTAAACTTCTTGCATGTGGTCTGATATGCCCAGAGAACTGCGGGTACGTGCTCATCTCAATAATTTCAGTTAGCATTGCACACCTTGGTAAGTGCAGTCTCCAATATCTTATTGAATGCTTCAACCACACCATTCACCTGGGGATGATAGGGATAGCTCTACTGATGATGCATCTCGAACTCCTCTGTCAATGTTTCAATGGTTTCATTCACAAAATGCATACCCTGATCGCTTATTAGAATATTGGGACACCCAAATGGAGTCACAATATTCTCAAATATGAACTGCGTAGCAGTATCTGTAGTACAATCCTTCACAGGTTTAGCTTCAACCCATCTGGTTACATAGTTCGTCACATTGATTATGTAACATGCACCACTCTTCTGTTAGGTAAACTTGACTCGGGATAGAGTCAAAGTTGACTAGGGTAAATAGTAGTGGTTTTGGGGCACATGGTTTTGTGCACCCATGGTTTTGGCCCATGGTATTGCATGTAATGGAGCCTATAAGAGGCTAAGAATACTTCATTGTAATGTAGGCCTGGAGGTGAGCGGTGAAGGCTCACTTGGTCGGATTGGCCAGGGTTTCGGCCAATGGTTAATGAAATTTCATTAGGATGGGTTTTTCCCCGAATTTGGGGTTTTCCCAGATAAACATATGTGATTATGTTTATGTGCTTTGTTGCTGGGTTTTTTAATTGTGTATTCCTCTCGGTGAATGTTTTATTTCTGCGGTAAATTTATAACAAATGGTATCAGAGGCATGCCCCGAAGTTAGCGAAGTGGATGAATGGCCCCGGTAATATCACGATGGGATCCATGGATGAGCTCGGTTAGACAGGCGATATGCTCCGGATTCTTCATGGACGTGTCCCGGTCCCAACACGGTGAAGAGGAGTTGACATGGGATAGAGCAAGCTCTCGAGGCAGGTGGTGCTCCATGTAAGGCGTGTGCTTCCAACGCATTCGAGCGGAGAATCCTGGTTGGTAGAGAGTGGACGGATGGATAATCATTTGAGGGGAGGCTCGATGGTCCTTTTTTCGAGGGGAGGATTGTTGGGTATACGACCAAAGTCCCACATTAACTAGAAGTGGGGAGGATCATAGGTATATAAGGATGGACAAATATCTCCATTGGTATGAGGCCTTTTGGGGTAAATACCATAAGCAAAGCCATGAGGGCTTAGGCCCAAAGTGGAAAATATCATATCATTGTGGAGATATGTGGTGTCAAGAATCTTAACAACTAGTATCAGAGCTATGAAGATCTGAAATCTGAAATGAGCTGCCAAGTTTAGTGATTTTGCTATATCTATAGTTCGCTGCTACTGCGTGAAATTTTCTCGTGGACAAATATACCCAACATCTTCTTTCCTGGAGGATTGATAGGTCCAACGAAGTCTATAGTCCATTTCTAGAATTCTTGCAGTGTCATATGTGATGCAAGGGAATCTCGTCTCTGCGGTATGAATTTCTAGTCCTCTGGCATACATCACATGCATAGAAATGTGCATAGGAATCATTGTGGAGTGTGGGCCACCATAACCTAGCTTGCAAAATATTTTGCGCAGTTGCCTTACATGCATAATGATCACTAAAAACCCATCCATGAGCTTAATTTAAGATTGCACGTAATTCATACTCCAGAACATATCTCTGCAGAACTTCATCTGCACACATTTTGTACAATTGTCCAACAATAATAGTGAAGTCTATTGCGTGCACCAAGAGCTCTTTCTTCTACTGAACTGAATATTATTTAGGCACGTGTCTAGTAGTCATAAAATGAATAATATCAAGGAAATTATCATCAACTACCTTAATCACAAACAACTACACATCTAGTAATCCATCGTCCAAGTTTATAGGTTCTTCACTAGTCTAAATGCGCGACATATGGTTTGGCTCAACATTCAATGTTCTTGGTTTTACAATAATCTCATAGTCATATTCCTGGAATAATAGAAACCACTTGTAGATCTTCCCCCCCAACATAGGCTTATTGACTAGGTACTTTAAAGAAAAATGATCAGTAAACTTCTTGAAATGGCCTCCTAACAGATAGTGGCGGAATTTCTGCAACGCGTACACCATTGCTAGTCTTTATCTTTCTATGGTTGAGTAATTCCATTTTGCACTTGAGATTTTTTTTCTTGCATAGGCAATAGGGTGATAAATCTCTCCCACTCATGGCTGTGCTAAAATATCTACGAGCGCAATACAGGAGGCATCAACATGCACATGAAACACCTTTGACCAATCCAAAAAGACTAGTATGGGCGCAATGACCATATTTTCCTTTAATAATTCAAAAATCTTCTAACAATCCTCATCCCAATAGAATTTCGCATCCTTCTTGAGAAACTTCTCCATGGGTGTTGTTATCAGTGCATAACCCTGAATGAACTTCCAATAACACCTAGTGTGCCCCAATATTGAGTGCAATTTCTTGACATTCTCACGTATCTCCGATTAAATATTACTATGATATTCGCAGGATCTACCATCAATACTTGCTAGCAGATAGTGTGTCCCAACAGTGTCCCAAATGGCACACAAAATATACATTTCTTCCAGTTCAAGGAGATATGGTATTTTCTACAGGTATCCAACATTAAGTGTAGATTTGAAACATGCTTCTTCAATAACCTAAACACAGTCCAATCATCAAAGTATACCTCCAAGAAGTTGTGGATAAATTATTTGAAAGCAACTACTACTACACGCGATAATATGGCGGGCACATTCTTGAAGACAAAGGGCATGATTGTATATTGGAAAGATCCTCATTCAGTTGCAAAGGTGGTCTTACTGCAATTTTATAGTGCAATATGGATCTGATGATACCTTGAAAACCCATTTGTGAATGAATAAGATTCTTGTCCTACAACATTATCCAGGATTTCATCGGAGAATGGATTTGGGAATGGATGATGCACACAAGCATCATTAAATTTGTGGAGATCTACACAGATCCCGATTTCTCCCTTGGTCTTATTGTCTTGCACTACCATTGGACTTACCCAATCAGACTCTTCTACCGGTTCTATGATGCCTGCAACAACCATATTATCGAGTTCTTCCTTTACCTTCTGTTTATATCTCGGATTCAGCCTGTATGGGCGCTCCTTTACCAGGTGCACATCAGGTTTCAAAGTGATCTTCATAACTCCAAGTTCCCCAATTATTCCTTTCAACTTTGAGAAATTTGTAGGGAACATGTCCTGATATTCTGTCAGCAACTCAACAAATTTTTCTGCTATATCATCACCCCAACAGTCTCCAATATTTTCCAACTTAGTCTCGGATATTTAGAGGTTTTGTCACATATGGAAAGGTGATCAAGGGCCCAGCCATTGCGTGTTTTCCCTTAGATTCCGAAATCATGATATTCCTTGGATTCTCTTCACTCTCTTTAACCGTCAGATTTCTATAATTCACAATATCCTTTATCTACGATTCCCATGCTGGTGGAGCGCAATCGATTGTAGGATTTGTTGTATCAAATATGACTTCTTAAATATTATGCAAATATTTTCTAATATTATCAAATCCACTCTCAAAGATGAATGTTAAGATAAAACTCTGTGTCAATGCAGACCATTTACTAGTACCTCGGCGCAGCTCTGTCTCCAGATACCAATCAGTAGGTACCTTTTCCAATATGTGAATAAACATGTGGACCCATTTAGGTCTCAGTTCTATGCCCCATAATTGATTCCATCTAGCCAAATGTATGCACGGGTCATCCTTTACAGATTAGAATTCTTCCATTATGACGGTTCGACACTCAAAGCGTAACCTCATGATGCGTGCACATTCCTCCCAGTTGCCCATGTTTTCTTTATGAGTTTCCCACCAGAGTAGCGTGCAATCCAAGATCCAAAGCATGGAATGTATGCCCTTCTGGTACAGTTCTTTCAAGCTCTCCTAAAAATATGTTTACATCAATTAACCCATAATAATGCGGTAATTCATGTACCTCAGATGTTATACATCAAAGAGATCTGGTCACACGACTACAACGCATGACAAATACTTCATGCAAATGGTTATGCCAATTTTCTAATTATTCATCAGAATCTGAGAAAAATTAGTTGTCCTTATCCCAATTAAGATTTCCATCTACCATTGGGTTAATAAAATCTTCCTCGTGAAAAGTTAGCTTATATATTTGATCCATATCATCATCAACGCGCACAGGGTCTATGTATCTTTGTCATTCTGCAAGATCTAGAGGAATGATGACCCTGACTCCATTACTTTCAAACTCCATTCTTCTCTTCTTCAGGTTTATGAAACCATCCATATCAATAGCCCAGTCCAATCCCAATAGCGTAGGAAAAGGAATCTCAGTATCATCTACAAATTGTATAACTTCAAAGTCTGCCATTACCTTCACACCCTCAATATTGACTACGACTTGCGATAGCCTTCCTAACAGAATGATCTTCTGCTGATTTTCCATGCGTAGTTGAATGGCATACCACTCTAGCTTGGGTTCTCCCATACACTGTCAAGTTTTCTTAGGTAGGACATTTGCATCCAATTGTAGATCGAGAATAACTTGATCCATTTCATAAGCTCTGATATGAGCGGTCATACACATCTCTCGACCTGTCCTCTTCTTTTTCTTATACATTTTGTTGAAAACTCTTTGTTCTACCATTAGATGTTCCTTCTCTGTACAATTATCTATTAGAGCTTGAATATTATCTACTACCTTTTTGTTGCGCAAAAAATTAATGCAAATTCTTGTAGAAATGGTTTGATCTCTTCATCTCCTCCTGCTTCCTTCATTGGTCTTCCTGATGTTGATGCACTTCCCTCTGCAAATTATTTCTGCGCTTCAACAAAAGTATCCTTGGTGCATTGTAAATCAAATGCATCTTGATTCTCAAGTGCTTTACAAATCCATAAGTCAGTAGCCGGTTTCTTTCCCTTATCTTCATTAGTGCGGCACCGCTCCTAGTGACCACATTCACTCTAGGATAATCTTCACGGGTTTCTACTCTAACCATCAAAAGGACTGTGTTGGAGTCTGCATCTTTTTCTCCTGCATTTTAGCAGTCAAAACAAGGAAATATTCTATCACATGGTCAAACTGTCTACAATACCTGCATGATTGTCGTGCTGGATTTCGGTAGTCGCATGCATAGTGACCAACATCTATGCAGTTATATCAAATGACTTGTCCTCTTCCTTGACCAGATGATCCACCTCCTTTCCCTCTTCCTCTTCCCTAGAATCCACCACGCCCAGAGAGGGATTCTAGTGAGGTAGTTTAAGCCTGCATTCTATATATTTCAGTTTTGTCCAACATTATATCATAAGTGCGACAGTGTTGCTCATCATGTCCTAGTGATGAATAAAATCTGCAAAACAATTTCTTCAACTCAGGTTGATACTTTCTGACCCTTAGGCAGAAATCTCTGTCATGTAATCCGACAACTTGATAGATTGTGCACCATACTGTGCTCTTCAATGGGCTAGGACCTCCACTGTTTAGATAATTATTCAAGATAGGAAATTGATCCTTATGGTGCCCAACGTATTTATATTTTATGCATTAGACCTCGACGCATACTTACTTGCCCTTATCTTTGCACAAACTGTGAATCTCCAAATGCATGGCTTCCAACTGATTCTAAATCAATTGAGTTCCAAGTGCAACGGGTGTTCGAGTAGCTTCTAGTTTCATTGCAACCTCCACAACCTCAGCTTGCGTGGAAATATTCTGCTGACCCAAGGGCTGGAACATATGTGGGAGCAGCATAGAAATAAACCAGTCCTTATGTTGGGTATCATCGATGATAAATCCATCATCTCTGATAATGAAATTCAACCTCTAATTTGCCTCCCACATAGATTCATTGGCCTCCTAATGAATCTCTTTCATTTCTATAACCAACTGCGCGTATGAATTAGGCTTTTTGAACTACTCTTTTAGGGCATCTTTTATTTGATCCAGAGTGGCATTAGGGTTTGATTGAACATATCTGATATACCAATCTAATGCGTGATCTCAGAAAGAAGTGGCTAAATACGCTTTCTTAATAGCATCATTATTAACCTGCTGAGCCTACCATACATCATCAGTAACAAACCAAAAGTGCTTAGTATCTTCATTTCCAATATCTCTGAAATTAGGTAGCTTCATCGACACAACCATATCTATGCCTAGGGGAGGTGGAGATGGACTGCGTAGTGAGGTAGGTGCTTTGTGAGATGATTTTAGAAGTGGAGTGGATGGGGTTGGAAAAAGGATCAAGGTTCTCTAATCGTTCTGGTTTGATGAAACTTCTTCTTCAGAGTCATTAGAGCTACTAATTTATGGTTCACCTTCACTATCAGATCTATGCTTCAGAGGGATATAAATAAGTTTTTCAGGATCTTCACGGTAAAGATTTCCACTGTGCATAATTAGGCCTCTTTGCGACATTCAAGAAATATGTATACACAAAGAGACTTGTTCACATAATAGCATCTTCAACAACAACTTCAAAGAGCGTAGGAACTTACCTCTAGGTCCCTTAAAAAACCTTATTTTTGCTTCAAAGTATGTCGCAAATTGATCAAAGGCAAACTCTGTCACAAATCCTCCCAAGAGGCGATCAATCCAATGATCTACTATGTGGGTGATCTTATTGTCTAAATGTTCTAACTGCTTAATCAATTCAATATTCCACTAAGTGATTGCATCGTCCTTCATGGAGGTATTGAATTCAGTCAATCGTGACAACCACTCCCGCAACTCAGTTGCAAAGGAGAAAAAAGATATCCCATGAACTTCTGTATAGATGTATTTCTATACCCACTTTTCGTTAGATAGTTTACTGCTTCGATTCTCTTGGAGTGTGAATTCAAGGATATTTATATCCAACCAATCTTGAAATTCATGTTGTGAAGGGTGCCACAACATCAAATATCCCTCAAAATGATCCTGATCCCAACAACGGAACTGTTTGTTGGCTTGAGGGGTCCTGACCCAGGTTCAGGATTTATCAGGCAACCAACAAACCCTCCAACTACTGGCCCTTTCAGCAATGACCTACTTGCATAGATCAAAGTCTCACCTGAAGCAGTATGGGGGGGTGTTGGAACCATGTTTCCACACGCTGAGGAAGAAAATAATATAGCGGCCCTAAATAGATTGATTGTAGACTTATACAGATCTTAACATATATGCGCAATTATAGAATAATACTTATCATATTATAGACAGAATCAAAGATCAGTTCGTCACAGATATATCATAACAGAACCATATCCATATATATATAATGCGTAATCACTTAAGCAGATTCATCAACCATCAATATAACTTCATGCATAACTAACAGATGTATTCGTGTAGATAGAAGTAAGCATAATAGAAGTAAAGCGAACTTAAAATAGATAAATCATGTAGTTGTCACAATGTTTCCACCAAAATCAATCCTTGTATTAATTCAGAGCAATTCAGTACTTCAGACTTCCCCTTACACTTTACCCTTCCACGCACAAAGCCAACGAAGTTCGCACACAGCAAGGACTAGGTCTCCGCGCACATAGCCAGCAGAAGCCTTTCGACTCAACCCAGACCAAAACCCTTACAAAAGTATTATAAATGCATAAACATTCAGATCATAACATGAATAATAACTGACTACTTCCTTAGACTCAATCTATCTATTAATATCAATCTAACACGCAGATACTATGGTCTCAAACCATGATTTGAGGCCCATAATTTACCCTTAAAACCCTTTTACATCAAAAGAGGACTTTGACCCACCCCAAAGCCCCTTGACCTATTCGTGCAGCGCCCATATACAAAACTTATACAATAATATACCAAAAAATGTACCCCAAGGAACCTCGCTCAAATAGGGAGTAAGGTAGAAACATTATTAAATTATACATCCCAAATATAGTGTCTAATATAGTTTCTAAACTACTAAATATTACATTATATCTAATGTAGTGTCTAAACATGCATCCTCAAGGAAGAGACTTACTACCCTGCAACTCCCCCTGTTCTTAATAGCAATCACCACCATCTAAGATTTACTATTTTAAATTAAATAAAAAGATTAGAATAGATAACCAATAATGATTCTTGGAATAATGTAGTTATCCATCTCTATAATATTCTAGAACCTATAAAAATGTAGGTCAAAATCTCTCCATCAATACTTGAGTGTATCATTTTCTATCTTCGTATTAAAACGTAGAATTTACGATCGATACCTTTATAATATCGGCATGGATTGTGACTTGCAATTTCAATATTGAATTCACCCCACAATAAGCCCTTCTCTGTAGACTATAAGTGCACCCACAAAACTGCAGACACACCCACAAACTGGAACACATCACACATCCATGGGCCATATATAAAATTATTATGTATGGCACAATGATATGGAGATAATGATAATGGTATCGTTTACTTTTATTTGGGTATTTGTAACAAATATATCATGTTTGGATATCAATACTACTATTACATGCATAATTGATATCTATTACTTTGGCGCAATGACATTTAGTTGATATCTATTAGTTTATATCTATTAAATTTGTAGAAATTCTTTCGGTAGTAATCACATGCAAAAGAACGAGGTCGACGCGTTTCGAACCAACCAGTGTGGTTCATCTTTAATGTAGCTGAAGTAATAAAGATTTAAGTCTACACAATCAACTAAAACTAAATTCTCTTCACCAACAAGTTAGTTGATGTCTATGCGGTGGTTAACTTTATTCCACTTATACTAAGTTTTTAAGCTACACATAAGTGATGATTTCATGCTTATGCTTATTCCGATCCATGTAACTTCCAAGTTTATCTTAACTCATATATAATATTTATTGAACAAAAGAATCATAATTTAAATAAATGGAATATATAAATCATAAATTATTAAAAGCATTTATATTAACATAAAGGTTATATATTAAGATAATGTTTATTTAAAAAAATAGTTGAGTAGTGACTATGGAAAAAATAACGTTTATTATTATACTTTGGTCTTAGTAAAATAAATATGTTTTTTAATTGATTTAAATAACGGAATTTGTATTTAAATAATAATAATAAGAAGAAATTTGTTTTTATAATATTGGGTATATGTTTTTTAATTGATTTAAATAAAGGAATTTGTATTTAAATAATTATAATAATAATAATAAATTTGTTTTTACAATATTGGATATAATTGTACAATTTTATACATTTTGTAAAAGTTAATTTAATCTCCTCTTAAAAATAAATAAAAATTTAAATTATGAATCACATGCAAGTGACTAAGTTAGGTTATTAACACTAAGAGGAATTATGAATTGTATGTAGGTGTTTATGTTATGTCATTAACACCAAGAGGGGTGTTTGTTTCCTCTATGTAATTCACGGTCCGTGAAGATCACTGAGTCTTAGTCCACAAAATATTTGTACCAAGAAGATTTAGCCGAAAGCATCACTTCCTGCAAACTCAACCATGAAGCCTTACCCTAAGAGTGTCAAGAGAATTGAATCTATGACCTCTCAATAGGAGAGGTGCTTTTAATCATGTGGGCTCGACCAATTGAACTAACCCTTGGGTCTCTTTCAAAAAGTGAAATTAGTCTCCTTCTCACTTCAAGGGCTAGAGTGGGGTTTCTACTACTAGAGTCACCCATTAGAGTAGGGTCGCTACTACTAGAGTCGCCCATAAGTATACTCACTTAAGGGTTTATAAGAATCAAAGCCAATACAATAATATTTATAGGCACAAATCCATTACAACAATATTTATCAAGGCTTTATATATTATCAGTCACTACCAGGGATTTGAACTTTGGTGAGAAATATAACAACCATTTCTACCAACAACTTGAAATAACCCCAATTGAAAACACTAAGAGGGGTGTTATAGATATAGATGTACAAATATATTTGCATTACATTAATATAAAGTAAATAACCAATTATATTTTTACTATAGTTAATATGAAGGAGAAAATTAACATCATTAAAATAGAATTCATCTTGCATGAGTTTCATTGTGAAACTAGGGATCGAGGAAGGCCTAAAATACCATGAGAAGAAATAATATATAATATGCATGATATTAAGAAAATGAATGATGGAAGACACTTTCTATTAGAATACTTTTCATATGTACATGTAGGATCTCAATTTCATGATATTTATAACTAAGTTAAGCTTCATAACAATCTAACTCATAAAAGAAATAAAGAGATAAAAAAAAATTATTTCCATTTTTTCTTGTCACAAAAAGAAAATGCTAAAACAAATTAGTTAATTTCTTATTAATTGCTTTATGGTACACCAAAGTTGGACTCAATGGATTGTAGCTATAATTATCATCACCAACATAACACAAACATACACACACATTAATTTTAGTAATTAGACTATAAAATGATTGTGTGTGTGTGTGTCTGTGGGTGGGGGAACGATGGTTTATTTACATGATTTCAAAGGAAAAATATCACTTTATCCCATATTTTCACTTAGATTAGAGAAAAAGTAAGTATATTTTCTTTATTTAGGTGAAATTATATCTTCTATGACCTTTTGGGTTCTTGGAACTCCTAGGAAATTCCCATGACAAGCCTCAATATGATAGTGCTTAAGAACCCAATCAATTTCTTCTAGTGTAACACACTCACATAGGATTTTGTCCACTCCCATCAATAGAGAGTGTCTTCTATGAGGAGGTATCTGGGGGCTTGGTGGAAAATGTATAAATGATCCTCTTAAGAGAGATATGAACCAAAATTTTGAGTGTGAAAGTACATAAGGATATCACCATGCCATGGGATATATGGAAAAATCAAGACTAGGTGCTCATCTTCAAATTTTTTGTTCACTATTTCATCCTTGTTGCAGAAAAAATATTGAATATGAACCCATCCAAGGAAATTTCTTTATTTCTCTTAGGAGTGATGAAATATAAAATTAACTCTTGGATAATTACAATCCATTGGGAAAAATTTCTATTAATGAATATTTGGGTGAGTAAGTACTACATGGGTTTCAAATTTTCCACAACTTTGGTGGTGCACAATAATATGTAGTGAGATATATTATGAACTTCATGGAAAATAACTAGATATATCCTCTCCTTATGATTATATTTGAGAATATATTCTAACAATTTCTTTCTCACATAATAAATGAGATGATCAGCGTTGTCATCCCCTTATTGGACTTGCACACCCACAATGAACGCATCCAAAGATGATAAGAAAATTATATAATCATATTGAAATTAAGGAGATGATAAATGTGCCTTTGGAAATATAATATTTTAGGTCACTAAGTGCTTGTTTCACCATCATTCCATTCGAATGGAATATATTGATGTAGTATATTAAATATACTATGTACGTGGGTTGTGTGCTTAGGGATGAAATTCCACAAGAACTTTTCTTTTCCTTTCAAGAATTTTATTTGGTTGTTGTGAACAATTCACCTTAAAGATGATAAGAATTCAATGAATATCCAACTCGATTATAGAACCTCTCTTTACATTGAAAACAATAAAATAAAAGATATGATAATTCTATGACGAGGTATCATATATATATATATATATATATATGAATGAGACAAAGGGTAAAATTATAATGAAAGGGTACAATGGAAGGTAAAATTTGGTATACAATAAAAATTTAACATCAGAAACATAATAATTTAATATATATCGTTTCATAAGGGTTTTAGGGTTAACATGGGGCTTCTCTAGGGATTAACATTCCCCTCCCCTTCAAATAAGTGTCATCCTAAATACTTCAGTAACTACATGCATTTGCATATGAATAATTCATCTTTCCATCTCACCTCTTTGACTAGTAGTTTTTCTTTTTAATTTTATGAGTTGCTCAATAATTGATCAATTTCTTAGCTTCTTAACTGTTATTAAAGCGATTTTTTGTAGTTCTAGTATGATTTTCTCCTCTTTATTAATGTTAAAATAGTTTGGATTGGGATATTGCAATTTATTACCTTATTTAAGCACAAAAAATTGAAAAGTAGATGAACATGTTAATATGGAGGAAACTTCAATCTATAATTCATACTTCCAATCCTCTGCAACACCTTATATGGGATATAATATGTCATTTTTAATTCATTTGGACACATGCACCATGAACCATAATTTTTTGTAGCCATTATCATTGGTTAATATAAATAACATTGGCTGGGTTAAATGATGTTAGCCTTTAGTATTGCTTGAATCATATGATCAATCTCACTCATTTGTGAATATGGATACATGTGATGCTTATTGTGAGGTGGTACACTTTAAGGTTTCAAATAAATAACATGCTGATGATATTGAGAATGTGGAGAATCCTTAGAAATCTTTTGAAGTTCCTTGGAATGTTTGTTGATAACTTTTTAGAGATCCTTTAGAATATAGAACATATATATTTGAATGTATAATAACCATAATTATGCAATACACCATGGTGTCTCTTGTTGAGCAATTTTGCCATGCTATAGATCTTATCACTTTATAGGTTTCCCTTAGATACCTCTAAGCTCAATTTCCTTTCATTTTTAAGAAAAATATTATGAAAAGGTATTGAAAATTAATGACCACTATTCCTAATGATTGTAACCATTGTAACCTAACACTACATAAACTGCACCCATTAGGATTGAAATCGTGGTTATACTATCTAATAAATACTCCCCCATATTCACCTTTATAATATGACACTTCATTGAATAATTTTTTATACATCCATCTACAATTAATACATAAAATTTTGGTGCTAGAAATACAAAATAATTGGGAAATTTTGCTAATTTTTAATTGATTAAGTTATGGGTATTACCAAAATCAATCAAAATTGTTACCTTTTTTTGATATATCCTTCTATCTTGAAGTATTCTAGCATACTGATGATGGCCATTGCGTGATAAAGTATTGTTTGAGTAGTCGTTTCTAGATCTAGATCTTGTGATAGCTCCAATTCTTGTTCTTATTCCTTTTGATGGTCTATGAAGAGTAATTTATTCTCATTGTATTTATGTCCCTTATTATACTTTCTATCACAATCAAAACACAACCCTCTTTCTTTTTTTTGTCAATTTTCTAAGATGTCAAGCTTATTCATTGAGTGAGGTTAGGATCAAAAGCATGCTATTCTCTATAGTTTTATTGATCACCCTTCTACTAAATATAGTTTTACTCTCATAATTCCCTTCTAAACTAAAAGCATTCTCTAGGAAGTTAGGTTCGAAATTACACACCTCATGTTGGATTCTTTTCTTTAAATTTCCTGTAAAGAGGTCTAAATGATCACCCTTTGAATGTTGTTTTCCCTAGGACTCAAACGTTGGATTGCTATATGTGCTCTATAACTGGACTTACTTTCCAAATATTTACCAATTGGTTAAAAAAAATATTTATTTTAATATCTCGATAATGCGTTATCAACCTTTTTATACAAATTGACTAAAATACAACTGAATATGTTTTTCCTTTCACAAAGTTATTAATACCAAAAAAATTGATAAGATTCACCAGTTGACTATATAATATATTTATCCTAATATATCCTTAATGTGCTATCAATTCTTCTATAAAATTGGATCAACATATAATAAAATCCCTTTTCCTTTCAAAAAACTTTTGATACCATAAAAATTGATCTTACTCTAAAAACGAGGATGCAATATTTACCTTTTTTAAGGAGATTACTTGGTGTAAATCAAAGTATTTGTCCATTTGGAGTTTCCATGTTACAATATTGTTGCCATAAAAATCCCTCATATTGATATTCATAATGAAGTAGTTCATTGGTGTCATATTGAATCCCTAATAATGTGGATCTTGAGGTGATGAAAATTCATGATTTTGGGACTCAATCCTTATTTCCTCCACATTTTCAAGATCTCCTTGATATTGATATATCCTTTAGGTATTTTCTCCTCTAGGGTATGAAAGAGGAATGTGGACATGTAGTTTTTCAATTCTTCCATATTATCCATTTTTTTCCCAATCTCATTATCTCTTCACTAAATTAAGAAATTTCTTCACTTCCTTTCTAACTCATAGTATATATTATGGGGGTTTAGTTGTAAAATAGATTTTTAAGCACCTTTTAGATCTATGATACAAAATAATGATAATCCTCTTTTTCCTCTTGATAAAAAAATTTGAATCACCAAAAATAGATATTCTAATATAATGTTATGCCACTTATAAGCTATGTACCTTTCAAACCTTGGTTTGGAATTTTTTTAGATGGTTGATCTTTCTCTAGATATAAATATGAAATTTGAGCCCTTTTGAATGTGTAATTTCATCATGTTTTAATATGATATGAATTTCTATAATTTTGTAGGTCTCATGAAAACTTGATGTTTCAAATGAACATTATGGTCACTTCCCCAAAACTTTTTGATTTTTTTAGCCACTTTCTCAGATTGAATTTGTACATAATTCCACCTTTCCAATTTTTTCAAATTTTATTCTAAATTTTTTACCAACGGTACTTTAGTATATCTTCCTATCTACCTAAAAATTTCAGAGTCTAAAACTCCTATGGAAAAAATTACATTGAACCTACCAAGATGAATGATTTAAAAACTTATTTTAGGACTAATTACAAACATTAACTTCCACAAAGTATATCTCCAAAATTATACTGAAAATAATATGAAATATTAATCACCTATAACATGATCATTCTACTTAGTATCCTTAAAATTTCACAGTCAAAATATTTGAGATGAAAAAAATTATAGCGAAAATTTCAAGATGCCTTGTCTAAAACTAAAATCTAGAACAATCACAAACCCTAAGTTCCGAGGGGTATATCTCCAAAATTTGTGTTGACTAAAATTTGAATTTTTAATCAAAAGTACTTAGATATTTCTCCTTATTATCCTAAAATTTCACTATTTGAAACTTCCTTGAAAAAAAATATATTGCAAAAATTCCAAGATGATTTGTTTGAAACTAAATTCAAGAATAGTCAGAAACACTAACTTAAAAATGGTATATATGCAAAAGAATAATGAATAAATATTTGAAATTTGATGAAATGTACTATGATATTTCTCCTAACACGTCTCAAAATTTCATTGTCTAAAGCTTTATAGGAAAAAATTAGACTAAAAATTCCACTAAATCTTGATTGGAGGAAACAAATATAAGATCATAGCTCTAATTGCAAATGTTATGTGTGTATATAGAGGAGATAAAGGTCAAAATAAAAGGTTTTGGTCTACACAACAAGATAACAATAGGAATTTAATAACTCCAAATCTAGGGCTTACTAAGGGTTTTTAGTGTTAACATGGTGTTTTTTGGAGGGGAAATCTTGATAATAGTATATATATTGGAGGGTTCACAATGATTCCTTATTCAGATGTGATCAATCCCAATAGTAAACCAATGATGAAAAAAAAGAGACATTTAAGTGGGTTTAAAGATATTTTCATTTTTATTGATGATGTTCCAAAAGTCCTCAAAGTGTTGGGACTATATTTTTTTATCAATATCTAAGATCATTCAAATAGGTTAGGTTTAAATGGTAGATATCATGGAAAGTATAAGTCATGGAACTCTGGAAAGTGGCTCTAATGTTTTTATGACCAAAGGGAATTAAAACATACAAAAAGGTACCCCAAGGCTTGGAAAAGGCTATGTTGTAATAATATGTATGAAGGATATATTTTTTTATTGTAACTAGGGAACTCATCCATGAAGGAGAGATACTCATGCCCAACGTGTGTATTGCCTAATCAATGAGTGGTGTCAGAAAATTGTATTTGGGACATGCTTGGTTATAATAATAGAAGCTAGTATGGACCCCTATGGTTCCTTTCCTTTTTTTCACAGGGATTGAATTAGAGACCCATGAAGTATATGCCATATGATGTCTTAAATTGGATTTTGAAGTTTTTATATCTCTTCCCTGATGGCCATTTCTTTGGATTATTGAAGAGGACTTTGTTTATGTTGAACATGTGATACATTTGGCCATGTTTCAATATGAAATTTGATAATGGTGGGATACAATATAGTAATTTCATCATAAGACCAAGAAAATATATCACACAAATCTTGAAATACATGTTTATGTGAAATAATATCCTTTAGGTAACATGCCAATCCAAGGAAGATATCTCCTATAAGTTTGGGCTTCATTGAGATGTCCACTTTGATATGAGTGAGACCTTGGCCATGTTACCTTATTCAGAAACATATAAGGATAATATAGGGTTCTTAAATCAATTTAAAATAACATGGGGAATATATCCTTTAATTTCAGTCACACAAATGTCTGAGGGTGGAGTTAATTGAAACATTTATTAAGGGAGGAAGAAGCAACAATGATGCATCACATCTCATGGGAATTTTAGAGCCATCACATATTCTAATATATATTCAACTAAATGAAATATATAATGAGGGGAGGTAAAATATTTCTTAGAGACTTGAATTTTCTATATTTCCATTTTGGTGCCAAGAACATCATGTTTGTGACACATAGTTAGGTGCTAAGGAACAAGCCAATGTAGAAACCACAAAAAGAGAGGATCACTCTAGCCGATGGCTAGGTGTGATCTTATTTATGGGTGATGGGAATGTGTATATATTTAATAGAAATGAGGGATTGCCTTGGGATATAGGCCCAATAGTGGAATATATATAAACAAATGAGCATATCATGCATATCATGCTCTCTAGAAGGATGAGGAATTTGTTATTGAGGATTTATGATCCTCTCTTTCTAAGGGAGAGGAATTATATCCATAATGGGATTTGTGATGTTGGTTATCCCTATGTGGCAGGGCGATTCATGAAATTGTGTGAATTCATCCATATGATGGATCTTATATTCAGTTTTTATGGGGAAAATATGAGTAAAATGTTCAAATTTACCTAAAGAGGACGTGGGAAACTATTCCAACAGTTCAATAATGTGAAAATGTAGTAAATAGTGGAGGACCTAGGTTTATTTGTCAATAATGAATGTGGCGGAGATGGCGTAGAGATGCTACATTAGAGGAAATTTCAGCCTAAAAGTGGCCTCCTAAGGAAAAATAATAAAATAAGAGTTATGAATCTTGGAGGGAAAAGAGGAAAACTACATTTTTTAATTATATTTTCAGCTTATCTCCTTATAGGTTTACTAAAATTCCACGTTTAGACACTCATTAGATGCAGAATTAATTTTCACACCCAATGAGTACCCATTATGCATACTTTTGAGAAGACCCACATTGATAAAATTTGTTGATACATTAAAAAATGTGTTGAAATACAATTTTTTAATGTATCTACAATTTTTATCAAGGTGGGTCTTCCCAAAAGTATGCATAATGGGTACCCGTTGGATATGGAATTTAATTTTGCATCCAACAAGTGTCTACACTTGAAATTTGAGCAAAAATATAAGGAGATCAGTCAAAAATACAATTAACAAAAAAAGTTTTTCTTATTTTCCCTCCAAAATATTTACATATACCTATTTTTAAATTTAAATAATTTTGGTTGGTTTACATATTATGACATGGATATTACATGAACATTTCATGGGCACTTTTAGGTTGAAATTTCCTCAAATGGATTATGTTGGAATGGACATTTGATGGACTACAACCAATATATTCCAAAATCATGATATATTTGTATAGAGATGAGTGTAATTCCTATATGTTGAACATATTGCATAAGGGTGGTTTATGTGTAAATTATTATTATGTGTTGTTCTAGCTTCCTTCCTAGGATTCAGGGTTCACATGCCATAAAATGTGCAGATTAGTAATGTTGTTGAAGGGGTAGATAATAATGGTGCTTTGTATAGATGAAGAATGTATAGAAAACATAAGCATATAATGGTAGGGTGACTTGGGGTGTCACAAAGAGAACAAGCTAGAGATACCCAAGGAGTTTTTGAATGATTTCCCCCTACCTTCATTTGCTTGTCCCTATTTGCATTGATCTTATCCCCATATATGTTGCCATGAACTCCTTACATTGTGGTGGAAATGGGTTTCATTAGTTTTAAAATGATGTGGCTGTGGAAATGTATGTACTAGTGCTACAATTGGATTTTCAAGGTACCACACTGCTAACACAAAAATTACGTTTTAGAGGGTTAGTATGGCTATCACTAGATATGTTGTGACTCTTAGTGGTGGGTAAAAAAATGGAATCCAAGTGATAGGATCTGGTGTGGCCTATAGGGAATTTGGTTAATCAAATGCATATGAGTATATAATATAATGTAGTTATAGGGGAATATTGTGGTACATACTTGAGAAAAATTTAGAAATGAAATTAAAGGTGTATCACCTTGACAAGTGCTAAGAAGTGATGAATATATTTGAAGAACCCTAGACCCATTACATATAATAATAATTCTTAATTGACCCCTATGGTGGGAATAATATTTTTGAAGATGGGTGTTGGGTAAGGATCTTAGTGTGTAATTAATTTTTCCATATGAGGAAACATCATCATCTGAAATCCTAAAGAGGTAATTTCTTTTATAACATACATGTAGCTACATCCTAAAAGGATATTGTAGTATAATGGTGCATTTATGGACTAATTTTTGGTCAATATAATTTTCCCTACTATATTAATGGGGAAATTATGGTAAATACCTTGAAACTAAGATGGATGGTGATTATAACTATGAAGGTTCACTGCATATGGGTAAGCTTAGGAGAACCCAAATTTTTCCATAGACATTTGGACAAGAAGAAAGTATATGCCCCTTCATCAACAATGCATTAAAATATTATTATTCTTGTTTTCAATGGAATTTGAAATGATACCATAGACAAGATTTTGGGTATAAATTTATCCAAGTTGAATTTGATGGGTCAAGAATCAAAGGAATTGATTTCCCCAAATGTTGATAATAGATAATTTTGTTGTCAAGTATAGGTTTGTAGGATGTTAAATGTTGACATGGTCATGGGATTCTTAGCCACTTCATTAATGATGTCATAATTATGAGAAACCATTACATGAGGGAGATGTGAAGCATGCCTTATATGTTCCCTTCATAATTTTAGTATAAGGTCATCACTAGGTTGTGGAATCATCAAAGGCATGCTCACTGGTATTTGGGTGGCATTCGAGATGTTTATATTTGATTCAAGATACATACCATACTAATTATTATGTGCTTTGAGGAAAATATAAATGGATTTTATGCATATAATATGAAATGTAGGTGCTATAGTTTGAGTTTCTATGGATGTTGTACATCTTAAAGATTGGTTGGAGGTACTAGTTCACTCTAAGCTACAATAACTCCTTGTTGTTGTAAGGGGTTGTATAAGATGGTTTTTTAAGATGGTCAAGATAAATTATATATGGGAGGTGTTCTTCCCTATGGACTAGTAGGACCTTGAACGCCAATTGGTTCCTTCATCTATTTGAAATGAATGATTTGAAAATAGTGATAAGTATAATGGCCATACTCACATAATGTCCAAGGGAAGTTGATCTAGGATATATTTTTTAATCCTTTTTTTGTTTCTTTTTTTGCTAGGATTTATGTTTGGGTAACTAGCATTTACATTTACCCTAGCATTATTCTTCTAGTTTGGGGGATTGGTCCCCAATCCTCGATTATCCTTCTATATTTTTTAACCTTACTTTTTTCTATATTTTGTTGAATAATAATATTAACCAAGTTCAAATGTTTGAATTCTTGAATTTGCAAAGTTGTTAAAGGTTTTACAACATTGATTCCATCATGTTGTTAATATTGTGTTTGCATATAATGAGCTAGTGGGAACCAAGGAATGGGGAGTATGGGATATTCAAAGTAGAATTACCATATTGGCTGCATGGGTTAGATGTCCCTCCATTGTATTTCTGACTATTGCAGGAGGCCCCATGACGATGTAGGGCAGTATACATACCTTGAAGGGGCATTATCGTCCATGGATTATGGGTTGTGCCCCACTGCATTTGGGAAGAAGGGTGTGTCCCATAATTTTAGGATTGTATGATGTTCCTAAAGTATTCTAAGGTGTGTGGGATCCACCATAATGACCTTAATAATTTCTAGTACCATATGAGAATATGGGTTCACACGATTAGTTGAAATAAGTCACGAGCCCAATCAAGCCATCTGTAGAATGAGATGCAATCAATTTTTCTCATTCAAATGGTTGAGAATGAGGGGCATCAAGGAGAATAGTGTAAAATATATAGGTTGGGCACATATCAAATCAAACTGTTATACTTTGAGTATGGCCTTTTCCTTGATCTAGTGAATGGTGGTAGTAATATGTTTTACAATCAAAGGAAAATGAGTCTTTAAGAACTAGTCGAGGAGGAGCTTATCATTGACTTATATTTTTCATAGACTATGCCATCATTTCCACTTGTGGATGTTATATATAGCATGAGTGGAGAAATTATACTAGAAATTATTAAGAATATCGAAACCATTTTCATGCCAAATTGGTAGTTGGAAAAAGGATAAGAATGCATTCAGCAATGATGAAAAATTGACATATGATCATTACTATTTAATATATGTACCAATTTTCAAAAGGGATAGTTATATTCCTTAGGAAAAATCTTAAAAAAACTAAATCTTCTATGATACTATTAGAGGAGCACAAAAAATGAAAGGTCATAATATGATTCACCAATTCCTCACCCAAATTTCCTTCAAATTTGGTGATGTCTAAGGGGAGCTTGCTTAGCACGGTTTGTCAATATAGATCATAAAAAAGAGGAATTTTGGTTAAATTCATCAAACCCAAGAGATTAAATGAAGCCAGGTGTGGTATATTGCATGCATTAGGGTGTGGTGGGGTGGCAGTAGATCATAGACCATTAGAATAGACTATTGAGAGCTAAATCTTGTTGAAGATGCATGAGGAGTTGAATCTAAAATGGATGACTCAAGTAAGGTCATGCCTATAAAAATTTCACTCAAGAGTGAATGTGGTTGGGATGGTTGAATTAGTGAAAAATAAATTCTAAGAATAGCTCCAAATGTTTGTGGATGGACTTTTAGGTATTAGGAGTGATAGGGTGCCAAATTTACCTTATAGTTCCTAATTTACAAGTGATGTGTAATTTTTAAGTGGGGGAATTCTAAACATTTTTTTTTTTGTTAATAAAGTGGCCTAATTAAATATATAAATCAAGTATATGGAATTCAACAAATGATGTAACAAAATGCATTTTTCCAAAAAATAGTATTTGGTTAAATGGGAATTGTTTTGCATTATGGCGTATAAAAATGAAAAAATAGGTATCCTAAATATCTATCATATTCCCTCTCAAATAAAACTAGTCATTCCAATAGTTTCAATGATGGAGCTTAAATAAACCAAGAGAACTAGTGAAAGTATGAATGGATCATCCATAATGGGGGGTATTGAGGGCATGTCCCAATGGAACTGATGACATTTCCCAATATAAATGAAAATATGATTAAAGTTCAATTGCATCCAAAAAATGGTACCTATGGAGATGTCCCAATTTTGGCCACTAAGCTACTTTCTTCAAGCGTCAACAAGGGACACTCATATGGAAAAAGGTGATCATGGGATGGAATTGAACGAGAGTTGGGTGGCATAAGAATATTTGTGGTAGCAACTAGACCTAAGCATCTTCCCCTTCATGTGTATCTCCTTGCCTTGGATAGTTTCACACTTGGGATGAAGGATTTTAAGAAGCATGAGACAACTTCTATTTTTTGAATGAAAATTGATAATGGTGAATTTTTGAGATCCCTATCTATGAAATTGTAGCCAACACTTCAGAAAATAATTTGGGACTACACAAAGCATGAATTTAGTGTATTAATTTAGAGTTTCTTTCTAAAGGCTCAAATTGGTGTCAAATTCTAGTTTTTGTTTGATCATAAGTGTGCTAAAGGATTTTTTAGAATTATTGATTTTTTGATACATCAAAATAACTTTTAGGAAGAGGATAAAGAGTATAATCAAGAGAAAGAGACTTTCATGTCCTTTGTGTGTGCTTGAAAGTGAAAATTTTACAAAACTGAAGAATGAAGAATGAAATTGGATGTAAAACATAACATGTGGACTTTGTGTAGTCTTTATTTTTTTCTTAATTAAGTATTAATTTCTAAATGGATTCTTGCCCACCTAAAAAATTGAATTGTTGATTTTGCAAAATAAATACTATCACTAGAATGTCGAAAGAGATGTGAACAATTATGGTTCTTACCCCTTTTAACTAACTATGTTATGTGATGTTTAAATTTGAAAGAAAGAAATATTAGAATTATGTAGTCTTTCTAATTCATCTGGATCACTTCTCGATGTAAGGTGAAGATATACTTCAACTAATGTGAAACATTTTATTTTTTATTTTAAAGAAAATTGACAGTAATGGAAATAGCTACAAATTAATGTACCAATCCATGTTATGAAATAATAACAAACTGGCTTCAAATTCAAATTCTAAATTTGATTCAAAATCTCAAGGGTTGATGACATGCTAGTTTTCTATATTGTTGATTGTACTTCCACTACTAATTCATTGGAAAAATATCACATGGTAGTCGGTTAATGTGGCATTATTGATGTGGTAGATGACGTGGAAATTCCATGTGTAACTAGACGGTATAATAGATGGAAAGTCTATTAGTTCATGTGGAAATTAATACATCAAGTGACTAGGGTCGTAGTTTCTAGTTGGTCCATATGTCCTGATGGCATCTACATTTACCCATGATTGTTGTGAGTCAAAACAGGGCATTACAGGGTATTTTTTTCTCTAATGGAAAGGATCCCGCATAAGTGGGTGGCGCCCACTAGGTGTGGGCATGATGGAAATGGCTAATAAAAATGGTCATTGTATGTGGTAAAATATCCCCATTCCCACATTGAAAACAATAATGAAACATAGTATTATGAAGTGGAGAGAGGGTCTCCTTGTGAATGTAAAGGCTTGAGGTTTTAGAGGTAGCCTTAGGCCACACAAAGAGCTACTAGCTATCTAAGTGGAAAACTTGGCATGCCTATTGTATGTAAAACTTCTAATGGTGGGTTTGTGGCCAATGAAATTAATAATTTACCCACAAACCATTATCAAAATTACATTTCTTATTTTTATTTATTTATAATAAAATAGGAAAAACATACAAATTTAACATAAAACTTAAATACTTATATTTCCTAGTGCAACTATATAAATTAAATGGTTGGAAATGGTTGATAGATAAACATCAATCCAAGATAAACATCAAAAAAATTACTTCATCATATATCTCACATTGCTAAAACTCAAAAAATCATAAAAATTAACTAAATTATAAATTTATTTTAAATTATTATTATTATTATTATTATTTATAAAAAAACATACAAAATAATCACATATATTAAAAAAAACGTAACAAGATTTTTAACCATGAAGATTCACTTCCACTTTACCATAAGTCAATACCATGACTTATCAGTGTAACCACCAATTTCATAGTGTTCGTTGAACTTGAACCTTGAGGTTCAAAATATGGCGAACCTCAAAACAAAGTTTAAATTCAAGTGAATTTTGGCTAGGGTTCGATTTAGGTGTTCAATTCAATATCGTTGACTTTAATAAATAGCTTTCAAGGTATTTTTAAATAGCAGTGGAATAAAAATCTACCCTCAAACCTAAAAACAACTACAAAATATGCCCTTCAGTGACCCATCTGACATATATGGCCATGGATTTTTAGATGGTAGTCGAACAAAATGAAACAAAATGTACTCTCGAACATCCAAGTAGCTGTCAAATGTTCGTGTCGTGACCCATCTAGCATATATGACAATGGGTTTTGAAATGGTGGTAAGATGAATCCATGATGTGGCCACACAATGTAATGTGTCATCGAAGCACAATATCAAGTTATTAAGAAAACTGCTAATTCCCAATCGAGTTTTCCTTAATGCGACATTTTGGAAGCTTTTTTGGTGGATTTTTACAGTCTAATTTATCTAAAATCTGGAAAGAATTCATTGAAATCAAAATCTTGATGGGTAACCTCTCCACAATCGAAGTGCCCTAGGGGATTTTTAGGGTGTTGAATCTATACATATAGTAAAAATAACTAGTTTAAATAACACAAATCCAAAAGTTTTCGCCAGATTCGACACTAGAAACTCCAAAAATTCACAAAAAACCAACTCCATTCTCAATTGCAATTTTACAAATATATTTAAATAATTACAGTTCATGATGTTAATGAGCTATATATATATTTCAAATTTCAAATTTAAATTTTCTATATAAACATAAATTTATATATTATTTTATATAATAAAATATATTATTACATATGCATTTTAAATATTAATGTAAAGATACAATATATCAAATTTGTTATAAAATGTATATATATATATATATATATATATATATATATATATATATAACCAACTTCATTCAAACTTTGTTATAAAATTTGAATGCACATTTAGATATTAAATCCCTAACATCTATTTAATAATCATTATGCTATTAGGCATGTTTATTTTGAAATAGGGATTCTCAATTTCTAATTTAATTGTCAATAATTATTAGTTGGATGTCAGGAAATTAATATTCATGCAATATCTTATAATATTCATAGTAGTATATAAAAATCAATGGTTGAGATTTATCTCGAAAGTAGTCATGTTCTTTTTACCTTTTTAATTAAATCGATTAATTAAAAAAATGTCATATGAATAAGTGTCATATGGAGTGAGTTATATTTTTTTGTGTGGATATGGTATTGATAAACCATGGTATTGGCCCATCCTATTGTAACAAAACCTATTTATAGATTAAGAATCTCCATGGGTGAGTGGAGGTAAATCTCCATGATTAAGAATCTTATTCCATGTTTTTTTAAATGTATACATGTTTAACACATATTAATTTTTTTTATAATTGATAATAATAATAATTTAAAATAAAATTACAATTTAGTTAGTTTTTATGCTTTTTCTAATTGTTAGCAACATGTTTTGATATTTATTATAGATTGATGTTTACATGGGGGCTTCACTGGGGGAGAAATACCCTACCATGTGTGTTCATATTGGGGGATATATATTGAGGAAAAAATGACATAATATATTGAGCATATAATAGGGGGTAAAGGGTTTTTATATTGGTAGGTATAAAAATTTAGAGCTCAAAGTTAATAAAAAAATATAATGTGGTATAAAAAATGTTCATGAAAAAATGGATACCAACAATATCTACTGAAAGTAGGGGTTTTTTAAATTGGGAAGGTGTATTGGGTTTGTATTTGTAGGGGGTTAAATACTGTGATTTTAAAGGTATTTTCCAATATGTAGTCAAATTACGAGTATTGTTTAGTATTCCATAAATGCTCGTGATATGTCGAAGGTTCATTGAGTGAAGCCCACATAGATGTTTACCAGACATTTAATTTAGGTGTATTCTAACTAATATATGAAATCACTCATATTGGGGCATTTTTTCTAGTAAATTTTGTACAAAATGTGGTAGAGTTTGCTAATAATAGTAAGTTTACATTGTTTAATTTGCATTAAGTGTATTCTTGCTAATAGAAAAAATAGCTTGGTCAATTCTGTCGCCACATATGTCGAGGTTTTTAAGAATCATATGTTTATATTATTTAATTTTCAAAGTTTTAGCTTTTGAGGTTGTTTTAGGGTGTTGAATTGATTTATGCGTTCAAAAATGCATTTTAAATAACAAGAAATTAAATTTTTTCTAGAAATTGTATTTCTGGATTATGGCAAAAAATGTCATTTCTTGTATTAGTTAAATTGCACCTTTAATTTATATATAGCTAGTAATAATTAAATTAAAATTTTGAAAACACTATTCCATAAATAACACGTCTATCGACATTAAAATAATGTAAATTAAAATTTAACAAAACAAAAACTAAATACCCCTAATTGGGGTGAGGAGCAATGTGGCAATGGAGTTTGGGGGAGGGCACCTTGCTGCCTCCCATAACATTTAAGAGGGGGGATGAAGTGGCTATCCCACCCTGTGCATAGTAAATATAAATTTCTATTCATTATTCTCTAATGTGTTAAGTGGTGCTCTGGATGCAGGAGTTAAGGATAAACTTTCAAATCTTAAGACTATGTCTTCAAGTTCTAGTGGAACTTCTTCTATTTCCTTTTGAGTATCAATCATCAACCTCTAATTTTATACTACCAAATCCAAAGTCATTAAAAACCCACTGTATACTCTAAATAATGGAAGAATAATTGTCTAACTTATATATAAAGTGCAACAATATTAAAATCACACCTTAATAAATATTTGCTAAGTCGAATTTAGATAATTCGATGACAGACCTCAACCAAATGTTTGAAAATTTTCCATTAAATATCGTGTCAATTATTCTTATTAACTCCACGCTAGTTTGAATGCGAATTCTGTTGGATCCAAATCTAAATGGACAGCCTTGATGGCTCCAATTCCAAAACCTTGTTTAATAATTCATCAGGTCCTCTTGACATTTTAAAGCGCTTGCAACTAATATTTTGATTATCGTTGGATCAAATATCTTCATGCGTAGGCCGTCAGATCATTTCACTGGCTGGATGGTAAACTTAAACTATTAAACCATATTTATAATCCATCGCATCCAAATTTCAATTTAAACTCCTCACATACTTAATTGTGATATCCATTGATCTGATTGACACTTTGATCAAATGGTTCTGATCCCAATATTTCAACTCGGATGGATTTGACATTCCAGGAGAGTTTCCATTATGATTGTGAATGGAAACCTGATTATGATATCGCATAATTCGATCAAATTTGCAATAGCTTAATATTGAAATAGTCATATCAAAATTTACAGAGAAGGATCATCATAAGTCGAAAGGAATTTATGCATAATTTTAATGCTGAATAAAATCCAAATTTGGTACATTCAATATAAGTTTGATATGTAGAGAGTCAATTAAACCAAGCATAAAATGGATTTAATAAAATCAATAGTAATTCAAAAGAAAACGAACATTCGAGCATTTAACAATTGTGTCTACATTTTCATAGGTACAGACAAAATGTGATTTTCTTCTGTTCAATCATTTTTCCTTCAAATCCTCCTTTCGATTACATTGCAACTTACAAATATATAATGCTCACAATATCACTTCGATCTGATTCAAAGAATCAGATCTTCCCAATTTTAGATAAAATCATATTTCACAATATTTTCCTTAAAAATATTCAACAAATAACGAAATTTAATGAATCAAATACAAACTATCCAAATCCATGAATACTAGTCAAATATCTATATATCAAAGCAGAAAATCGCTAGCTAAAGGATCCCACTCCTTTGCTTGTAATTTATTTTTGTATTTTTGGAATAAAATGAAGTCTTTTCTCCTCTAGCCTCATGCTCTTGCATTAGACTCCTAAGGACAAAATTCTTCATGGGCTCCTGTTCATGAGCTCTTCTACAGAGCTGCCCAATTTATGTATCATGGTATCCATCATCGAAGTAGCTTCTGCAACAGGTTGATCTTTCCACTTGATCAAATACTCAAAATATTCCTGTCCTCTTGTCTTCTTATAAAATCTTTTGTCTAAAATCTTCTCTGGCTGCAATACTTTTTGCTATGGGTAACTGTTTCAACCAGTTAATCTCTTCTTTGCCTTCAGTTGTATCACATGTGTCTCCATCCTCATACCTGTACAAATTAGCAACATTGAGAATTGGAGATATTCTAATGTCAGGGGGTAATTCAATTTCATATGCATTTGCAGAAAATTTTCTTAATACTCTGCATGGCCCAATTTTCTTAAATTTCAATTTTTTATACACCCTTTTTGGATTTCCTTCCTCAGGTGTGCTAGAACAAAATCTCCAACCTCAAAATTAACTTCTCTTTTCTTAAAATCTATTTTGCTCTTGTACTTGATGTTGCTGTCCTGTAACTATTGTTTTACTTGTTCATGTATTTCTTGAATTTCTGAAGCAAACTCTTCTCCATCAACACTTCTAATCTCTTATTTTCCCAAATTCCTTAATTCATACACTCCTCTTGCATGCATTTCATAAAATATATGCAATGGAATCTTCCATGTAATCTTGTAGGTAGAGTCATTATAAGCATATTCAGCCTATGCCAAAATCTAATCCCACTGTTTAGGATGTTCACCTGCAAGACTTATCAAAATATTACCCAAGCTTTTGTTCACCACCTCAGTCTATCCATCAGTATGAGGGTGATAAGTTGAGCTGAAACTCAGTTTAGTACCAAGATTTTTCCACAATGTCCTCCAAAAATGACCAACAAATTTGGTGTCCCTATTAGAGACAATGCTTTTAGGTAACCCATGCAACCTTACAATCTCTTTGAAAAACAAATTAGCAACATGAGTAGCATCATTGGCTTTATAACATGGAATAAAATGTGCCATTTTAGAAAATCTGTCAACTACAACATAAATTGCATCATTCCCTCTTTGTGTTTTAGGTAAACCTAAAAAAAAATCCATACTCAGTTGTTCATAAGTCTTGTCTACACCAAAATGTCCACCAAGTCCACCACTATGTTTCTTCGTAATTAAATTTTCTCTCATAGAAAAATTTGGTATGCACAAGTGATTTATTTTAAACAACAAAACTTCTTGCAAGAAAAAATCCAGCCATTTACTTCTATCCAACAAAACAGGATTAATGCATGCTTCAAATGCCTCTTTAAAAGCTAAATATGTTTTATACAATTCTTTAAGAAAATCAAAACCCAACACTTGAATTTGACTTTCTTGAACTAAAATGCTTTTTCTACTTAAGGCATCTGCTACTTTGTTTGCTTGACCAGTTATATGTTTTAGTACAAAATTGAAACTCTGATGATACTCTACCCATTTTGCATGTTTCGAATTTAGTTCTGGCTGTTGTATAATATACTGCAATGCATTATTGTTTGAATAAAGCGCAAACTCTTTAGACATCAAATAATGTCTCCACTTCTTTAATGCATGTACAACTGCATAAAATTCTTTGTCATAAGAAGAATATTTTCTTCTTGTATCATTCAGTTTTTCACTGAAATAAGCTATAGGTCTATCTTCTTGACTTAACACAGCTCCAATAACTTCTCCACTAGCATCACATTTCACTTGAAAAGGTTTATTAAAATCAGAAAAAACTAAGATGGGTTTTTTTGTTATCTTTTGTTTCAACAAATGGAAATTTTTTTCTGCTTCATCAGTACATTTAAATGGTTGTTTTTCCTTCGTTATGGTTTGAATAATAGGAGCATTGATCTTACTAAAATTCCTTAATAATTTTCTATAAAAACTAGCAAGACCATGGAAGCTTCTTACCTCAAAAACACTCTTAGGTGAAAGCCATTCTATGATTGCCTTTATCTTCTCTAGATCCATCTTCAATCCATCAGTAGAAACAACAAAGCCTAAGTATACTAACTCTCCCTTCATGAATGAACACTTTTCTAAATTTACCAGCAACTTTTCCTGGTGCAACTTCCTTAAGACATAATTAAGATGTCTCATGAGTTATTCTTTATATTTGCTATAAATTAATATATCATCCAGATATACTATTAAAAATTTACCAATAAATTCTTTCAACACTTCATTCATAAGCCTCATAAATGTACTATGATAATTTGATAATCCAAACAGCATTACCATCCATTCATACAATCCTTCATTTGTTTTAAAAGTTGTTTTCCATTCATCTCCTTCCCTTATCCTAATTTGATGATAGCCACTCTTTAAATCTAGCTTTGTAAAATATCTTGCCCCACTTAAAAAATCCATCAAATCTTCAATTCTGGGTAAAGGAAATCTATACATGATTGTTATTTTATTGATTTCTCTTGAATCAATGCACATTCTCCAACCTCCATATTTTTTTTGACTCAAAATTGTTGGCACTGCACAAGGGATCCAACTCTCTCTGATCAGTTCTTTATCTAACAATTCCTGTACCTGCTTTATGATTTATTCATTTTCTGAAGGAGTCATCCTGTATGCTGCTTTATCTGGAAAATTTGCTCCTGGAATCAAATCTATATGATGGATGATCTTTCTAATAGGTGGTAATTCATTCGGAAAATCATCTACAGTGATATCACAATAATTTTCCAGCATCTCTTGAATTTCAATTGGTAAATCAGAAATTTTAGTGGAAGTAATTACTACCTTGGGTTTTCAAATTAATGCAAAGTTTACCTCATCATCTTCAATTTTCTGCAGATATTCTTTTCCACTCAGTAACAAAGCTTTTAGATCAAATCTTCTTTTTGATCTATCTTCTTCTTCTATTGGCAACAATGTATGATTGATACCATCTTTACAAAACTTGTATGTGTTATTTTTCCCATCATGCATAACTCCTCTGTCATACTACCAAGGTCTACCTAGAAATATGTGACATACGTCCATAGGCATTACATCATACATAATCTTATCTTTGTAGCTGCCTAACTGAAATTCTACTTCACACTGTTCATTCACTAACAACTGATGTCATTTCTGAAGCCATGACACCTTGTAAGGTGTTGGATGTTTCTTTGTCTTCAATTTCAATTTCTCCACCACTTCTGTAGAGACAAAATTATCATTGTTGTCACTATCAATTACCATTTGACAACATTTTCCTTGAACTTTGCATACATTTCTAAACAAGGTCTTTCTCTGTGCTGGTTCAACAACTTCCTTTGTTGGTTTTAACAAAACTTTGTCAACTACCAAAGATTCTCCTTTCTCTAGTGTATTCTTTGCTTCTGGCATTTTTTCTGCTTCCTCTTCATTCTGAGCAACAATTACATTTCTCTGATTTGTCCCCACATTCTCTATACATTCATAAGCTCTATTTCCAAGCTTATTACATCTATAACATCTGATTTCTCTTCCTCTGCCTCTGCTTCCTCTTACTCTAGAAAAACTCCTTCTACCACTTGTATCACCTTCTGTGGATGTATGTTGACTTGAGCTATTGTTGGCTCCTTCTCTAGGTGTTGTAGATCTTCCTCTACCACCTTGACTTCCTTTTCCTCAGAAAGTACCTCTACTTCTGGCATATTTCTTCCTTATGACTTTTTCTTCAGCCTTCAAGGCCATCTGATAAGCCTCTTCCACTATTTTAGGAGACAACAGACTTATATCATCTTGGATCTCCATTCTGAGACCATTAATATACATTGCAATTTTCTCTGTTTTATCTTGAATTTGTCATGCTCTTATGCTCACATTATAAAATTCCTCTGTATATTCTTTGACTGTCATTGACTTCTGTTTAAGATTCTGCATTTGTCTAAATAATGAAAGTTGATAATCACTTGGCAAAAACTTACCTCTCAACTTTGCCACCATCCTGTTTCAATTATTTATTGGTTGCTTACCAAGTTTCCTTCTTTCTTCTTGCACTCCATCCCACCAAAGCGCTGCATATCCTTTCAATTTTATGACAGCAAATTTCACTCTTTTTCCTTCATCCATTTCTTCATAATTGAAGAACTTGTCCATGTCATTAACCTAATCTATAAAATCTTCTGGGTTCAAGCCTCTTATAAAAATCGAAACTTCAAGTCTGGGTTTAGATGTGGATCCCAACACTGATTTAAAAAATATCATTTCAGGAGTTACTTCGGCAGGTTCTCCCTCTTCTGCAGATTCAACTTCAGGTTCACTAACATCTCCGACATCTGCATCTTTTTTATTTCCCATTTCCATTGCTTCTAATTTGGCTTGCATCTATTGCATTTCCATCACTTCAGTATTTGCAACTGTTCTTCCTCTTCTTTGACCAACACCACCTCCTCTTCCAACTCTGCAAGCCATGTTGGATTTCTTTTCCTAATCTTTGAGATCTCGCTTAGTGTCTACATGTTGCTCTAATATGACTAATGGTGGTCTGGATGCAGGAGTGAATGATAAAATTTCAAATCTTGAGACTATGTCTTCAAGTTCTGGTGGAACTTCTTCTATTTCGTTTTGAGTATCAGTCATCAACCTCTAATTTTATACTACCAAATCCAAAGACATTAAAAACCCACTGTACACTCTAAATAATGGAAGCATAATTGTCTAACTTATATATAAAGTGCAACAATATTAAAATCACACCTTAATAAATATTTGCTAAGTCGAATTTAGATAATCGATGGCAGACCTCAACCAAATGTTTAAAATTTTTCCATTAAATATCTTGTCCATTATTCTCATTAACTCCACGCTAGTTTGAATGCGAATTATGTCAGATCCAAATCTGAATGGACGGCCTTGATGGCTCGGATTCCAAAACCTTGTTTAATAATTCATCGGGTTCACTTGACATTTTAAAGCTCTTGCAACTAATATTGTGATTATCATTGGATCAAATATCTTCAGGCGTAGGCCGTCAGATCATTTCACTGGCTGGATGGTCAACTTAAACTATTAAACCGTACTTATAATCCATCGCATCCAAATTTCAATTTAACCTGCTCACATATTTAATTGCGATATCCATTGATTTGATTGACACTTTGATCAAACGATTTTGATCCCAATCTTTCAACTCGGATGGATTTGACATTCTTGGAGAGTTTCCATTACGATTGTGAATGGAAACCTGATTATGATATCTCACAATTCGATCAAATTTGCAGTAGCTTAATATTGAAATAGTCATATCAAAATTTACAGAGAAGGATCATCATAAGCCGGAAGGAATTTATGCATAATTTTAATGCTGAATAAAATCCAGATTTAGTACATTCAATATAAGTTTGATATGTAGAGAATCAACTAAACCATGCATAAAATGGATTTAATAAACTCAATAGTAATTCAAAAGAAAATGAACATTCGAGCATTTAACAATTGTGTCTACATTTTCATAAGTACAGACAAAATGTGATTTTCTTCTGTTCAGTCATTTTTCCTTCAAATCCTCCTTTCGATTACATTGCAACTTAAAAATATATAACGCTCACAATATCATTTCGATTTGATTCAAAGAATCGGATCTTCCCAATTTTAGATAAAATCCTATTTCACAATATTTTCCCTAAAAATATTCAACTAAAAACTAAATTTAATGAATCAAATACAAGCTATCCAAATCCATGAATACTAGTCAAATCTCTATCTATCAAAACAGTAAATCGCCAGCTAAAGGATCCCACTCTTATGCTTGTAATTTTTATTTGTATTCTTAGAATAAAATAAAGTCTTTTTTCCTCTAGCCTCATGCTCCTGCATCATTAAGTCTCCATTTTTTATCTTGTCCCATAAATTGAGACTCTACTTGTCAGAATATATGGTGTGCCCGAGCTCCTTGCCTTCCACAGGTAGGATTATTTTCTTAGTTTTCTAGTAGTTTTGGGCTTATACCTAGAGGAAATATTGTAGAATGTGTGACCCTCAACCTTTTCTTGAGACTATGTCACTTGCATTTGGAAATGAAGTGCCAGTGACCTAGCCATGCATTCGATTTCATTCGAGCTCCTAGTCCAAAAGGAGTAGCTTCTCGTGTCGGATGTTATATTTCAGAAAAAAACCTAGGCATGTAGGAACTTCAGGCTATGAGACACTGCAAAATTCATTAGCGTTGAAGGTGGAAGTTGATGGTGTTGCCACCCTATACTCAGTGTCTGAGAATTTGTTGACTCCAATGAAAAGAGATGGTGTTAGCAAGTTATAGGCTTATCTCTTTATCCTTGTTTTATATTATTATGGCTATTAGTTTTTATGGTATAATTTAGGTGGTTTCCTTTTAAAAATTTTGGGGTTTCAATATGAACTTCTCTTTTGTGTTTACTGGTGAGAGGTTGTCCCTACCACGAGTTATTTATTTTTGTCTTTGGTTTGTTGGCCTTTTTATTCTTGCTAGCTCGATCCATCCTGAATTATTTGTTTCTCCAAATTTTCCTTTAGTTTCATCCCATTTAATTACAATCTCCTCAGTTCGGGTTTATTGTGGGATAATTGTCTTGTTAATTTTTTTCTCTATTGGTGTAAAATTCTTGGGAATCATATGCCTAGTTGTAGGGATGTTGGTGGTAGAGTACCACAAGGCTGGTCGCATACCTAGTCGTAGGTTTAGGAATTTGAAATTATCTTTCACTCTGCAACACCTTTTGACATTTACGAAGAAATTCACTAGCTTGAAACCTTCATGACTAATGGCTGATAAAAATACTCCAACTCTGAAATCCTGGAGGAAGTAGCCAATTGTGTTCTTTACTGTAGTCATCCCACGAGAAGATGAAGCCAATATTTGAACTACATTACCCTTCATTGACAAATGATAACTCTTTTTGACAAAGCCTTGAAATAAAAGCATGAATATCATAATGATATCATCTATTTCTTGAACGATATCAAGTGGGTGTAGCGATATAAAAGCTCATGTTTGGCTAGCAATGTGGCAATGGAGTTTGTGGGAGGGCACCTTGTTGCCTCCTATAACATTTAAGAGGGGTGATGGTGTGGCTATCCCACCCTGTGCATAATGAATGTAAAATTTTATTCCTTATTTTCTAATGTGTTAATTCTCCCTTTGTTATCTTGTCCCATAAATTGTGACTCTACTCGTCAGAATTTATGGTGTGCCCGGGCTCCTTCCCTGCCACCGGTAGGATCATTTTCTCGGTTTTCTAGTAGTGTTGGGCTTATACCTGGAGGAAATAATATAGAATGTGTGACCCTCAACCTTTTCTTGAGACTGGGTCACTTGCATTTGGAAATGAAGTGGAAATTACCTAGGCATGCATGAAATTTAATTCAACATCCTAGTCCAAAAGGAGCAGCTTCTCGTGTGGGATATTATATTTCAGACGAAAACCTAGGCATGTAGGGACTTCAAGCCATGAGACACTGCAAAATTCATTGGCGCTGAAGGTGGAAGTTGATGGTGTTGCCACCCTACACTCAATGTCTGAGAATTTTTTGGCTCCAATGAAAATGGATGGTGTTAGCGAGTTATACGCTTATCTCTTTATCCTTGTTTTCTATTGTTATGGCTATGGTTTTTTATGGTATAATTTAGGTGGTTTCCTTTTAAATATTTTGGGGTTTCAATATCACCTTATTTTTTGTGATTAATGGTGAGAGGTTGTCCCTACCATGAGGTATTTGTTTTTGTCTTTGGTATATTCGCCTTTTTATTCTTGCTAGCTCGAGCCATCCTGAATTATTTGTTTCTCCAAATTTTCCTTTAGTTTCCTCCCATTTAATTACAATCTCGTCAGTTTGGGTTTGTTGTGGGATAATTTTCTTGCTCGGTTTTTTCTCTATTGGTGTAAAATTCCCAAGAAACATATGCCTAGTTGTAGGGATGTTGGTGGTAGAGGTCCGCAAGGCTAATCGCGTACCTAGTCGTAGGCCCAGGAAGTTGCAACTATCTTTCACTCTGCAACACCTCCTGAAATTTATGAAGAAACTCACTAGCTTGCCAGCCTTCATGAATGATGGTTGATAAACAAACTCCAACTCTGAAATCCTAGAGGAAGTAGCCAATTTTTTTCTCTACTGTAGTCATCCCACGAGAAGATGAAGCCAATATTTGAACTCCATTACCCTTCATTGAAAAATGAAAACTCTTTTCGAAAAAGCCTTGAAATAGAAGCATGAATATCATAATGATATCATCTCTTCTTTGAACGAGATCGAGTGGGTGCAGCGATATAAATGCTCATGTTTGGATAGCTTGGACACTCGACTGGCTCACTTTGAAAGTCATCTTCAATGTGAGATCAAGCTCTCTCCTCTTGTCAGTGTAAGTTCCTAGGACCCTGCTCAAGTGACCTTTTCAGACTCTTGATCACATGATGTATTTATTCAACTATTTGTCTTCTCTATATAAATCAATCTTTGATCGTTCTAGTTTTTTTTAGTAAAGGCTACCTTATTTTGGTACTTTATATAAAATTATCAGTCAACGAATTTGATTTCCCTTGTGTTATATTTAATCCGATAATGGTATGAATTGGGTTAATTGAAATGATGTATTTTGAAATTTTAAAATAATGCAAAATTAAATTAAAAAATAAATAAATAATAAAAACTAAAACTAAAATCAGTCTAGATATACTATAGCCATTCGAAATGGCAAAAAGAGCTCCCTATCTCATTGAATTAAACTACTGTAATGACCTTTTCCTAATAATACTATAGGCATAGTTTAACTTATAAACGAATTACTTTTTTTTAACCGAAATCTGATAATACAATTTCAAGTAAGAATGTGATTTTTTGTTGTTTAAAATATATTTTTAAATGTATATATGGATTCAACACCTTCAAAAACTACAAAAACATCGAATTCTTCATATTAAACAATTTAGAATCAAGTTTTTAAAAATTTCCGTTAATTTTTTAATTAAAATAACAAAAAAATACCCTAAAAAACCATTTCATTTATAAATTAAACTATACCTAACACTATATATCAAAAGACAATATATATATATATCAAAGCACATTTTCTTATGCTGATAGACATATATGAAATATTTAAAGTGAATTTCAAGACTTTGAAACAAAATTTTTGTAATGTGTTTGTGGGTAATGGAGACACTTTTAGTGGGCCTTGAATCACCTTTCTATTACATTTTATAATATAAAATATATATATTTTCCATGAAAAATCTAAATCAGTGGATAGTGGTAATCAATACCTATTTTCCATGAAACATCTACATCAATGGATAGCGGTAATCAATACCTTCCATCATGACATGCAACATTGATTTCAAGATAGTGGTTGTGGTTAAAAAAAATTATTTTTCATTATCATGAATGAACGGACATGCACTAAAAACAAATAAAACCCATGTTTTTCATTATCATGAATGAACGGACATGCACTAAAAAAAATTATTTTTCATTATCATAGTTGTTTTTTTTTGGTTGTGTGTACAAGGCTTCTTTAACATAACAACAATATTATAAGCATTCATCAATAGTGTAAGTTATATAATTAAAACCCATAATATAGATCGATATCGAACAAAAACTAATCAAACATTATTCACATAAAGTTTCCGATTACGGAGAAAAAACAATTAACAAAAAAAAATGAATATAATACCAAATAAAATTATTATTAGAGAAATATATTTTTTATTAATATATATATATATTATTATTTTATTAATATTTTTAAAATTTAAATTTTTTTAATTTTATTTTATTTATAGTGTTGAGAAATATTTTACAATTTAATATATATATATATATATATATATATATATATATATATATATATTAAATTGTAAAATATTTCTCAACACTACAAATATAATAAAATAAAAACAAATTTAAATTCTTAAAACATTAATAAAGTAATAATATATATATTTTTTTGTTAAGTTGTGGGAGTTTGAAATTGAAATTGAAATTGAGATGACAATATATTTAATTTTTTATTTAAGAAATTATGACTTAAAAGTATTTAATTTATTAAAATTATATAGGATCAAATTAGACTTGGTCATACCATCTTTTTAACAAGTTTTAAACAAATAATCTCCGCATCAAAAAATACTTTAACATTATATCTATCACAATTTCTTCTATGCCCCACAAAATAATATATTTTAAAATAAATTTAAATTTAAATTTTTAAATTAAAAAAACTAAAAAATCTGATACCAAAAACATCAGCGTGTAAATATCTTCAATTCTTTGCATGAGTTTGTGAAAGTGAAGTAATATATTTCCTTGGAAAAAATATAATATATATATGGAACTACATAATGGATGAAAAATATAAAAAAAAGCCATAAATATTCAATAATATTTTTCTTGAAATTTGACACATATATTTATATTTCAATTATATATATATATTAATAGATTCTCTTGAAATTTGACACATATGTTTATATTTTTAATATATGTTTTTTAATAGATTCTTAAACAAAGATACAAAAAAAATCGTTATAAAGTTATATGATATGAGAATTAAATTGAGTGGAAAGCATAAAAATGTTTTTTCCAACCACTTTAATTATACTTAATTAACATTAATATTTAATTCTTACATCATAATATTGAATATTAAAATGTTCCTCAAAAATATTGTGAAAATCCCAAATGATATCATCCCACAATGATGAATCTTGCTTGTATTTGCCAGAGCTCTCACATCAGCCAGGGAAGTGTTATTCTAAAATTTGATTTATTATCATGTACACAGTTCTCACCTTTTTTTTTTTATTGAGCCCCATTTGTAATGAAATTCAATAGAAAATATCTATGGCATTTTGGACGAGAAATTCCATTCAAATCAAATTGGTGAATAATTGATAATAAATATTTAAATTGATTTTTATATTTGGAATTCATATGTAAAGATATTTATTAAAATATTTAATTCTCAAATTAATATATATATTGTTTAGGAAGAGGACTTTCTTCATTTCTTTATTCTGTAGCTTAGAGTTGTAAAAGAGTTAGTTAGTATGTGCATAAATATATGTTCGAGTGATCACTAACTTAGTGCTTTCTAGATTGTTAGGGGCTAGTTGTCTTTACATTCATTTGAGGGGATTAGTTGTTTATCGTTTATGGTCATGACACTAGCAAGGATAGTGGGTTACTTTCCCTTTAATGCGTTATGTAGATAGTTTAGTTCAAAGGTGCATACTTATTAGTTGGCTTACCATTTTTTTTTTCAATAAATTTTCTTCACTTTCTATTATTGTCATTTTTCCATTTGATTCAAAACTATTCACTATAGTTTTTGATATGTTTCTAGTGACTTGACTTACACTTAGATATCTTCCTCTAGGTTGATGACTAATGGCAAATGCACATGTGGGATAAATGTTTCCCATGAAGGGTTGGTTGGAATGGCCCTGGTTGGAGTGGCCCTATAGGAAAGTCAATTTAGAGGTAATGGATCTATTATTTAGGAAGAATGGGATTATTATTTAGGAAGTACGATCCCATTCTTGATCTTATACGGTACCCATAAATAAGGATCGGATAGATGGGATGTAAAAACATCCTATTTGTCCAACTTGAGCCATCAAATGTGATAGTTAATATTATCATTATTTTGGATTAACATGATATTATAATTATTATTATTATTGCAAATTTAATTTATTGAAATATTTTGTTTTAATTATTTAACTATCATTGTTTATTGTTTGTAAATGTTGGCACAGATGTTGGGGAGGTGCCTCACTAACATGTTGAGAAGATGGTTGAGGTAGATGATTCACTTTAGGTGTAGAGACCTAGCATGCCATGTAGGCCAAATAAGAAATTCTTTGAATAGATAATGGATCAGATATGTGCACTAATGGCTTACCACAAACTGGTCCCTATACAAGCTTGGGAGATCATGCAAGACCCTCAACTTGCACTAATATAGGTGAGCCTTTACCATGATACAATGGTATTGATTAATCATGTCATCAATTATGTTAGCTTAATTGAGAGATTACAGGCTTCCCATCAATCCTATTCTTTGGATTTTTTTGTTGAAAAGGTACTCCACCATCTCCTACCTCAATGATGGACTAACCATGATCTCCTCCCTTAGAAATAGACTAACACCATCTCCTCCTCTAGCGTCAGGTTAACCACCATATCCTACTTTAGAAAATCACACTACAAGGAAAATACCCTCAAGCGGAGGTTATAAAGGAGGTTTTTAGTGTTACAAAATTGGCCAAAATTGTAAAAAAAAAATTGCTTCAACATTCGTTTTTGGTAACGGAGGTTTGCTGGAGCTTCTAACAGAACTTCAACACAACTAAAAAAACTGGGCAGCCGAAGGTTTTTATAGATCTTTTTTTCATTGATGCATGCATCATGTGTGAACGCACCAATGAGTTTTACCCTATACGCACCGATAATGTAAACATACCAAGCACTAGGATGGAAAACAAATTTCGGAAGCCATGAGGCATTTAGCAACGTCCCGTTGCGTGTCATGCACAAAGACACACCAGGGCGATAGAAGGTGCATGCACCGATTCCATTAAGGTGTAAAAATGCATCGGCGTGTTAAAGGTAAACAATATCTATGCATGCAACACCTATCCGCCCACCTGGGTGGTAGTCATCAATAAAGCGCACCAGGTGTTATAATTGGTATTGGTATTTGGTGCGGTTCCCATAAGTCGTAGAAATGCACCGATGCACAATATCATACAAATGCATCGATGCACAGTAACTAACACACACCAATGTTCTTTTTCTATTTTTTAGAAACATTGACTTGTGACAGTGAAATTATTGTGATTTTTTAAAATTCATTATTCATCAAAAGTCAACACATATATTATAACAATATTCATATCAATTAAATTTTTATTAGTGCATTTGAATGTGATGTTTGGATGAATTTCTTATATCATATCATCAGATTTCACATCTCTTCATTATAATATTTAATCATCCATATATTTAATCAGTGGTGTAACATTTCACAGTGACAATGGAGAATGCAATAGAATAAATTAAAACATATATATATATATATATATATATAAGACACTCTTTCAATTGGAACACTATGTCCATTACATTAAACAAAATATCTGATTTTTCAGACAAATATTTCAAAAAATACAACGCCTTGCTTTGATATCCAAACATATTGATCATCATTCTTCGCTGGAACTGTTGTCACTACTCGAGCTACTTCCATGGCTTGGGTTATTTGGAGGAATGTTTTGTTCATTTTGTTGATTGTTTTCTTCTTCATCAAGTTCCATCTACAAACATAAAAATAAAGTGTAATAAGTGTATATACATTCGTGAGAAAAATGAGAATTGGAATATTAAATAATATAGATCAATGTAAATCGAAAAGAAACGTACCATAGCAATAATTGACTCGTGAACTATACACATTCTTTCAAAACAAAATTTCATGCCATATTTTGGCAATTCATTTGTTGGCGCAGTTCCATACTTTGTTTCCTGCAAGTTTTATACCCCACAACAATTCATAGATTTAACATAAAATACATTTTTTTTTCTATTAATTATAGACAGAGCTAAGTAAAACAAGATAAATGCTTACAAATTCCACAATTAATTTATGATATGCCAACATATACTGACAACCCATATTTAACCCAATTTCAATTAATTCTTTTGATGGTTCTTGTTTCTATGTTAGTGCATGTTTGAATAAATTCAATAATTATTGTTGAAAAACAATTTAAAATATACAAAAATGAAATCTAGCTAAGTTGTTATAAGGAAGTAACAATTACTCAAAAACATAAATATCAACCCTTTTCTTCCTTTTCACACTATTTTATGTGTTGAATGGGTTCAATTTTCTTTTCTTTTATGCAAGAAAATACTTGAAAATTAATATTTAAAGCTAAATTGTTTATTTATTGTACCTAATCAAAAAATTCCATGATTACATATTACATTTGAAGCACGTTGTTGTTGAGATGGCTCCTCGTGTGATGCAATTATGTCCACTTCTTTGACCATCTCCTTGTACACTTTTTTGGACATTCCTACTAGCATATTTCTGATATCAACACCATCGTTTGAGATTTTCATAACCTTCTTGAAAATGTAACATGACAATAAAATATTTAATTTTTATATTAATATATGAAAAGTAAATACAAAAAAAAGGATATTTATAAATGATTTCTTTGTAGTAATATATACATATAATTCTAGAAAAACATTTAAAGGAATATTACTTTTTCAATCCTTCTTTTTCGTTGTTGTACGCTTTTGTTATTAAAAGTCTGACATGTCTCATTGACCAATTCTCTGGAAACTCATCCTGTAGTTTAAATAAAATTTGGTTCTTGGAATCATTGAATTGATTTTTTTATTATAAGTGGAAAAAATGTCTATATATTCATTCCACTAGATCCCTCAAAGTTTTGTAAAATTGCGCCCTCCCCCCCTTTCGTTAACATCTAACACAACTTGAGATGAGCTAAGGAGCAATTCATTTTCATTTGTATGTTCTATTTTTTTTTTCTTTTCTTAGAGTAACATTGATTTTCTTCGTTATTGGTCCCAGTATAACATTAAACATATATGAATTAATAGATTGTTTGAAACATGCCATGTAATATTTTTAAGTATATTATTAATGAAAATTCAAAAAGTAAAGTCATATTGGATCGATAGTATTTTTTCATTCACCTAATTCATCCTTCTGCAATTTTTCCATCAAGATTTTATCCTCTTGTGGTCTTAGATCATAAATAATCTTATCAAGCTTCATCATTTTGTGGCCCTGCATGATACACACTAAAAAATACATATTAGTTAAACTTACATATAGTTCAAAAACAATAATTTTTGTAAAGAATTTACAAAGAAATTGCTTTTTTTCCTTTTCTGGATGTGCTATCAGTGTTTTTGTTACTTGAACTCTTGTCAGTCATTTGTTTATCAATATGAAACTTGTACCATTCATTAATATATTTTATAAATAAATCACATACTTTTCAGGTAAAAAAAAATTAAAAAATCAAGAAAACGGTGCGCCTTTCACAACATATGCACCGAAAGCGGTGTGTTAGGTTCTTAGAAACACACCACCAATACAGTAGAAACATCATACGGTGCTCTTTGTCAATAAGGAGACCCAATGCATTATATTAATATCTAAGCATCAATTAACATAAACATAAATTAATAAAAAAATGTTTTTATCTAACAATGTTTTTTGTCAGTACGCGCCTGGTGCGATATATATAATCGTGCATCAGTGCACTATTTTAAACAACGCACACCGATTAAAAAAAATTATTTTTTAAAAAATCGTGTAAGGGCTGACATGTATTGGGATCCGACTCTGCAAGTGGTCCCGTGGGTTAGATGTCATACGCCTATATATATAGTAATACAAACCCTAAAAATCTAAAATGAAAAGCCCTAATTGTGAAGTCACATAAATAATAAGAAGCAAGGGTTTAACGTAACAATGGATTTTTTTGGTTTTTTCTAAATTTTAATTAAATATAGATAGGAATAGAGATTGAAAATGATTTTATTAGTAAAATGCACAGTAAAATTTAAATTTTTTACTATGAATGTATTAAATCTAACAGAAATTGTAAAAAAAACAATTATTACAGTAAAATTTAATAATTTTACTATACTACATGGTTTTTCTGTGAATCACTAGATGTTTCAAATTCTAATTTTTTGAATAGTGTTGTTGTTCGAAGTATTTTGCTGCTCCACTATGCTCTCGTGCTCTCTTGCTCCATGTATGTCTCTCATGCAAATCCCTCCCTAATTTTTTCTACAAAAATAATGAAATAATGAATAGCTTTTACTGTTTAAAGATTTTTTTTATGAAATTAGATTTCCGAAAATCATTTTTCGCCCATTTTTCAATTTACCATTTTTTTTCACTTTAAAAAATAAAGTTACGCTTTTTTTTTCTCGATAATCAGTGCATTTGTTAAATAACAGCACTGGTGTGTCCGTTAATAAAACCGCACTGGTGCGGTTAACGGTACATTAGTACCAATAGCAATAAGTCCTTTTTTAAGGCACCGAAATTACTTTTAGGTATGTACACCAAAATTTATTGTTGATTTTTATCAAATGCAGGGAGAAAATATCATAATTATATCAAATGGAAAATTCTTCAAAATCCAACTCATTCCATAATATTTCTCAAAGTCCATTGCGGAGTTCTCCCTATCCATCTTCAGATGTAATTACTTCAGATTTTATTTATATTTTCATTATCTAATTGAATTTGTTTTTTTTTTATCCATGTCAATCTCGTGAATAAAGTTAATGTATAAAAATTTCCAGGTACATTCAGATTCATAATCGAGTTCAGATGCACAAAATATTCAAACAGTTCCAAAACGTCGGAAGCTCTTACTAGGAGTAGCATACCGCAAGGCGCGGTTGGTAGATGAAAATGGATAGCCGCTTCACCCTGCCAATTGTAACATGACATCTTCTAGCCACAATCTTAGGACAATGATGATAATAATAATTGTTTGGTATAATGTAATTATTTCAATGTCAAACCAATTAACCATGCACGTATACTAATTTATATCATCGATTTTGTACTAATCATGTTCAAATATATTTTTTGAAATTATTAGGATTCTAGTGATGATGACCGACCTACCTACCATCTTTCTTTTCACCCCACGAAAATTTCAAATATAGAGAAGGCTGAATTAAGAGACAAACTCCGAGAGGAATGGTACCAAGAATGGTTAAATCAACCACCTATTCAATTCCCACTATGTCCAAATTCACCAATTAGGAATGCCTACAGTAATATCAATTCTTCACAAGTTGGCAATGGAGGCAATCAAATAGAGGTTGATATGGATGATTACTTAAGGGATACGACTACCATGGAGACAATGTTGTTAGATGCATTCCAGAACGATGATAAACTAGGGGATGATTCTCATATCGTTGATACCTTTTTCTAAAGCCTTAAATTTGATTCCACCAGCCCTCTCTTTGGACCTAGTGGTCAGTCAAATTCTACCCATTTGGGGACAAAAATGTTACTGTACAACTTGAAAGCAAAGTTTGGCTTGTCTAATGCATGTTTCTCAGAAATTTTGAGGTAATTGACCATCAAATCCCTTATATTTTGAGAAATATAATCACATAATCAACATTAAAAATGGTCAATTATATGAACGTTAATAAATATCAGCATTAATGTACATTTAATATTGTTTATGACCAACTACAAGTTATTCAAAGATAATTTTCTTCCGCGTGATAATGTCTTGCTCGGTAGCTATGAAGAGGAAAATAAATTGTTGAAAATGTTGGGTGTTGAGTACATATCATATCATGAATGTCCAAATTATTTTATTCTATATAGTGGAGTATATGCAGACAAAGAGATATGTCCAAAATTTGGGCATGATAGGTATGATAAATCGAAAAAGAAGGGTAAATCACGTGGTCCTCCTTTTAAGATATTGAGGCACATGTCTATAATCCCAAGGATTCAAAGGCTCTTTCGTTGCAAATATTTAGATATGTTTCAAGGATGACATCCCACACATAGAAGTGATTTGGGATTTATGTGAATCCCAACAGATTTAATAGTCATGAAGCATATAGAGGATACATGGCCCAAAAAATTCAAGGATGAAGTATGAAGTCTATGAATCAGCATAGCCATGGATGGCGCCAACCCATATTACCTCCAGAACACCAACTATTCTATTTGGTCGATAGTAGTGATCAATAAAAATACCCCCCCATGGTTTTCTGTGAAGAATGAACATCTTATGTTGGGTCTCATAGTCCTTGGTAGAAGAAAAGTGAAGAATATGGATGTCTACTTACAACCGCTAGTAGATGAATTGAAGGAATTATGGGATGGGATAAATGTATACGATGTATCAAAAGCCATGACAAAAAAGAGGATTTTTATGTTGTATGGCATACGTGCTTACACAAAACATGATTATGCAGGCTTAGGAGTTTGCTCTAGAAAACTACATGTTTATTGATTTTTTTATATATGTAACAATATTATTTCACATATTAATTATTTAATTTGTTGTAATTCTTCTGATCTTCATGATATTCTTTAATGTGACATGCATATTGTATACAATAATTTCACAGGTATTGTAAAAAAAGGGTATTATGGATGTAAATATTGTGGACCTTCTCTGAAAGCTAGATGGTCCGATGACCTATGAAAGCTAGTGTATGACTGCTCCAGGGTATTCCTCCCAAAAGAACACCCTTACGGAAGAAAAAAATCCACTTTCAATGGTAAACGAGAGAGAACCCAAAGGCATGCAATAATGACACCATCTGAATGGTTTAGAGCATATGAGAGAGAGAAGGAAAAGGAGTTCATAAAAATATTCAATTTAAATGGGGAGCCTATGTTTGATGATTCAGAATTCTTTGACACATATGTTGCGAAATTCCCATTGTGATGAAAAGGAAATATATATTTTATAGCCTCCCATATTGGGAGAATCTTAATATTACCCACTTATTAGATCACATGCATATATTTAAAAATGTTTCATCTTCTTTATGGAGGCACATGTCATCGAAACAAAGTGACACATTGGATGTTAGGAAAGATCTAATTACTTCAAAAACTAAATAGAAACATTGGCCAAGGAGATTAGAAAGTACAGGATTAGAGGAAGATGATCCCTCTAATTGGTATTTCAAACAAGGTGATGTCCCATGGATTTTTAAAGAATATGATATTTCTTTGGCAAAGGAAGTTATAATGGTTGTGAGGTTTCCATCTTCATATGGGTCTTCACTACAACGCCACTTCACCATGGAAGACCAATTGTTGAGGTTGAAATCGCATGACCATTTGAATCTTCTAAGAGTACGTATAATGTCAAAAGCATGATTTTATTATTTTTTATATTAATAAATTTTATCCCATGCAGAGATCATAAAACATAATTAATTTTGTTTATTATTGCATGTCTTTATAACTTTGCAGTGTCATTATCCTTTGTTCACTATAAGGAAAAGACCCTCTAGAGGATGTTTTTGAGGAACCAAAAAGAAAAATACCCCATACATCCATTTCTAGCGGAGGTTACTAGAGGAGGTTGGTGGGCAGAGGGTTTTGCAGATGTTTTCCTATCGGTGCTCTTATTGTTAAAACTCGCCCCAGTGCTCTCAAAAAAAGAAAGCACCGGTGCAGAAAAAATCATTGGCACACCGGACACCATGCACTCCGTACACACACGCCCAGTGCGTCATAATATAATAGAGCACTGGTGCCTCACAACTCGTCCATGCTGGTGTATTATAAAACACAACGCTAACACTGAAACCACCCGGTGCAGTAGACAGAAACTGCACCGGTGCATCATAAAAAACGCGTCAAAACACAAACCGACCAGTGCGTTTGTAGAAAATAGTACCGGTGCACCTATAAACAACGCGCAATGGTAAAGGGTTAAATTAAAAAAATATTTATGACAAAAAACCCGTATTTTTCAGTTTTCAAGTGCTCCTCGGCTATTAATTACTGGTACGCATGATACCATAGAACGCACTGGTCCGCACCGAACATTGGCACACCGGATAGCATGCGTGAAGTACACACCATTAGGGCATCCAATTATTGTAACACACCAAGGCATCAATACTCTTTCACACTGGCGCATCATAAAACACCGTGCCAACACAGAAACGAGCCAGTGCGTTCTTCTCTAAGAGCATCGGTGCGCCAGAAACTGCATGCACTAGAATAGCGTTATATAAAAAAGAAAAAGAAAATTAAGGCCAAAAAACTGGTGCTTTGTGATTATTACGCACCAGTGCTTTACCATTACGCTGCCCTGGCGCATCATCAAATTTTCATGCCGAAACTGAAACATCCCGGTGCGCGGTTAGGGAAATGCAACGATGCGTGATAAACAACACGTCAAAATTGATACTGCCCAGTGCAGTTTTATTTAACCGCACTAGTGCTCTTATAAAACCCCGTTCACTGAAACAGGGTTAATTTAAAAAAAATTACGGCCAGAAAAATTCATTATTCACTTTCCTCAGTGCTCTAAAGCTCTCAAGCCTCAGTGCTATTTCGTTATTTCTAAGCCGCCCTGGCATCAGTGCTCTCACTGCACCCATTGCACGCATTGCTGATCTGCATTGGCCACCAATCTCCAGCTTGCATTTTTGAAAACAGTGGGCAAATTTCATTTTCCAAATTTTATAGCCAATATGCCTCCTCGACAGTGAAATGTAGAGGTATTTTTCTATTTTTTATATAATTAATCCTTTTAGTGGATTAGATATTAAAATAAACTTAAAAATAACCATTAAAAAAGAAAAAAGAAAAAAATTTCGCGCGGTGCACTCGATTTGTTCGGCTCGCACCGGATAGCGGTGCTACCTGTAAAATTTACATGTAGCACCGCTACTGGTGCTAATGGTAACTGCACCATTTCTGGGGCGGTGGCGAAATGCGCCCTGAATAATTTTAAACTAAAAAGAAAAAAGAAAAAAGGCGGTGCACTCATTTATCCAGGCGCACTGTTGACCCCAAAAATCACAGTGCGGTGCGTTGACTTCATTTTCCACCCCGGTTTATGTCAGCGCACCGCATTTTTCATTCCGAGAGGGTCAACGGTGCGGCTGGGTAAAATACCGCACCGTCAACTATGTCATTGTCATGAATTCGGTGTGCTGACATGAATATACGCACTGGGGCATATATTTCAGTCAGCGCATCGCTATTCTGAATTATATACAGTCCACAGTGCTTGAAAAATAGACATCTGCACCGAATCCAGTGCGGTCTGTTTCATTAGGGGCCCCGAGGATGGTGCGCTAAGATATTATGACTCACCGGCACCGGTGTGTGACTGTTTTTATGGAGCACCGACTTTTACGTTTGCTTTAAAAAAAAAAAATTATATATGTATATTTATAAATACATTTCCATTTTAATAAAAAAAAAAATTAATATGGCAATGATTCAGAGAGAACAGGAGCAACAACAGCAACAACAAGCAGAACAATATGACATGATTCATCAATGGGAGGCGAGAGAGAGGGAGAGAGATGGATGCCCTTGCCCTATTACTACAGATACCCAGGAGATCCTTAAGCAGTTAGGCCTCCTCAAGTTCTATGAGGAGGCTATTTCTGGCCTAAAGGCCCATAGTGTGCTTTTGAGACATCTTATCGGCAGGTGGAATGCCCACAGATAGGCTTTTCAGGTTGGTCCTGACTAGTGGTACACACCCACTGAGGAAATTTATTTCATTACAGGATTATTGAGAAGAGGGGTCGATTTTCCCTCATTCCCAGACATTTCAGCTGGTTTTGTAGCAGGGAGTCAGTTAGTTTACTCCTAGAGATACATTTTAGCACTTGTACTGTCTCCTTCAGAGTTTCAGGTACCTGGAGGTCAATTACGTATAGGTACTTTTGGTAGACAGGACGTGCAGTGCCTCTCTATTATCGCTTCGATCATTTTTCATAACACCAGTGACGGGAAACACATTAGTTACTCGCTTTTATATTACGTTGATTATTTAGTACAAAAACCATTACTTGTCAGGTGGTCTGCCATTTTTTTGTGATAGTTTTGTATGGCCTTATATAGATGTCATGCTTATGCACAAGGGAGGGTCAACTTCCCTTTTGCTTCAGAGCTGTTTTGTTTATTTTTTGAGAGGCTTCTAGAGATGAGACCTAGTTTTGTTCGACAGCCTCGTAGGCCATGTTCGAGGCCCGGATGCACATGTGGGGGCAGATGATACCCAAGAGGGTAGACACTATGTTTCCAGCGAGGATATCACATGATTCGCTGGAATTACTAGCCAGTGTTGGCGGGCTACATCCCTTCATTATGGTCCCATGTCCTTATGTTGGACTAGATTAGCCAGGGTGTCCCAACATCCTCTTCACTCCTGATGAGCCGCCAGATGATAGAGGTAATATTACTATTTTATTTATATTTATTCGAACATGTTCTTTAACTTGTTTTTATCAAATTGTGTAATGAAATTGTCTAATTATTGTTGTGTACTTGTATATATTTTGCAAAAATTGGCTCTTTTGATGGCGATGAGATGTCGGATCCACCACAGGATCCAGGTGTCGATCTTGATGATTATGATCAGGAGATGGATGATGCATCGGAGGATGAGGCCGGTGGCGCAGCAGAGAGGCTTGTTGATCTTGTGCCTCATGGTGCACCGGTACCGCCTTTTGCTAGGCGTGGTTGACCTGAGACCAAATACCAGATGGAGTTGGGCAGTCAACTCTATGGATTGATTTCAGATGCGAGCATCAAGCCTGATCATTACAGAGAGATATAGGGCGATGATAGACTGTTACGAATGTGGAGAGGCATGCCACGTGACATGTACGGCCTGATGCAGCATGTCATAGGAGCTATGACAACTGTTATGTGATTGAGGAGGATTGTCCGTAGCTATAGGCGTAGTCGAGCTGCGGCACGTGATGGACAGTCCGCCAGCAGTGACTCAGATGCATCTCATGATCGTTCACCTCGCGGCACGCCTGATGATTAGCATGAGGCTCCACTGGCAGCATCTTACACTAGTCATCATGGAGATGAGGCTGGACCATCAGCCACATCCAGTCAGCAGCCTGCAACATCCATCATGAGTACTAGTCACGATCATCATGAGTAGGCTGGACCATCGACCGCCGAGGCTGCAATACTATTGACTGAGCAGGCCTCCACTACTACTACGCCTCATATTGATCTTGTTGTACTACCACCAACGGATGCATCCATCAGTACTAATGATCATCATGATCATGAGCAGGCTAGTTGACCATCGATTGTCGAGGTTGCACCCAGCTTTACTGAGTAGGCCGCATCCACTTGTACTAGTGTTATTGATGTTGTTATGCTACCACCAGCGCCTGATCCATGACATTTATATTACAGTTGTATATTTTGAGCATCAGGCCCACTCATTACAGAGAGATACAGGGTGATGATAGACTGTTACGAATGTGGAGAGGCATACCGTGTGACATGTACGGCCTGATGCAGCATGTCGTTGGAGCTATGACAGCTGTTACACGGTTGAGGAGGATTGTCTGTAACTATAGGCGTAGTCGAGCTGCGGCACGTGATGGACAGTCCGCCAACAACGACTCAGATGCATCTCATGATCATTCACCTTGCGGTGCACCTGATGATTAGCATGAGGCTCCACTGGCAACATCTAACACTAGTCATCATGGAGATGAGGCTGGACCATCGGCCACATCCAGTCAGCAGCCTGCAACATCCATCATGAGTACTAGTCACGATCATCATGAGCATGCTAGACCATTAACCGCCGAGGCTGCAATACTATTGACTGATCAGGCCTCCACTACTACTACGCCTCATATTGATCTTGTTGTACTACCACCAGCAGATGCATCCATAAGTACTAGTGATCATCATAATCATGAGCAGGCTAGTCGACCATCGACTGTCGAGGCTGCACCCAGCTTTACTGAGCAGGCCGCATCCACTTGTACTAGTGTTATTGATGTTGTTATATTACCACCAGAGCCTGATCCATGACATTTATATTACAGAGTTGTATATGTATATGGTCCATGTATTTTATGTTCATGTTGCAGTTATACTTAATTTTCATGTTGATGATCATCATGACGTGGCACATATTATTAGTCATGTTAGATATGTTCATTTAATGTTTAGCTTGCAGATAGATGTGTATATGTGATAGGCGCATGAGTTATTTGATATTATATTGAGATGTATATTTGATGTTTGTGTTGTGATGATGTTAATATATAATGTTAATTTGATGTTAATTGAATGTGTTTATTAGTTGAATATGATGTTTGTATGATGGTTATCATGATCGTGATGATGTTTATTAATTAATTCAATATTACTAAATGACCATGATATTTATTAAATATTATGTCATGAATGTAATGTAATTTAAATTTTAATTCTATGTAAAATTGTAAAATTGTATTTGTATTTGTACTAATCGTAATTTTAAGTGTAATTGTATGTAAAATATTTATTAATGTAAAATTTTAATTGTAATTGTAATATTTTAATTTATTTTGAAATGATTGTAATTGTATATATGAAAAATTGTAAAATTCTAATTCTAATTCTAATTGCATGTAAATTTCACAAATTGTAATTGTATTTGTAATTGTAATTTTAATTGAATTGTATGAAAAATATCTGTAAAATTGTAATTGTATTTGTAACTGTAATTTTAATTGAATTGTCTGTAAAATATTTGTAAAATTGTAATTGTAATTGTAAATGTAATTATATGTAAAATTGTGAATGTAATTGTATGTAAAATTAAAATTGTAATTGTAATTCTAATCGTAATTCATGTATGTGAAATTAATGTCAGATTGTAATTGTAATTTAATTCTAATTGTAATTGTAATTTTAATTAATGTGATTGTATGTAAAATTTTAATTTGTAAAATTTTAATTGTATTAATGTGAAAATTTTAATTGTATTAATGTGAAATGATTTTATTAAAATATTTAAATTTGTAAATTTGCAAATAGTTGTAAAATAACAAATCTAGAATAATACGAATTTTTGTAACATAAAGTTTAGAAAATAATGAAAATAAATTCATGTACTTTATAATTATCATTATTTTATTATGATCTTACATACAAAAAAAAAAAAAAAAAAAGTACGGTGCGCTTATCATTCTAACAGGCCTCGTTGCGTCACATTTCCGCGCACCAGAAACGAATAACGCAAATAAAAAAAACGCAACTCTATTTTGTTTAAGTTTAAAAAAAGTGGAAATTTGAAAAATGGGCGGCAAAATATTTTCGAAAATCTAATTTGATAAAATAATTCTTGAAATACTAAACACTTTTCATTATTTCACTATTTTTGCTAAAAAATTTCAGTCAGATTTTTGCAGGAGATAGATCTAGAGCAAGAGAGCACGAGGGCACTATGGATGGCGAAATACATTCGAACAAAAGTATTCAGACAATCAGAAACCAAAACTATGGTGATTCAAGCCCTTTATCATAGAATTTAAAACCATTTCGTGATTAAATTTAATTCTTTTGTTTTTACTTTTTTCTGCAGTTTTTTATTTTTTCCTGCAGTTTTATCCATTTTTACCTCGAACCCTTCATTTTCTTGTTTTTCCCTTTATTCTCCCTATTTCTGTGATTTCAGAATTAGGTTTTTTCATTTTAGATTAACGTCCAACCCACGGGACAACTTGCATAGTCAAATCCCAATCCATTCGGCCATTGCATGAATTTTTGAAAAAATGGATTTTTCTTTATCGGTGCACCCTGCGTACGCCACTGCATCATTTCTCTGTATTATTATAGTTCACCGCGCAAGTTCTGTGTCGTAAAAAATTGAAAACATTTTTTTAAATCCATGCGCCAAATCTAAAATAGGGCACCAGTGCTCTCTTTAACTAGGAAAGCACCATACAGTGTATTACACCGTTTTTGCGGTGTGTTTATAATAGCCCATGCACCATTACGTCTATTACACTGTTTTTGCAGTTCATTTATAATATTGAACACACCGTATGGTGTACTATACTGTTTTGCGATGCATTGTTAATATATCCACGCACCGGAAGCGGTGCGGATTTCATGAAAGGTGCACCGGTGTCTCGAGATTTATTTTCTACCCGAAAAGTTGAGAATTTATTTATAAATATATTAATTAATGATATGCTACATGTTTCAGATTGATAAAGAAATTATTGACAAGATATCAAGTAACAAAAATACTGTTAACACATCAAGAAAAGCAAAAAAGGCAAGTTCTTTGTAAATTATTTATAAAAAATACTATTTTTGAACTATATGTAACTTTAACTAATATGTATTGTTTACTGTGTATCATGCAGAGCCACAAAATGATGAAGCTCGATATGATTATTTTTGATTTACGACCAGAAGAGCGTAAAAGTTTAATGGAAAAATTGCAAAAAGATGAATCAGGTGAATGAAACAATACGATCGATCCAATATGAGTTTATTTTTTTAATTATCATTAATAATATACTTAAAATTATTAGATAACATGTGTCAAACAGTCTACTAATTCACATCTGTTTAATGTTCTACATGGACCAACAACTCAGAAAATGAATGTTGTTCTAAGAAAAGAAAAAAATAGAACATGCAAATGAAAATGAATTGCTCCTTGGCTCATCTGGATTGGTGCTAGAAGTTAACGAAAGGGGGAAAAACTTTTACAAAAGTTTGAGGGATCTAGTGGAACGAATACAACAATGTGCTTCAAATGTAATATGTAATCATTGAATTTTTCGATCATTAGGTACAATAAATAAACAATTTAGCATTAAATATTCATTTTCAAGAATTTTCTTGCAGAAAATAAAATAAAATGGAACCCATTCAGCACATAAAACAGGACGACAAGGAAGAAAATGGTTGATCTCTAAGTATGTGAGTAATTTTTACTTCCTTATAACAACTTAACTAGATTTCATTTTTGTATTTTTTAAGTTGTTTTACAAAAATCATCATTGAATGTCTTCAAATAGGTGCTAACATACAAAGAAGAATCATCAGACGAATTGCTTGAAATTGGGTTAAATATGGGTTGTGAGTATATGTTGGCACATCAGAATTTAATTATGGAATTTGTAAGCATCTATCGATCTTGTTTTAATTACCTTCTTCTATAATTAATAAAACAAAAGCATCTTTTATATTAAATATATGATTTATTATGGGGTATAAACCTTGCAGGAAACAAAGTATGGAACTACGCCAACAGATGAAATTTTGAAAGATGGCATGGTACATGGTTTTGAAAGAATGTGTATCGTTTATGAGTCAATTGTTGCTATGGTACATCATTTTTATTTTCGATTTACATTGATGTATATTATTTAATATTGGAATTTTCATTATTCTCACCAACGTATATGTTACACCATTTTTTGGTCATCTAACCTACTATCATTAGATGGACCCAAGTACACCATGTAAGACCAATTTTACCCTAAGTAAAATTGCTTTCACTATGTAAAATAACTTAATAAAACACATTTATTAGGTTGTTTATGGTCTAAACAGGAAACCCCAAAGGGAAATATTAAACAAATCTATATTTGTTTGATTTCCCTCATGGAATAATAAGTTAAACAATAATTTAATTATTATTCCTGGTCATGTTTAACACAAAACAAAGAAATTAATTAGATAAATCCTTATTTATCTTATTATTTTCTAAGAATAACTACTTAAATCTTATTTAAATAATATTCCTTGTTAAATATGACTAAACCACCCATAAATAATTAAATAAATCATTATTTATTTGATTATCTTTCAACCACTTCTTTAAAATGATAAATAAATCATTTATTTATTTATTATTTACAAATAAAGGGATTTGAACTAATTCAAATACTTTTTCCCTCCAACAAATATAATAAAATATTCCATAAAAGGTGGATCTAGATTTGGTTAATGTTATTTTAATCATGCACCAAAATCTAGAATGACCCAATATTTTGTTATAAATAGGAAGGTTTTTCCTACCATTCTTCACCTTTTGTTTCCTATTAGATCACTCTGGATCTATACTCTTGGTCTGACTTTGAGCCATTATCATTTTCATATTTTCTATTATTTGCTGTGTGAGCTCCCTTTGAGTTCCATCTTTGTCTGGGTTTTCTACACCAACAGGAGAGAGAAATGCTAGATATGAAGTGTTGAGGACTTCCAAGAACCCATCCCATTGAGGAGAATTGGAAACACCTTCTTTTTTTCCTCCCAGGTGCCCTTAATACAAAAATTCTTTCAAAAGATATTGTTCTTATCTTTTCTATTGGATGTATGGAGAAAAACCTTATTTTTACTGCTTAATGTCTCTTTATGCATAGATCTGGTTTTCTGCAGCACTTGTCTTGATCAACTAACCGCAGATCTGAAGATATTGGTAGCCATACTTGATGTTAGGGCTATAAGTTATGCGTAGCTAAAGTGGTATTTTTTCGTACACTTCGACAAAAGATTCATACTAACAGTATATACACTCATTTCAGTTTATTTTTATGTTTGTAGATGGAAAGTGAAGAAGAAGAAAACAATCAATGCCATGAACACAACATTCTTGAAAATAACCCAAGTCATGGAAGTAGCTCTAGTAGTGACAACAGTTCAAGCAAAGAATGATGATCACTATGTAATTTGGATATCAAAGCAAGGCATTTTATTTTTTGAAATATGTCTATGATATCAGACATTTTGTTTAATGTAATGGACATGGTGTCCCAATTTAAAGACAAAGGGATATGAATAATTGTCCCTTTATGTATGATAAATACTGTCTTATTCACACACACACACACACACACACACACACACACACACACATATATATATAATCATAATCATAAAATATGTTTTAATTTATTCTATTGCGTTCTCCATTGTCATTCTTAAATGCACTAATAAAAATTTAATTTATATGAATATTGTTATAAGATTATATATATGTGTCGACTTTTGATGAATAATGAATTTAAAAGAACCGCAATAAATCTGATATGATATAACAAATTAATCCAAACAACTCATTCAAATGCATTAATAAAAATGTAATTAATATGAATATTGTTATAATATGTGTCGACTTTTGATTAATAATGAATTTAAAACAATCACAATAATTGGACTGTCAGAGGTGGATGTTTCTAAAAAAAACAAAATGAAAACCGGTGCGTTTATGTGTCTATACGCACCAGTGAATTTATGATTCTATGAGCACCGCACTAATACCGATTCCAGTTATAAATATCGGTGCGTTTGTGTGATACTGCACACCGAGGCGTTTATGTATCTATAAGCACCAGTGCATTTTTAGATTCCATGTGAACTGCACGAATACTCATACCAATTATAAATCTCGGTTCTTTTCTGTGATACAGAGCATCGGTGCCTCATAAAGATACATGCACCGGTGTGCTTATACGACCTATGGGCACCGCTCAAATCCTAAGACCAACTAGAATGGCCCCGTGCGTTGTATCACCAACACCAGGCCTGGTGCTGTTTTTTTCCTTAATGGCTCGGTGCATTCTCCTTAGACCACCCCGGTGCGCTGTCTACCGATATGCACTGGTGCATTAAAACCTAATAAGAGCACTGATGAAAAAACATTCGTAATAACCTCCGGCTGCCCATTTTTTTTAGTTGTGTTGAATTTTCGTTAAAAGCTCCACCAAAACCTCCGTTACCAGAAACAAATGTGGTAGCATATGTGTTTTTGACAATTTTGGCCAATTTTATAACACTAAAAAGATCCTTTATAACCTCCGCTAGAGGGTCCTTTCCTTGTAGTGGTTCGTGCATGGGTGTGTGAATCATGAATTCTCCCAAGACCTAGGTTGTGCCATATCTAAATTATTTTCATTTTTACGTTAGATCATGTCAAAGGAGATTCATGTGGCAAGCATTCCACGGTGGCATCAAGAGATAGTTGAGATTGTTTGTATGTTTGAGAAGGAAATTTTGTCAAGTTTCATGGACTTGCATGTTCATCTTCCTATCCACCTATTAGATGAGGTTGAATTAGTTGGGGTGGTTTCTTCTCATTGGATGTTCTTCTTAGAGAGGTACATGAAGAAATTGAAAGGTTTTGTTCGAGAAACGGAAAAACCCAAGGGGTCTATGGAAGAGGGGTACATATCATATGAGTCTTTCTATTATGCCAGTGAGAACATCAAGAAAATCGATAATAGACTAGGTGTGGTGATTTGGGACGATGAAAGGGATGAAGACAAAAGAGAAGGGGAGCTTCTCCAAACGAATGGAAAAAGATGCTTGATAAATACTAAGCGAATTATAATTTTTCAAATTTACACAAAGTAAATATTCACGTTGAACTTTGATATAATGTATATTTTGATTTCATATGTATTATATGTCAGTTTTATTTCATCAGTGAATGCAAAAATTGAAGCGATCAATAAATTTGTTCTTCACAATTCCGAAGTGACACAACTGTGGGTCGCGTTGTACAAACAAAAGAGGATGATATGGGATTATAGTGAAAGGAAAGAATTCAGAAGATTTAATGGTAGAAGTGTTCGTTATTTCAATCATTTAAAATAAAATATGTCAATTATATGCCCTAGCAGTTGGGTTTCTAACCAAGTGATCAGGAGCTCAAATCTGAGCTTGGTAAAAAGCTCAAAAATGAAGTTACTCAAAATTGCTCTAAAATAGATCGAATGGAAAGAGCTCATCAATACGATCCCAATGCCGCAAACGGTACTCAAATCCGACGCTGTATGCAAAAGTTATTCAGCTTTGAAGTTCGCCAGTTTCAATTAAAAAAATGCCAAATTTGACTTTGGGAAAAAATTATTTTTATTAAAAAAAGAATATTCCACAGAATATTCTGGAAATATTTCGTAGAATATTCCACAGAATATTCTGCAAAATATTCCGCTTGTGACCAATTACAAAGCGCCACGTGGCTAGCCCGGAGACCGCCACGTGGGCTCCCAAAGTGGATTGAAATGGCGTGTTCAAAATTTGTTTATGCACTCGACGGGATTTGAACGTGGGTCGGCGGGATGTCAACCAACAGTTTTAACCGTTGGACCATGGTTTGGTTCGTGTTTAACATTGCAAACGCAGTCATAGTTATTGCGTGTTGTTGTTTGGGCGGGGCCCAAAAGGGGGCCAGCCCCCTCCCACATACAACCATACGCTCGGGACCACGGTGGTTGTTAAACGTATTGTTAAATGTATTACGTGGCTATTTACGTGGGTTTTTAACATAGTTTTCAAACTTTAATATGCCATATTATAAACCCAAAGTTCATTCAATTAAACTCCGATCAATGTGTTTACGTGGAGTACACGTCAGCACACATTTCGGCGGCAGTTTCGGTGGAGTGCCCCAAGTTTAGCGCCGCCTCTATTTTGTCGGGCTTATCTGGCCGTGTCTCCAGATTTAACTGGAGTTTGTTTAGGCCAACTGGCAGTTGGGAGTAAATGGCCATAACTTTGGCTAGGAAAGTCCGTTTTGGACGAATTTGTTTTTGATTTTGGGTCTCTTCGACCTTCTGAAGCCATTGGCATAGGTTTCACAGCCATCTGAGGTCGTTTGCAGGTGATTTTTCTTCGTGGAAGTTCCAGGAGCCACTAGGGCCAAATCAGTTTGGGAGCTGCATTGGGAATTGTGCAGCCAGTGAATGTGGAAGGAAGGTCATTCCTGAAGTTTTTCAGCATTCTGAATCCATTTCTACAGCTCGTTTTTCCTTTTGAGGCATTCTTCTCACTGTTTAGCTTCAGGGAAGCTTTCAGGGCCACTAGGGCCATTTCAGTGCTGGAGCTGTTTGGGGGCTATGTTCATTCATTTTTGGTGATTCAAAAGCATATTTCTGCTATTTTCGACCTTCTGAGTCTAATGGAAGAGGTTTCAGAACCAATTGAGGTCATCTTCACCTCGAAATTCTCCATGCAAGTCTAAAGGGCCACCAGGGCCAATTGGGGAAAGTACTGTATAAGGTACAATTTCACTGTTTAGTGTTTGGGAAAGAGCATGTTTAGCTAATTCCTATCTTCTGATTCTGTATTTACAGTCAGATCTGTCTTTCGAGACACTCATATTCTTGTATTAGCCTTTATAGCATTTTTAATACAAGAGGACAAGCCTAGTTTGAGAGGTTTGGTCCAGCAGATGTAGCCCAGAGGGGGGGTGAACTGCTTTATCATTTTTATGTATTTATTTGCTGAAGATGATATGCTAAACAAAACTGATATAAAGTGTTAAACAACAAATATACATAACTTGCATACACACATAATCACCTACTCAGCTGCAGAAAGTTATTTGTCTTATTCCGCAAGACATCAAACTTCAAGTATGTGTATGTCAAAGAATTCTAAGTGTTTACTTCATTATTTCTTTAGGCAGAGCCTGTAGAGGGCCAGGTAGCCTCTGGAACTCATCCTCTCTTTAGAGGTGACATGTCCGGTGAATGCCCCTACAGTCTATCTCTGTATAAGAAATAAGAAGTTTTCACAATTTCAGAGGTCACTTTGAGTGTATAGCTCACATTTGAAATTATGGGAAATGGATACCTTGCACCCTTAAACAAGTACATTCCATTTTCAGATCAGATGGTATCAGAGCACTAGGTTTGCTTGACTGACATCACTAGCTTGATTGTGTAGCTTGAAAGGTGTCTTAAGCAGTGTTGAAGATTGACTGCTTTATTATTCTGCAAACTACTTGTTGTTTGAGTTTGTTGAAGCTCTTTTGTTCATTTTTATAATGACAAATTTCATAAGTGAGTTCTCAAAATCGTCCTCCTTCACAAGATTTTTTTATGAAGGCTTGAAGCAAGAATTTTTCATCATGATGAATATGGTGAGAGAAATGTATGAGGATGAAAGAAAGAGCTCTAGACTTCAAGAGCAGTTGAATTCTATGAGGGAAGAGAAGCAGTTGCTTTCTGACCAATTGCAGGAAATGGAAGGCCAACTTCATATTGCAAACATGAAGCTGGAAAGGATGCATGAGTTGGAGACACAACTCCTTGTTGCCAAAGAAGCCTTAGCCAAGTATTAGCTTGAAGAAGAGGTAAACAATTCTAGTTTGTCTTCAATTTCTTATAAGAATGTTTATGCTGGTTCTTTTGAGAAACATACCAGAGGCATAGGGTCCAAGTTGATGTCCAAAATGGGATATGAAGGAAAAGGATTGGGAAAACATGCACAGGGTATAGTTGAGGCAATAATGGTTGAGGTAAGGCCTAAGAATTTGGGTCTTGGCTATGGACAATCTTATGGAGAAAGTTCCAAAGCAGCCATGAAGGAAGAAGGTGTGCATCAGCATGCACTTGAACAAGGGAGTGGTGAAAGCTCTAAAACCATTGATGGGATTGTTAGTGTTCCAAAGGGAGCTTCTTCTTCTTTCGATTCACCTCCTCATGAAGGTAATGAAGGTGTAAGAGAAAGTTATAAATCTGATTTCAATCATATTTCCTTTGATCATGTAAAGCATGGAAAATTTCCACACAAGCATTGGAAAAGAATTGCATGTTCTTTTTGTGGTTTGTTTAACCATAGTGTTTCTAGATGTTGGAAAAGAATGGCAACATACAGGAAAATTTTAAAGGAAAGGAGGCAAGAAGCCAAAGTTCCAATGAACAATGAAAATCATGCGGTCAAGAAGATGAACATGTGTTGCACTTATTGCCATAAGCAAGGACATACTGTTGAAAGGTGTTGGACTCTGAATCCAACAATGCTTCCACAAAAGTTGAAGAAATGGGAGAAAGAGTATGGCAAGAATGGGAAGGAAGTTTCCATCATTGATATGTGTTAGGGTGATACACATGCTGATATCGATGTGCAGTTAAAGGAAGCGCCTTTGAAATGGATTGGTAAGAAATGGTTAGAATTATTATCCAATTAAAGTTGCATGTCTTTTGATTGAATGCATTTTCTTTGTTAAGGGAATGCAAGTTGCAGGATGGAAAAGCTGAGTATGAGACTCACTCTATCGTAGCGAAAGTTATATTCATTTCAGCTTTGAAATTACATGTACATGTGATTGAGGATCTTGTACTTATGATTGTACTTAAGAAAAAGTTGAAGGATAAACTGCATGCATGAGAATGAGATGCATGAGCACAGGGATCATGATGATTTCCTTGTATTTTAAACATGTATGTGTGATTAACTTGAAGGGTTGATTACTTTGTTTTTAACCATGCATGTAATGTAATATTGACTTGGAAAAAGTTAATTTGACCTCCAAGATTGTAAAGAGGAGAAATGATGAAGTGTTTCATCTTTGTAAAAGCCTTCTCATTTGGGAGGCAGCTCTTCTTCTGGAGCGGAGGTGCCATGGATGGGCATCGTGACAGTTGGCAAGCCCACATGTTCAGGGGAATATTTTAGCTCATATATCAGCAATTTTCATTGCTGGTTCCTGCAATTTCAGATTTTTCTGGCGAAAGAACTTGGTCGGGATTCGACAAGTACTTGGCGTATGTAGCAAAAAGTCGCCATGACGACAGTTAGCAAGGCAGGACATTTTTGGCATCAGTATGCTCTTTTGGCTGACTGGAAGAGGATATTTATATTCCTCAAGTGCTGTACAGTTCATATCAGAGATTCAGTAAGCTTTTGGGGACCAAAAGCCTTCTCATTTGGGAGGTGTGATCAGGAGCTCAAATCTGAGCTTGGGAAAAAGCTCAAAAATGAAGCTACTCAAAATTGCTCCGAAACAGATCGACTGGAAAGAGATCGTCAATACGATCCCAACACCGCAAACGGCACTCAAATCCGACGCTGTATGCAGAAGTTATTCAGCTTTGAAGTTCGCCAGTTTCAATTAAAAAAATGCCAAATTTGACTTTGGGAAAAAAATATTTTTATTAAAAAAAGAATATTTCACAGAATATTCTGGAAATATTCCGTAGAATATTCCACAGAATATTCTGCAGAATATTCCGCTTGTGACCAATTACAAAGTGCCACGTGGCTAGCCCGGAGGCCGCCACGTGGGCTCCCAAAGTGGATTGAAATGGCGTGTTCAAAAATTTGTTTATGCACTCGACGGGATTTGAACGTGGGTCGGCGGGATGTCAACCAACAGTTTTAACCGTTGGACCATGGTTTGGTTTGTGTTTAACATTGCAAACGCAGTCATAGTTATTGCGTGTTGTTGTTTGGGCGGGGCCCAAAAGGGGGCCAGCCCCCTCCCTCATACAACCATACGCTCGAGACCACGGTGGTTGTTAAACGTATTGTTAAATGTATTACGTGGCTATTTACGTGGGTTTTTAACATAGTTTTCAAACTTTAATATGCCATATTATAAACCCAAAGTTCATTCAATTAAACTCCGATCAATGCGTTTACGTGGAGTACATGTCAACACACATTTCGGCGGCAGTTTCGGCGGAGTGCCCCAAATTTAGCGCCGCCTCTATTTTGTCGGGCTTATCTGGCAGTGTCTCCAGATTTAACTGGAGTTTGTTTAGGCCAACTGGCAGTTGGGAGTAAATGGCCATAACTTTGGCTAGGAAAGTCTGTTTTGGACGAATTTTTTTTTGATTTTGGGTCTCTTCGACCTTATGAAGCCATTGGCACAGGTTTCACAGCCATATGAGGTCGTTTGCAGGTGATTTTTCTTCGTGGAAGTTCCAGGAGCCACTAGGGCCAAATCAGTTTGGGAGCTGCATTGGGAATTGTGCAGCCAGTGAATGTGGAACGAAGGTCATTCCTGAAGTTTTTCAGCATTCTAAATCCATTTCTACAGCTCTTTCTTCCTTTTGATGCATTCTTCTCACTGTTTAGCTTCAGGGAAGCTTTCAGGGCCACTAGGGCCATTTCAGTGCTGGAGCTGTTTGGGGGCTATGTTCATCCATTTTTGGTGATTCAAAAGCCTATTTCTGCTATTTTCGACCTTATGAGTCTAATGGCAGAGGTTTCAGAACAAATTGAGGTCATCTTCACCTCGAAATTCTCCATGCAAGTCTAAAGGGCCACCAGGGCCAATTGGGGAAAGTACTGTATAAGGTACAATTTCACTGTTTAGTGTTTGGGAAATAGCATGTTTAGCTAATTCCTATCTTCTGATTCTTTATTTACAGTCAGATTTGTCTTTCGAGACACTCATATTCTTGTATTAGCCTTTGTAGCATTTTTAATACAAGAGGACAAGCCTAGTTTGAGAGGCTTGGTCCAGCAGATGTAGCCCAGAGAGGGGGTGAACTGCTTTATCATTTTGATGTCTTTATTTGCTGAAGATGATATGCTAAAAAAAACTGATATAAAGTGTTAAACAACAAATATACATAAATTGCATACACACATAATCACCTACTCAGCTGCAGAAAGTTATTTGTCTTATTCCGCAAGACATCAAACTTCAAGTATGTGTATGTCAAAGACTTCTAAGTGTTTACTTCATTATTTCTTTAGGCAGAGCCTGTAGAGGGCCAGGTAGCCTCTAGAACTCATCCTCTCTTTAGAGGTGACATGTCCGGTGAATGCCCCTACAGTCTATCTCTGTATAAGAAATAAGAAGTTTTCACATTTTCAGAGGTCACTTGGAGTGTATAGCTCACATTTGAAATTATGGGAAATGGATACCTTGCACCCTTAAACAAGTACATTCCATTTTCAGATCACCAAGTCAGAGAGAAATACGGTGAAACCGGTCGTTACACATGGGCTGAAGAGGATGCGTAAACATAGGTATTGGGTATAGAAACTCGGTAATAATTTATTTATGTACATTTTAGACTTAAGAATGCACCATTGAAATGTAACATCTATATTTCTTATTTTAACAGTTGGGTTATTAGACACATGACACTATGATTTTTTAACTTTTTTATAAGTGCATTTTTTCCGATCTATGTGGGCATATGAACACCATTTTTGCACAGAAAATGCCGATGATGGACACATGACACACTATTGTGGAGTGGAAGTCGACTTCAGTCAATCTAGTTTAGCTAGCCACTGTAATCAAAACCTAGTAGGAGGGGCGTTAGGTTACGTCGGAAATATATAAGAGATCATTGAAGTGGAATTCTCTTCTTTCCAATGTGTTATTTTAAAGTGCAAGTGGTGGGACACCTTTGATCAGAATAATGTAAAGGAAGATCACAATATTAGGCTGATATGTATAAAATTTTGAAAGATGTGGGATGAAGCTAAGGAGCCTTATGTTTTCCCCAAACACTGCAACCAGGTGTTTTTTTACACAGATGTGTTGGATAGGGATTGGTGGTTCGTATTGAGACATGACCCTAGATCAAAACATATTTTTGAGAACAATAGTGTTATCATGCCAAGCGAGCTGGAAGATAATGAGGGTGATCATGAGGACATAGAGTGATATGGTACATGTGTTATTTCATTATTTATACTATTTAAGATGGGTTTTTATAAAGAAGAGGACTTAACCTTATAACTAAGACTTTTTTTTTGAAACATTATAATATGTATTTTGAATTAATTGGTTTGCATTGTGTTAATGTTAAAATCATTTCACTTGATAATTTTCAATTATGTTGATCTCGAAAATAATGCATTGTATCAAGTTCTTCTTTTATGTCAATTTCTAAAATAATACAACTACTTTATTGCTTTAAATGTGTGTGAATGATATCTTCAAAATTTTAAAAAATGTATTAATGTATACTATTATTTTTGGTATGTAAGATCATAATAAAATAGTGATAATTCTAAACATGAATTTATTTTCATTATTTTCTAAGTTTTATTATGTTAGAAAAATTCATATTATTCTAGATTTATTATTTTACAATTGCTTATATTCATACAAATTTACAAATTTACAGTTATGGTAATTTAACAATATGTGCGTTATACATTTTACTTACGGTAGTTATGGTCCAAAATTGACAATTTATTTACGATTTTACAAATTTACAAATTTTAATAAAATTGAATCATGACAATACATACAGTTACAATTACAATTAAAAATTTACAAATATTTTTCATACAATTACAATTAGAATTACAATATAAATTACAATTTTACAATTTTATATACAATTACAATTACAATTTTACATATAATTACAATTACAATTTTACATACAATTACAATTAAAATTACAATTGCAATCATGATGCATACAATTACAATTGAAATTTTACAAATTTTACAAATTTAATAAAATTGAATCAACAATTACACAATACAATTACAATTACAATTACAACTACAATTACAATCACGATACATAAAATTAAAATTACAATTACATAATTTTACAATTACGAATACATAATATTTAATAAATATCATGATTTAATATTAAAAATAAACATCATGATCATGATAACCATCGTAAAAACATCATATTCTAAAAGACACATTCAAATTGTTAACATCATCTAATCATCGTGATCGTGATTATCTAACAAAACACAAGCATTGTATAACATCATCACAACAAAAACATCAAATATACATCTCATGTCAAATAATTTCTATCACATACACATTTATCTACAAACACATTAAATTAACATATCTAACATGACCTAACAATATACACATCATGACGAACACAAACATGTAAATTAAGTACATCAGCATGAACATAAAATACATGCACCATATGTATATATATAATGTAAAAAATATACAACTATAATATAACTAGATATAAATGTCAAATATCTGGTGGTACTACATCAATACTATAACTAGTACTAGTCGAGGCCTACTCAGTTGATGGTGCAGCCAGCTCAGTGGATGGTTCCTGCTTAGATGGACTTTCCTGCTTAGTATTAGGTGCCGACTTAGTCTATGGCCGTGTCTGCTCAGGACTAGGTGCATACTGCTCAGAAGATGCCTGCTAATCAAGAATCGATGTTGGTTTCTCATATTTGGTACAAGGTGAAGGATGAGGAGATGGAGTACTAGAATGATGTTCACTCCCCTCGTGACCATGATCATTAGATGAGTTGCTTCGTCTTGCATCTCCATGGTGCCTATCCCTCCTAGCCGCCAGTACTCTAGAATCTCCAACAATATGATGCATAAGGGTCATCATATCGTGAGTTATGTCTCTTTAGAGCACTGCGAGCTTATGATAAGCCTGGATCTCTCTAATCGTATCAGGGTGGACTCCCTCATCAACCATGAGTCAAAAAATTCGGTCTCCAACTCCATCCTAAATTGGATGTCTGCCCTACGTCACATCCCCATGGGTATCTACACTTGAGGATCAGCTTTGTCACCCTGATCCACCGCATCCACCATCTCCTCGTCATGATCTACACCTATATAACCTGGTGGGGGTGGAATCATGTCCCCAACAAATGTTCCAATATCTACAAAATATATAGTACACAACAATCATTATACAATTTCATTAAAAAATTTAATAAAATAAGTTAAAGAATGTGTTAGAATAAATTTTATTCTAATTGACTAATTAAGACAATAAAATGAAACTATATTAATTTAAAGAAAACACTAATATTACCTCTAACATTTGGTGGTTCATCCTATGTGAAGAGGATGTTGGTACCATCACCAATCCAAACCGGCGTACAGACACTGCACCATCACGAATGAGTGATCATAAACACTGGCTAGCAACTCAAGTGCATCACTAGATATCTTAGTCGGATAGTTGTACAAGCCCTAATTGTGCATCATCTGGCCCCACATCTGCATCCATACATGCAACATTGGCCTACGAGGCTACTGAAAAAAAGCAGGCCTCGTCTCCGGAAACCTCCCAAAAAAAAACAAAATAACTACGAAGAAAAAGGAAAGGTCAACCTCCCATGTGCCTGAGAATGACATATATCTAATGCTATACAAAATTGACACAAAAAATGGCAGACCATCTCACAAGTTATGGCGTCTGGAATAAAGAATCAACATAAAATAAAAGTGGGCAACTAATGTGTTTCTCGTCACTAGTATAGTGTGCAATAGTCATCATTAGTAGTGAGAGGCACCTCACCTCATTTGGAAGAAATGAAGCAATGCGTAATTGACCACCACACACCTGAAAATCTGCAGGAGAAAGTATATCGTCCCTAATGTATCTCTGAGAGTACGCCAACTGACACCCTGTTGCATAACCGACGAGGACATATGGGAACTGGCGAAAATCCCACCCTCTCCTAGATAGGCCATCAATAAAATAGATGTCCTCCTTAATGGGCTCATACCAATGGCTAAGATCGACTCGGAAAGCTTGTCGGTGGGCATCCCACCTATAAATCAGTTGTCCCAATAGCCCACTGTGCCTGTTTAGGGATGTAGCCTCTTCAAAGAACTTGAGGAGGCCTACCTCCCTTAGGAGCAACTGGGTGGGTGTCATAATAGGGTGAGGGTACAAGAGTCTCTCCCTCTCGCGTGCCTCCCATAGTTGAATCATGTTATAACAATACTCCATATGCTCTTGTTGTTCCTGTTTCTCTATCTGTTAACGTCACTAAATGATTCGCATATTAAATACATTTTTTTATTAAATGAGAAATGTATTTAAATATATATATATATATATATATATATATATATATATATAATTTTTATTTAAAAAAAATACTCAAAATACCTTTAAAAAAAAAAGAAATAATGCTTATACTGTTACCGGTGAGTACTTCTTTATCACGCATCGCGCATGATGCGCATGAAAAAAGTTTTCGCATCACACAAACAAGATATTTTTTTGCGTGGTGGGTTGACAAAACTATCTTCCCTGGGGCAGTTATTTTGGTCGATGCATCACTCGACAATAGTACATAGTTAACGGTGTAGTCCTGTAAACAATTTCACCGTTAATTATATACTATTGTCGAGCGGTGCGTTGACCAAACTATCTTCCCCGTGGTGGTTATTTTGGTCAACGCACTGCCTGACAGTGGTGCATAATTAATGATGCAGTCATGTAAATGACCTCACTACCGTGTTATTTTTAAAAATTTTATCGGTGCGTATTTTCTCGATACTGGTATAGTTTCCATGATCATTATTCACGGTGTGGCCTATAAATTTACAGGAAGCACCGCGAATGGTGCGAGCCTAACGGCTCAAACACACCACACAGAATTTTTTTTTTCTTTTTTCAAACGGTAAATTTTAAGTGAATTTGAAAAATTAATCTATTAAAAGGTTTAGTTATAAGGAAATAAGTAGATTACCTATACATTTGCGCGTTGAGGCATCTTTACCGAGGAATACGAAAAAAGAAATTTGCCGACTGTTTTCAAAAATTTGAACTCCACATAGTGGATGGTCACAAAAATGCCAGAAATGGGAGCACCGATGGCAGAGCGTCTCAGAGAAGACAAAATCATACCGATGCTTGAGAAATATAGATAAATGAACAAGTAGAAATGAGGTTTTTACGACCGGTAATTTTTTTTAAATTAACTCTTTTTCAGTGCGCTTGATTTTGATGCACCAAGCGGTTTTATCAATGGCACACCGCACACCGTTATGCTGCATTGGATTACGGAGACACGTCAGGCTGGTTTGTACGTAGAGCGTTGGTGTGTTGGAGTACTAAGATGCACCAGGCTGGTTTGTATGGAGAGCACTATGTCTTGGTGTGCCAATTGATAGTACGCACCGGTTCACCTTTCATAAAATGCATTGGTGCGTGTTATGATTAGAAACGCACCGCAAAAAAAAACATCTGCAAAAACCTCCACTTGCCAACCTCCTCTAGCGACCTCTGCTACAAACAGATATCTGGGCTATTTTTATCAGGGCTTCCTCAAAAACATCTGTCAGAGGGTCTTTTCCTTGTAGTGTCAACTATTATATTCTCCTCCAACAATAAACCAACCACCATCTCCTTTAGTATCAAATTGACTATGATCTCCCCTAGTAGTATTGCTACCACCAATTTGCCTCCTAAGATGTTTACATTGTTATATCGTAAATGTATTGATCCCTTTGACTCTTATGGTGAACCTCCCTTGTCAGAATTGTTAGCCCATATATATTTCATTGCTACAATATGTATTTTACATGTATATTTGACTTGGGACATATAATTGACAAATATATTGATTTTGATATTATAATTAATAAATATTATGTGTTTTCATATCATGGTGTTGTTGTTTTATTTACAAAATGTATTGCGTGTGTGGTTTATTAACATCATTAATTATCTATCTATATTAAATTTGAGATGTATCACTCATTTAAATTTAATAGACCATATAACATTTAACTCTAGTTATATGGAATTTTTTAATTTGAATTATGTTTGTAAAAAGTTATAATTGCATGACATCATTATAATATAATGTTTTCTCATTTCTAAATGTGAATTTTTTACCATTTTTCATTATATAGTGGATCATAAATATACAATAAATTATTTCATTAAGAAGGGAAAGTCCAAAGGAATTCCAATATTAACACAATGGTGGGAGATATATCCAAATCAATCACAATTATTTCTGTATGTGTGTCCCTGGTGTGTGGGTTTTGAATGGTCCAGTTTAAAGGTTCTTTAGAGAAATGATAACATGGATCAATTCCAGGTCACGGTGTATACAAGGGGGCACTAATTTATCATTATGGTTCCTTTATTTTGGTGGAATCAAGGTTAAATATCCCATGTGTGCAAGAACATGTCTGAAGGTGAAAAGTGTTCGACATAAGAAGGTAAATGATTTTTCTTGTAATATCATCCTATTGGTAATACGAAGAGGGGAGTGTGTTAATATTTTGATAGTTTAACAAAATTTTACTTATTTAATATTGGAATTGAATCCAGATCACATAATCAATCATTTATAATATATGAACACAAATATCAAAATTGAAAATCTAAAAATTTAAAAAGGACCACTTACAAACAATGTTCAATCCATTACAACCATTTGTGAGGACACCAATCCTCTATAAGCACCAACTTAAAAAATTTGTGGGCTCTAACCTGTCAAGAATCACGAGCTTCTTAGTAATCCATAAAACACTAATCCATAGTAATCCATAGGACACCAATCCATAGTAATCACCAGCTTACAACTTTCGTAGGCACCAACCTACAAGAAAATTTAGTCCCCTAGTTGAGCTCCAACTCAAGAACTTTGTAGGGACCCACCTTTAGGAGAATATAATCACCTCATTTGAGCACTAACTTAGAAATTTTTAGGCACTAACCTCCTCCGTCAATTCTTCTGTTGACATGTAAACACCAATTCTTGTAATGTATTCACTTTCTTTAGTAGGGTTGTCCCCCTACCATGCCACCCTTAGGCTTGCACCTAAAATATTGACCATGGTCACTTGTCCTTCTTCATATCCTTCTTCCTAGTCACCTTGAAGTCTTCATTACAGGATCAAACATATAAATAAAAAATCCTTTTATGAAAGTCAATTCAATATGGTACTATTGATGGTGTTGGATACCACCAACATATAGGGGGTCTTCTCGATGTGAAGTCCCAATTAGACCTCACATAATTTGGAGTAGGATCCCCATATAGAGTATCGGCCCGACCAACATGACCTAAGGTTTTATTTTTTTTCAATGGATAACATAAGAGATTACACATGTAATCTCTGAATAAGTAAGTAAGCTAACATTATGGAACACCAAATGCAATATGTAAAATGATACCTTCATGAGAGGGGAGACAAGAGTAAGTCTCTAGAAGGAAGTAATGGTGCTAACCGACGAGAGACATATGAGAGTAAGAAAAATTCATTGGTTTTCTAGAGAAATAGTTCACATAGACACAACTCATTAAAATAAATGCAACACACATTCAACAAGATAAGAACCCAACCCACTGAAATAGTTCAATTTCTTTAGTACATAAGAACAACAACATATACTACAAACATCCAAATAATAGTCTTAAAACATTCACGATACATGCATGAAAGTGAATTGGCTCAATTAGCTTCAATTATTAGTTGAAATATATGAGTATACAGTTACAATGGTGAGCCACTAGTTCATATACTGGAACATTAAGTCACTTCTCACTTCTCCAAGAAATGATTTTTCTCTTCTATGCCATGTAGAAGAAGTCAAAGATAGCTCTCCAAAGTATATGACTCCAAAATCCCCTTGATTGAGCTAAGAGGGTGTATTTTTAACAAGATGAATTCCCTTTCATATCCTCACAACCCTTGAACTACCCTCATGACTCTTAGACTTCCAATGTGAACTTTAAGATTCCATAAGAATTTTGGACTTTTTTAATGACTCTTGAACTTATGTTTGACTCATTTCTTCACATGTGACTTTTCACATTCCACATATGACTCTTGGACTTCCACACATTATATTTTTTCCTTTCCTTTGAAAACACATCATTACACTCCACATGATGATGTGGCAAGACATATGGACACATTTGACATTGTGATGACACTTGTATGAGCTACAACGTTCGAATGATGACATGGACTTCATGATGAGGTGGTAGTTCCAAGTTGTTATCCGTGTTGCTTTATCTTCATTATTCATGAAATATTTTCTTGTTCTTCATATTCACCCTCCAAATGGTCTTGGATCAGCCTTGGAATCCTCTAAGTCATCATGCAATGTCTTTATTCTTCCATGCTCTAGGATCAACTTCATATATTCATGATAGTTCTTCTTCATGATTATTCTCTTTAAGTGTTTCTTTGACATCTTCCTTGAAAATAAAATTTCCATGCTGAGAAGGTACTCCTACTAATGAATATTAGTCATGACAAAGAAAAATTAGTCTTAAAAACATCTATTCTAGCTCTACCCAGCTTATCAAATAAATTGCTTATATTGATAGGCCTATGTTATGAAACCAACTCCAAAAATAGAAGAAAAAAGAGATCAACACCTTAGAAATAAGCCACTTCGAGGGGGAAACCTCCTTTAAATTACATAAATGAACAATTATTGGATGATACAAATGAAAAAACCTCCTTCTATATATAGGAGTCTATGGGGTCACAATATAATCCTAGCCTACCTAAAAATAATAATGCAAGGGAACAATCATATAACAATATTGGGGTTACAGGGGTACAACAATAACAATAAGGGGGTTACACTAACAACAATAAGGGACTATACTAGTAATATAGGGACCTAACATGCCCCTATCCTTCAAAAAAGTGTTTTCCTCAACGCTTGAGTAACTACGGATTATTCTATATAAAATTCTCATCCTCCCATGTAGAATATTCAATGGGTAAGTTCTTCCATTTGATGAGATACTCTGAAATTGATCGATTTCCTAGTCATCGATTTCTTGTTTACATGACTGCTTCAAGTTCCAATATGATTTTTCCTTCCTCATTAAGTTTTGGCAATATTGTTTGAAGTGGAAGTTTGTCCCCTATTGCCTTCTTTAAGCATGAAACATGGAAAAATGGATGCACTCGCAAAGAAGTAGGAAGCTCCAATTTGTATGCCATAGTACCAATATTTTTCAACACCTTGTAAGGACCATAGTACTTTGGCGATAATTTATTATCCTTCTTAGCTTGCTTGAGGGAAATTTTTTTGTATAGTTGTATCCGTAAAAATACACAGTCTTCTACATCAAAACTTCTCTCGCTGCAATGTTGATTTGTCTGTTGTTTGATTCAGTTTTGTGCCAAATTTTGGTTATCCTTTAAGAGTTGGAGAACTTCTTGTTGATGATTGATGTGATCTTCCACTGCTTGAACCTTAGAATTTTCTCTTAAAGAAGATGTGATGGATGGTGGATGATATCCATAAAGTGCCATAAATGGGGTCATTTTTTCTACATTATGGAAGGAAGTGTTATCCCACCATTTAGCGAGAGGTAACCACTTGACCCATTATGTTTTCTTATCAGATACAAAACAATGAAGATATCCTTCCAAACATTTATTCACTATATCTCAGTTTGACCATCGGATTGAGGATGATAAGATGAGCTATGAGCTAGTTGAGTACCCAAACAAGAAAATAATTTCGTCCAAAAATTTCCAGTAAAAATGGGATCTTTGTCACTTACAATAATATTTGTGTTTCCATGTACCTTTTGAATTGTTTCCATAAATGAAGTAGCAACTGTAATTGCCTTAAATGGATGAGATAATGCACAAAAGTGTGCATACTTGGTAAGTCTATCAACTACCACCATGATGACACTCTGTCCCAAATGTAATGAAACCAACTCCAAAAATAGAAGAAAATAGAGATCAACGCCTTAGAAATAAGCCACTTTGAGGGGGCAACCTCCTTTACATTACATAAATGAACAATTATTGGATGATACAAATGACAAAACCTCCTTCTATATATAGGAGTCCATGGGGTCACAATGTAATCCTATCCAACCTAAAAATAATAATGTAAGGGTACAATAATAGCAATATTGGGGTTACAGGGGTACAACAATAACAATAAGGGGATTACACTAACAACAATAATGGACTATACTAGTAATATAGGGACCTAACAACCTATGTGAGGGCTAAAAGAGGAATGATTGGTAAGGAAGGCATAGTTCAACTCAATAGTGGTTGAGGGGATCACCACTATTCACTGTTACTGTGTCATGCACTATGAATAAGGGGCTCTTCAAGGTGTCATGCACTATTCACTATGAATAGTAATATAAATAGTGCATGGCTCAATGAACCTTGTTCCTTGTTGAAAAGTACAAGCTCATCATTATTCATCTAGAATGCACTTTTCCTCTTATGCTAGTGCATTTTGTACCAACTGTTGCTAAATGATCATTTATAATGCACTTTTCACTAAGGGAGGAAACACAAAGTTAGGTCATTTAGCATAGTGAGTGATTCAATGCATTAAGGAAGGAGGGGGACCTTTACATGGTGTAATTTCCATGTGCAAGGGGATAGAGGTAATATTTCTCTTATATTTGAGTGTTATTTGTGATATGAAAGGAAAATATTGTAGGTTTTAACCCTGTACATAAATTATCTGCAAACGAATCTTAAAAACAGAAAACAAAAAATAGTGAGAACATAGAACATAAAACAAATATACACTGAAATTTTCCCCTAGATCCCAAATTGGGATGACCAGCTTGATTTTTCATTATATTCCTTTTACTATTACAACACATATATATACATGCCAAAGCATACATAAACCCCAATCCATTAAACCTGGATTAGAACATAAACGTAGTTCCCTTGACCAGATCTACAAAATTACCAGGGGCCGAAAACCATCATGCCCCAAAACCATGTGCAAACCCATGCACAAAACCCTAGGGAGGTCCACCCACCAAACAATAGGGTCCAAATTTTTTTTTTTCTCGAGGCGCTACCTCGGACCCCAAATAGGGGGGAGCTGTCGCCCCCCTATGACCCCCCTTCTATGCCCGACGAAATGTACAGGGGGAGCTATCGCCCCCCCTCTAACGTCCCCCCCTCGTGCGTGACTTGTCATGGAAAGAATATAACACATACCCAACATTCTCGCACTTGTTTTTTTCTTTCCGTAGGGGGCCACAAGAGAGCTTAGTCATTAGCCCGGCTCTGCAACACCCATTGTTTCTCTACACCAAGAGAACTTCTGAGTGCTCACAGACTTCGTCAATGCATCTACAACATTCTTCAAAGTGTCCACATTTACCGGCAACACCCTTTTAGCCTTAACCATATCTCTCAAAAAGTGACATTGAACATCAATGTGCTTTGTCTTTGAATGATAAGTAGGGTTCTTAGCTAAGAAAATTGCACTTTGGCTATCACAGTCTATCCTTATAGCTTGCTGCACCAACCCCATACATGAACACAAGCTCTGCAACCAAACTGATTCCTTTCTTGCATGAGTGGCTACCATGTATTCTTCTTTTGTAGTTGAAAGAGCCACTACAGACTGTCTTTTACTCATCCAACTGACTGCACCTCAAAATAGGCTAAACACATACCCACTTATAGATCTCCTTTGGTCCAGATATCCAGCCCAGTCTACATCAAAAAAACCATGGATGTCCAAAACTTTGTCCAATCCTGGTCTTCCCTGGTAGCACAAGCCATAATCACTAGTGCCACACAAATATCTGAAAACCCGCTTCACCATTTTCCAATGCTCCTTCCTTGGGTTTGACATAAACCTGCTCAATACTCCCACTGCATTTGCAATGTCTGATCTAGTATATACCAATGCATACAACAAGCTACCCACTACACTCGCATATAGAACACGGGACATATCCTCCTCTTTTTCTTGTGTCTTGGGACATTGTTCAGTAGACAACTTTACACCTAAAGGAATAGGAACATTCACTGATTTACTATCCTGCATATTCAACGTCTACAATATAGTCTCAACATACTTCCTCTGCTTTAACTAGAGCTTCCTCTTGGCCCGATCTCTCTTAGTTTCCATTCCCAAAATATAGTTTGCAGCACCAAGATCCTTCATGTCGAATTTGGAGAACAGTTGGGTCTTAAAATCTTGGATAATTTCTTTGTCATTTCCAGTCAACAACATATCATCCACATACAAGACCAAAAAATAACACGGTCACCAATTAATTTAAAATAAACACAGTGATCCTCCTTGCTTCTGGTGAAGCCAAGTCCCCGTATATAGGTATCAAATTTCTGATACCACATCCTTGGTGACTGTTTTAATCCATACAGAGACTTCTTTAACCTGCATACTAGTTCTTTCTTCCCCTTCACCATAAAGCCTTCAGTTTGTTTCATGTAGATCTCCTCTTCCAGATCCTTGTGAAGAAATGTTGTCTTCACATCCATCTGTTCTACCTCAAAATCAAATGTAGCAGCAACAGATAAAAGTAATATAATAGAAGTAACTTTGGAAACAGGAGAAAAAATATCACCAAAATCAATTCCGGGCACCTAGGAATAACCTTTTGCTACCAACAGAGCTTTGTATTTCTCCACCTTGCCTTGTACATTCATATTCTTCTTAAACACCCATTTTCTCCCGATGGGATTCCTTCCAGCCGGAAACTCCACCAGATCCCATGCCTCATTTTTATGCAAGGATGCCATTTCATCAACCATGGCCTCCTTCCAGAGTTTTCCATCCTAAGAATTTACTACCTCCCTGGCGGTTTTGGGATCATCATCAGTTATAGTTAAAGAAAAATTTGAACAGAAAGCAGATGGACTATACCTTTCTGGTTGTCTTCTTTCCCGAACTGATCTTCTCACAGCTAGAGTTTGTGGCTCTTCCTCTTCTGATTATTCTTTTGTTGTAGAGTCTGATTCATCCTCCTTTAGCTTAAAATCTATCTTCTCAAGTTCCATTGGTAGGACTTCATTTTTAATAACATCTTTCACCTCTCTAAACACCACATATTAGTTGTACACAACCTTCCTTGTTTCCGGTTTCAAATCTTGTAACCCTTTAAACCATCCTTATACCCAATAAAGATGCACCTTTCAGATTTATTATCCAACTTGGTCCTTTTCTCCTTTAGAACATGTACATATGCATCACATCCAAATACCCTCAGATGTGAAAGAGAGGGTTTCTTACCAGTCCATAACTCATGTGGAGTCTTATTTCCAATGCTGATGAAGGTGATATGTTAACCAAGTAACATGCAGTCTCCACTGCCTCTGCCTGAAATTCTTGTCCTAACCCGGTACCCCCGAGCATGCTTCTTGCCTTTTCCATCAACATTCTGTTCATTCTTTATGCAACTTCGTTTTTCTGAGGTGTGTATGGGGTAGTCTTCTGCCGTGTTATACCACACTTCTTACAGAACTCTTCAAATTCCTTCTTGCAGAACTCCCCACCATTATCTGTCCTCAGCATCTTTATCTTCTTCTCTGTCTGGTTTTCCACCAGAGCCCTAAATTATTTAAATCTGTCAAAGACTTCATATTTCTTCCTCAAGAAATATATCCTTGTATTCCTTGAGAAGTCATATATGAATGAAACATAGTACACAGACTTACCCAGTGATGGAACTAACACAGGTCCAAACACATCACTATGCACAAGCTCTAATATCTTGTTCGCCCTCTTAGCACCAAAAGAAAAACTCACCTGATTCCACTTCCCATACACACAATGTTCACAGAAATCGAAATCTAAAGAGAAATTAAACATACCTTTTACCATACCATTTCCACGTAGTATCCGAAGGCCCTTCTCTCCAATATGTCCAAGCCTTTGATGCCATATCATGGTCTTTTCTCCAGAGACCACTGGGCTTTCCGCTCCACTTTCAAAAACCACAAAACTATTGCACCCATTAATAACAGTGCTACCCTGAAGCTTGTAGAGAGTTATGATCCAAACTCCCCGCATTAATACCAGTGCTCCCCGAATTATTTTGCAGGTATATTTATCTAACACTGTTTTACACTTGCATCATCCATCTTTCTTACATAAATCATATTTATGGCCAATGCACGAATATGTAGAACACCATGAAGTTTTCTAATCCTTCCACCTTGCAACTTCAGCTTGAATTTTCCACGTCCAATGATTCTAGCCTTCTTATCATCCCCTAAGAAGACATCACCACCATCGTACTCTCATATTTGTAGAACCACTCCCTATGGGGAGTGAAGTGAAAGGATGCACCTGAGTCAATCAACCATGCCTCATGATCTACATGTGTATTTGAAGAAGAAGTCCAATACACATCCCCAACTTCATCTGAGGTGGTTTTTGCCTCTGCATAAGGAGCATCATCAGACCCCTTTCCTTTCTCAGGAGCTTTAGATCTGAAGTCCTTTTTGTAGTGCCCTTCCTTTCCGCATTTCCAGCACACCTTTACAAACCTTCCAAGAGATTTAGATCTCCCTCTAGATTTAGATCTCCCACTTGAAACCTTATTCTTGTTTATGTTCTGGGACCTTCCTCATAGAGATAAGGCATCTCCATTCTGACCGTCCATATTTATCCGTCTCATTTCCTCTGACAGCAAGGCTGAGACAATGTCATTAAAATTCAAGGTAGTTGTATTGCTACCTATTGCAATAACTAGATTGTCCCACGAGTCTGGTAGAGAACACAACAAACTGATGCACTTATCTTCATATGAGATTTTAATATCAATAGATGACAACTAACTTACCACATTATTGAAGGCATTCAGATGCTATGTCACCAAGTCTCCATCCTTCATCCTCAGGTTATACAACTTTTCTGCAGGAACAATTTATTCACCAGAGACATAGATTGGTACAAAGTCCCAAGTTTGTCCCACAAATTCTTCATTGTAGCTTCCCCAGATACATTAAAAAATACTGAATCTGAGACACACAATCGTATTATTCTCTTCACCTTCCGATCCAACTTTTTCTAGTCTTCATATGACATTGACGTTGGTTTAGTACCTAGATCTACCGCGATCCACTAGTCTTTATCCACCAACAGATCCTCCATCTTGAGCTTCCACAACTCAAAACTATGACCATTATATTTCTCAATCTCTATCTTTCCACTGCTCACCATATTCTTTCACCGCAAGAATCGATCCCGTAGATCTCCCACTGAACAAGGTCTACCACAAGCCTGAAAAAAAACACCTCAACAGCAAAGGTGTCCCCTTGAAGCCAAAACAACTTTGATACCAAATGTAGGTTTTAACCCTGTAAAAAAATTATCTGCAAATGAATCTTAAAAACAGAAAATAAACAATAGTGAGAGCATAAAACATAAAACAGATATACACAAATATTTTCCCCTGGATCCCAAATCGGGATGACCAACTTCATTTTTCATTATATTCCTTTTATTGTTACAACACATATATATACATCCTGAAGCATACATAAACCCCAATACATTAACCCTGGATTAGAACATAACCATAGTTCCCTTGACCAGATCTACAAAATACCAGGGGCTAAAAACCATCATGCCCCAAAACCATGTGCAAATCCATGCAAAAAACCTTGGGCAGGTCCACCTGTTAGCCCCCTATAAATTCATTGACAAGAAAGCAAGGGGCTAATTAGTTTTATGAGCCTTCAAGGAATGCATTTCCCTTGAAAACACATCATCCTTGAAGCCTTTCATGTTCCCTTCCTTTGACTGTTTCCCTCTGCTGTTCTTGAGTCTATGAGCCTCACTGATGATAAAAATTGTGCTCCAAAAGGGCTTTTTTGCCTCTTGTAACCCTATAGATTGTCCCATTTCACCCCTTTTTTCCTCTTTTCTAAGTCCCCTTTCCATCCCAAAATTTCCCCCTTAGTCCTCCTAAATCTCCCCAAAATCCCATTTGAATTCTACCCTTACCCTTTGTTTGGCCAAATTCCCATTTTTTCCTCTATCGTTCCCCTTCCTAACCCTAAAAATGCATTAAAATGGGCCAAAAACCCACTTTTTAACTTTATAATAGGGCTTAGCCCCTTTTCCGCCAGCCCCGTAAACCACTTCACCATATGCCTTATGCCCAAGACCAAGCGCGTAATGCCTTGGGCGCTAGTCGCAATCGCAACTCGCAAACAGGTGCATTCCTTTGTTAAACGTAAAAAATCTGATGCGATTGGGTTTGGCACATAAGTCCTCCACCGTTGATCTACCATAGATATCAGACGACCCGCCACTAATCGCACTCCCTCCCCAATCGCAATCGCAAATTTCGTCGCGTCTCCCCTTTTCTCCCTCTGATTGCGATCCCCCGACCACATCTCCGCCGTTGATTCCCCCCGTTGATCAGAAGGCTCAGCGCTTATTGCTCCATTGCAATCGCATCGTATCCCCCCTTTGCATCCGTTGATTGTGATCCGCCAATCCCATCCCAGCCGTCTATCTGTTCCATGATCCAACGGCCATCGCTTGATCACCCCCATCCCTCCAATCACAATCGCAACTTTCATTGTGCCACCCCTTCCGCTCCTTCCAATTGCGACCTTCCTATCCAATCCGAGCCCTCCATCCCTCCACCAGATCCAACGGCCATCGCATTATCGCTGCCTTGCTCCAATCGCAATCGCATTTCTCAATTGTTGTCACTTTCCACCCTTTGCGATTGCGATCCGCCGATCCAATCTCGACTATCCATTTAAGCCAAGATCCAACGGCTAGGAAATAGTCGCACCATCGTCCAAATGGATTTTCAAACCTCCCATTTCTCCCCTCTAATTGAATCGTAGCCGTCAATCTCCTCCTGAGATTTGACGGTCCTAAAAGAATCGCCCTCCACCCATGCTGGGTCCCACCTCGTACGATCATTTCCATCGCATTCCATTACATTTCGTTCATTTCCTTTGCATTATCACCTATGCACAAACTTTCGTATTTTCAACTAAAGTTTAATGTTTCATATTCACTCCACCCATTTTCATATACCATCCCACTGTTTAACCTCCACCGTTGATCTTCGTCACTAGACCATGGTCGAACGGTTCACGCTCGTTTCTTCACCGAAAACCTATTAATCGAGGTTAAACCATAATACATCATTATTCACCATTTTTTTATCCAAAGACACCGTTCTACTACCACCGCACTATCATTCTACCTGTCCTCCATAGCCATTCCCCCCTTATGCATGGATTTCATAACTAAGTGGCGTGTTTTTGCAGGGTATGAGTGGTGGAAAACCGCCATGATTCAAAATCTCTGTACAGTCACAGAGAAACAAAAAGGACCATGTTCAAGAGTCGAGTTCAGGAAGAAAGGTATGATAAGATGTATGACAGGGCTCGCATTAAAGAGACAAATTTTAACTCTGTGAGGTCTTCCCCAGAGTCATTAAAGCATTGATTTTGCAGTCAAAGACCAGCGTGGAAGCGGCAAAGTGTATCAGCAGGAAAATAGAGTGTTAAGGCCCGTAATGGAAGGTTTTGAGCCTTAATCCAAGTATTTCAAATAAGTGTACCAGATCAAAGACATCATGGACCTCTCGAAAGGCTCAGCGCACAGAAATAAAAACTATCAGGGTCTCACATCAGCAGGTTGTTCTAAAGGAAAAAGCGCCCATATTGTTTCCATATTTTACCGTGTTCCTGAAGAAAGTTCTGCCCTGATCACAGTCCCAAGCTATCAGAGCATTTGTTTCACAAGTATGGTGGATTATTCAGTCATTTTTTTTACCTTTTGTTTATTCACCAAAGGTACTACAGAGTACTGCAAACCAAAGTGCGTCAGAGCCTTACTGGAGTAAATGGAAGCCTGAAGAAGATCGTTCGTTCACTCAAAGAATGCCAGAGATAAATGCAAAGGAGTTAAAACAGAATGGGCTTCGGCCCTCTTTCTTTCTGAGATTAATGCTTCATTTAGTGTTTCACCTACCTCCTCTTCTCTCTTCAGCTATAAAATGCAAGAGGAAACTTATTGTAAAGGTTGTTGATCAGTTATCAGAGAATTGCAAGTAGTTTCTTTTGAGACACAGTCTCTGTGTAAAGTTGTAAGATAGGATAAGGAATATGATTTCAGACTGAGTATTCAGATATTGGAAATGTTTTAATTGACTGGTATTACTATTTAATATGACAAGCACATTTCTTTGGATCCTGATCTAAAGCAACGGTGATGTTTTCCTATCTTTGTGTTTTAATTCATTTCATTTCGTTTCTACTGGCTTGCATCAGAATATTGGCTTAGGATTTACCCTTGTTAGGTACCCTATGTTTCTGCTCTCCTTGCCATTGATGTTTTTATTATGAATGTGTTATCTAAGAATTGATTTCAGTTAATTTAACCAGTGTAGTGGATGTTATTGCCTGCTCTCTGATGTATGAATTAAATGAATCTGTTCTTAGATGTTTCTTGTTAAAGATTTAGCTGGAAGATTTGGGAACACTGGGGATTAGAGTTAGCCCTATCCACTAGGATCCTTGTGCGACCAGTTGGTCTTTAACTTTGTTCGCTGAATCTGTGTTATCTCCTCCTCTCCTACCATTCCATATCACACAATCATCTTCAAGATCCAACGTTTTAGATGACTAGCCCCATTGAAAGCCTGCATATTAATTAGCAAGCAAATCCTTTCCTGACTCCATTTCCCAATGGTTTTGAATGCAATATGGAATACTTCACCTCTGCCTAAATCCTATTTTCTCATCCTTTTCTTACATTAAACCTTTCTTATCTGATAACCAGCAACCAAACAAACAATTAAAAAAACAACCCTGAGGCTTATAACTAGCCTAACATCTTAACATTGAGCTTCAAAGTCATATAAATTTGACATATCATAGAGAGATCCCTCTCTGGACCCAGGAGGGCTAGATCCTGAGGTTTGAAAGTGGTTTGATGTTGTATCATCTTTTGGTCTTGCCAATCTGGCCAAAACATGGGAACCCCAACATAATGGTGACTCTACTGGGGAATTCTGAGTATTTCTCACCTTCTACATCATAAGAGCCTCAGAAATCTACAATCTCTGGTTATATTGGCAGTGAAACACCCCTATTCACACATCAACCTCTATACCATTTGTTGTGTTTCTCCCATACTCTTGGACAGAGTCTGGAAAGGGCTAGGAAGCCTCAAGATCTCACACTCTTTTAGAGGCGACACATCTGGTAAAATCCCTCCCAGTCAATCTCTGGTTAGATTTTGTTGTATCATGAAGATATCCTTGAAAGGGGACATCTCATAAGCACTGTGGTGGACAGTGTACCCTCCAGAAGCATCTTAAACCCTCCACTTGGCGACTCCACAGTTCCTAAATGATTTAAAGACTCCACTGGTGATCAGTAGGCTTGTTGATTATCTTGGTTTCACACAAGACTCCACTGGGAGACCAGCCTCCATAAAAACATCAACCACAGTAGAAGTAACAAGTAGGGTTAAGCTGCTTTGTTAGAAAACAACATTCCGGCTTCAATAACCATTCATACAAGAGCTTATCCTAACCCAGACCCACCTGAAATAGTTGAAAACCCTAAGAGCTTCCTCAAGGGATCCCCTACACCTAAAAAATAAACTATTTCCAGCCACATCCATAGAGCTAACTCTACACCAGAAAAATTTACAGCTCTATTAGACCCGTCTTTTTGACCTAGGCACTCAAAATAGTTTACCAAGAACTAGGTCATTCAGTGTTCTAGACCAGCTAGACCTTGAGTTTCCTGTTTCACCACCTCAAGGTGGTAAGCACCTTGGGAATAGACATACCCCTCCATCTACAACTCCTGATATACACTTCATTCAAAACTTGGGGCTCAGTCACCCTAGATCTGCTCATCAGTCTTCTACTGGTCACAATATCCCTGCCATCCATATACCAGCTGCCCAATTCAATCATTTACCTCATCAAAACATCATCATGTCAGCCTGGTATGCACCTCTGGTTTTATCCTAGCCTCTAGTGCCTTTACCCAATGATTATCAATCAAATATCCCACACTTCACTGCAAAAGAGTCTACCACAGCCCAACACCGTGTAGATAGGATGGAAGATTCTTTTGACTATATGGAGATAGATGATGATACATTCAAAATGAGAATCTTTGCCCAGAGCTTAGGAGGTGATGTGAAGAAATGGCTCAAGAGCCTACCTCCTAATAGCATCCAAGACCTTCCTGCTTTATATCAGAAATTCATAAAAAAATGGGAGGTTAAGGCCAACCCTCACCAACTCCTAGAAGAATATATGAACCTTAAAAGAAACATAGGAGAGAGTGTACATGATTACACAACGAGATTTAACAACATTTACAATGCTCTTCCTCCACACATGAAACCTCCCCAAGGTATGGCTCTAGTGAAGTACCCCGAAGGTTTTGATGTTGACATGGCCTACTAGCTTAGGGAGAGAGATTACAACACGTTGGAGGACATGAAAAAAGGAGCAGTGAGTGTAGAGGCTAATCTGATTGAGAAAAGAGCAAGATTGAGAGTTGAGAAAAGGGTAACATATAGAGATGACAATGTAGCTTCCACGTCTAACCCAAATTATGAACGCATGTCCAAAAACATGGAAAAGCTATACCAAATGATGAAAAAAATGGTCGTCATAGTTAGTAACAAAAACATAAATCAAAACTATAACCAGAACCAAAACTTTAGAAGAAATAATGCCACTCCCAACAGACAAAGAGAATCGGATCAGCAAGTTATTCCCCCATTCCAAGAGAAATTTTTAGATGAAGATGAGGGAATCATATAAGAGTGTGAGGGGAACACAATAAATATGTTTGAAATAGAAGATTCAATCCATAATTGTTACACAGAAGAATATCACTCCCCACCCTCTTATTGGGACGAGGAATGGTTAGAAACTGAGGATTACAGGTTAGGATTTGAAAATGCCATGATGCGGGTCAGAGAACAATATGAACTTAGAAGCAAAAAGAGCCAAGAAACTACCAAACCAAAAGCTTCTGAGGTCACCATAAAGAAAATACCTGAGAAAACTTCTAAAGCAACTGCTGAAATTAACAAATCAATGGCTGAGAGTTCTGGAAAGAACAAAGAAAAAGACAACCAAAACACTGATACACAAGGTAAACCAACTAGCAGCACTAGCACTGCAGTTAGTGCTCCTGATAAAACTGTCACAAACACTGTACAAAGTGAGAAACAACACATTGAGTCAGCCACTAAGCTGTTGACTAACAAAACAGAGTTGAACATTCCAAAGAGTCAGTCCACTTTCAATTTGGAGAGTGAGATTGAAAAAATTAAAATCTCCGTACCACTCTCTAAGCTGGCCACTCAGGATGTATATAAAGACAAAATTTTGAAAGCATTAAATTTAGGAGAGAACAGTGACACTGTAAATCTGAGCGATGATCAACCTGCCCTTATGTTTGGTCCAAAGATAGAAGGAAATTTTCAGGAAGGGGTAGTGCCCCCATTTTATATCAGTCTTAATATCCATGATAAGATTCTCCACAATGCAATGCATGATTCTAGGGCATCACACAACCTGATGCCTAAAGTAGTGATGGAAAGATTAGGCCTAGAGATAATCTGTCCCTATGAAGACCTATACTCATTTGACTCTAGCAGAGTAAAGTGTCTTGGCCTAATCAAATATTTATGTGTGAGCCTTGCCTAGATTCCAGCAAAGTGTATGGTCATGGATGTTGTTGTGGCAAATGTTCCACCCAAGTATGGCATGCTATTGTCAAGATCATGGGGAGACAAGCTGCAAGGCACAATGCAGATGGATGGGGCCTATGCCACAATCCCAATCTTTGGCCAACTTAGAAGACTGTAGAGAGAGGCACAAATGAAATTTCTAGTCAGTAGCCCCGAGAAGCCTCAAAACTCACCTTTATAATCTGTACATACAGACCTTGACTCCTTCATCCTCTATAATGATGAATCCTCAGAAGGGTCAGAGTCCCAAAACAGAGATACCAACAAGGAAACAGAGCCCACTGACTTTAACATAATGGCTACTCTAGACTTGGAGGAGGAAGATGTAGAAAAATTTGAATAGTGCACTGTAACAAAAGCTCCAAGTGAACCAGAAACAGAATGCAATCAACCAATTAGCCACCCCTCTGATTTCCACACACATGACGAAAAAAAAAACGACCCACAGCCTAGTGCAGCTCTTATAATGCTACACGATGGCGAACCTAGCTGTAGGGAAGGAAGTGATGATAAAACCAAAAATGAACCCTTGTGGGAGATGAATTTCGATGGGTCATGCACCAAGAGAACTGCTGGGGCAGGAGTGTGGATACATAACATAGAGAGTGGTTACAAAGAGAGCCATGCATGTAACCTGCACTTCAAATGTACAAAAAACATTGCAGAGTACGAGGCTCTTATCCTAGGCTTAAACCTGTTGAGAAAATTAGGAGCCCGTAGGATAACTGTGCATGGGGACTCTGAGCTGATTATCAAACAGGTGAATGGCGAATACACAACGAAACATCCTAGATTGAGAGCTTACAGGAATGACACTATGGATTTATTGAAAAAATTTGTTGAATATGAATTAGTGTTTGTTCCTAGGAGTCAAAATGTCATTGCAAACGGATTAGCTTGCCTGGCTAGTTCATATCCTAAGACTTCAAGCGACCAATAGATCATCATTCAGACCAAATTCAAACCTGCAGTGCCGGATAATGAAAAGTATTGGCAGGTTTTTGAAGGAGATAAATAGATTGAGGATTTCCTGGTAGGCAGGAATGAGTTTGAATTTTCTGATTTAGACCTCAAATCTGACAGTAGCTGCCTAAGTGAGGAGTCCTCGGATGAGGAAGAACCACCTTGTAACATAGAAATAAACATTGTAAATGAACAGACTGGAAATCCAAATGAAATATGTGAAAACGTAGATAGTGAAGTAGAGGTGTTGCAGGCCAAAGATAAGAACATACCTCGAGGTCTGGCACCTTTAGAAGACCTTTTTTACTTTGATGATGTAGCAAAAAATCCCACTATAGAGCGTGCAAACTCTGATGTCGAGGAATGCAACATAGGCACTAAAGATAAACCCAAGATGATCAAAGTGGCTAAGTCCCTTCCTGCAAACATAAAAAGGAAATACATTGACCTATTCAAGGAATTCATTGATGTGTTTGCTTGGAGTTATGAGGACTTAAGGGCCTATGACACAAACATAATATAACATAAGATACCCTTGAAAGAAAATCAGAAGCCCTTCAGACAAAAACTTCACAGAATAAACCCAAAACAATTACTTGCAATGGAAAAAGAGATTAAGAAGATGTATGAAGCAGGTATAATTTTGCCTGTGAGGTTCTCTGATTGGGTATCGAACCTAGTGGCTGTGAGAAAGAAAACAGGGGAGATAAGATTGTGCATAGATTTCAGAAATCTTGATAGAGCCTCACTCAAATACAATTACCCTTTGCCAAAAATGGAACATATTTTTCAGAGGGTGGTAGGCTCTAAAAGGATCTCCCTGCTAGATAGTTTCTCAAGTTACAACCAAGTCTTAGTAATCCCAGAAGATCAACTCAAGACAACCTTTACCAGTCCATGGGGCACCTTTATGTATGTGAAGATTCCTTTTGGACTGATGAACGCTGGTGCAACCTTCCAAAGAGCAATGGACATAGCTTTTTCAGATGAAATAGGAAACTTCATTGTCATCTATCTGGATGACATAAAAATCTACTCTAAGACTGAAGGAGAACACCTAAAACATATGAGGAAAGTGTTCGAAAAATGTAGGAGGTTTGGTCTGTCATTAAATCCCAAAAAGACTGTATTTGGACTGCAGGAAGGTAAACTTCTTGGCCACATTATATCTAAGAAGGGAATTAGGATAGACCCACAAAGAGTTGAGGGAATACTACAAATCACACACCCAAGAAACATCAAAGAGTTACAGTCCTTCATTGGGAAAATCAACTTCCTAAGGAGATTTATTCCCAACTTAGCTGAACACCTTAGAAATATGACTAACATGTTGAAGAAAGGTGTAGGAGTTAAGTGGACTGTTGAAGCTAAGAAATATTTTGAATCAGTAAAACTTGCACTCACCTAGGTTCCTGTCCTAATCAGCCCAGATTTCTCAAAAGATTTCCTGATTTTTTCATTTGCCTCCAAGCATACCATAGCTGTAGTCATACTGCAGAAGAATCCAGAGGGAATGGAATAGCCCATTTCTTTCTTCAGCAAAGCACTCAGAGATGCACCCTTGAAATACAACATTATGGAAAAACAGGCCTATGCTCTAATTAAGGCTTTGAAAGATTTTAGGGTGTACATACTGCATTCCCACACCATAGCCTATGTGCCAAATATAGTGGTTAAAGACATATTGTCCCAAGACCCAGATGGGAAAAGGGGAAAATGGATTGCTGTGATCTTAGAATACGACCTTGAGAAAAAACCCACCAAACTAATTAAAGGTTAAGGCTTAGCAAAAATGATGGCTGAAACAAATCTACAAGCCCTAAACATTAACATGGTAAATACCTTGGATGAGTAGCAGGGATTGCCTGATCCCACTGTTGAGGAAAAGTTTCAGAGCTTTCCTTGGTATTCTAACATTCTGTATGTGCTTACACCCCTCAATGCCCCTCCTAAACTATCAAAGATTCTTAAAGCTGAAAGCCAGGAGCTATTTCATAATGAATAACTGCGTATACTGGAAGAATCCAAATGGCCTATTGCTTAAATGTTTGCCTGAAAATGAGGCAGAGAGGATTAAACAAGAATTCCATGTAGGAGAGTGTGGAGGCCACCTGAGCTGGAAGGCTATTGCAAACAAAATACTCAGAGCTGGTTACTATTGGCCTACACTCTTCAATGATATCCATAAGATGATAATTTCCTGCCACAAATGCCAAATTTTTGAAGGCAAAATAAAACTCCTCCCCTTACCTCTGCATCCCATCACTGTTGAAGGTCCCTTTCTGCAATGGGGCCTAGATTTCATAGGAGAAATTCACCCTGCTTCTTCTGCACAACACAAATGGATCCTAACAGCCACAGACTATTTCACTAAGTGGATAGAGGCCATACCTACTAGGAATGCCACAGATTCAGCCATCATTAGCTTCCTAGAAGGTCATATCCTCTCTCGGTTTGGCTGCCCAAGGAAAATAATCACTGATAATGTTGATGCTTTCGGATCCAAGAAAATGGTTGATTTTTGTCACAGGTATCAAATAGCACTCAGTCATTCAATTGCCTATTACCCTCAGGGTAATGGACTGGCTGAATCATCAAACAAGAGCCTGGTAACCATCATCAAAAAGCTGCCGGAAGAGAACAAAAAGTCATGGCATAACAATTTAGTACATGCTTTATGGGCTGACAGGCTCACCACAAAGAAATCCATTGGCATGTCACCATACCAGCTTGTCTATGGGATAGAAGCAGTGTTTCCTACCAGCCTTGGGGTACTAGTGATCAAGCTAGTCCAGGAGATTCAAACGGAAGAAGACAGTATGGTGAGAACGATAAACCAAACAATTCATCTTCAGCAAACAACGGAGGAGGTCCATAGCAGAGCTATGAAAGTTCAGGAAAATATAAAGAGGTTGTTTGACAAAAGAACCAAAGCTGCTGATTTCAAAATTGGAGATAAAGTTCTGAAGTGGGACTCAAGGAGAGAGGACAAAGGAAAGCACGGCAAGTTTGACAGTTTGTGGCAAGGTCCATACATCATCCAGGTCACTGTGGGGCCAAATGCCTTCTTCCTACAAGAATTAGATGGTACAGAGTTGTTTGGGGGTCATTTCAATGGCAAGATGCTCAAGCACTACTTCTGCTGATTTCCAATTTCTAGTTTCCATTTCCATTGTACATACCATTGTAGTGTTTTGTTTTCAAGAAAAAAGAAAATGCTTAAAAAAAAAAAAAAAAAAACATAGAGAAAGGAGAGGTTCAGACATGTTCAAAACATGAACCTCTGAAGTGCAAAAGATTGGCTTCAATATTATCAAAACCTGAGCCAAGGAAAGTAAAGGTAGCTGGTATAAACATGCCCAAAACCTGGACCAGCAGAGAAGAAAGAAGAATCAGCTCTAACAAGCCCAAAACCAGAGCTGATTGAAGAAGAAAGAGTGACTCTAACAAGCTCGAAACTTGAGTCAAAAAAAGTAAGAAGGATACTTCAAGCTTCAGACTTCAAGCCTTCACAGTTTTGTTTTCAGTTTTCTGCAAATTTCTGCCCAGGTGCAATTATCTTTATGCCTTGGATCAACAGCAAACTAGACTGTCTAATCCTAGTTTGACTGTCTTTAAATTTCTGTTGTAGAATGTAGAGAATAAATCTGTTGGATAGTTTAATCCCAGCGGATATTAGATTAGGTAGAGAAAAATTTGAGACCAACAGTCTAATCTGGTCTCATGGAGCTATAAGGGTAGATTTAGAATAGGTTTATCTTCTGTTATAAAACTAAATGATGTAAAGGGTCTGCTAGTCCAAATTCACCCTAGAAGAAAAAACGCTAGGATTGTAGGATGGGTATGTAGATTGTTTAGGAATGTTTCTGCTGATCCATCATATTTTTGGCAGCTGAAAATCAAAGAACAAAGGTGGCTCAAGTAGCAGGCATCTGGCCTACTCCAAAGATCATCTCTGAATTCTTGACTCCTTCAAGAAGAAGCCATCCCCATGTGGAGCCACTATTAGCCCCCTATAAATTCCTTGACAAGCAAGCAAGGGGCTAATTAGTTTTATGAGCCTTCAAGGAATGCATTTCCCTTGAAAACACATCATCCTTGAAGCCTTTCATGTTCCCTGCCTTTGACTGTTTCCCTTTGTTGTTCTTGAGTCTATGAGCCTCACTGATGATAAAAATTGTGCTCCAAAAGGCCTTTTTTGCCTCTTGTACCCCTGCAGATTGTCCCATTTCACCCCTTTTTTCCTCTTTTCAAAGTCCCCTTTCCATCCCAAAATTTCCCCCTTAGTCCTCCTAAATCTCCCCAAAATCCCCTTTGAATTCTACCCTTACCCTTTGTTTGGTCAAATTCCCATTTTTTCCTCTATCGTTCCCCTTCCTAACCCTGAAAATGCATTAAAATGGGCCAAAAACCCACTTTTTAACTTTATAATAGGGCTTAGCCCCTTTTCCGCCAGCCCCACAAACCACTTCCCCATATGCCTTATGCCCAAGACTAAGCGCTTAATGCCTTGGGCGCTAGTCGCAATCGCAACTCGCAAACAGGCGCATTCATTTGTTAAATGTAAAAAATTCGATGTGATTGGGTTTGGCGCATAAGTCCTCCGCCGTGTTCTCCACCATTGATCTACCATGGAGATCAGATGACCCAGCGCTAATCACACTCCCTCCCCAATCGCAATCGCAACTTCCGTCGCGTCTTCCCTTTGCTCCCTCTGATTGCGATCCCCCGACCACATCTCCGTCATTGATTCCCCTCATTGATCTGACAGCTCAGCTCTTATCGCTCCATCGCAATCACATCGCATCCCCCCTCTGCATCTGCCAATTGCGATCCGTTGATCCCATCCCAGCCGTCCATCTATTCTACGATCCAACAGCCATTGCTTGATCGCCCCCATCCCTCCAATCGCAATCGCAACTTTCGTTGTGCCACCCCTTCTGATCCTTCCGATTGCGACCTTTTGATCCAATCCGAGCCATCCATCCCTCCACCAGATCCAATGGCCATTGCATGATCGCTACCTTGCTCCAATCGCAATCGCATTTCTCAATTGTTGTCACTTTCCACCCTTTGCGATTGCGATCCGCCGATCCAATCTCAACTGTCCATTTAAGCCAAGATCCAACGGCTAGGAAACAGTCGCACCATCGTTCAAATGGATTGTAAAACCTCCTTTTTCTCCCCTCCGATTGAATCGTAGCCATTGATCTCCTCTTGAAATCCGACGGTCCTAAAAGAATCGCCCTCCACCCACGCCGGGTCCCACCTCGTACGATCATTTCCAACGCATTCCATTGCATTTCGTTCATTTCCTTTGCATTATCACCTATGCACAAACTTTCATATTTTGCACTAAAGTTTAATGTTTCATATTCACTCCGCCCATTTTCATATACCATCCCACTGTTTAACCTCCTCCATTGATCTTCGTCAGCAGACCATGATCGAACGGTTCACACTCGTTTCTTCACCGAAAACCTATTAATCGAGGTTTACACCATAATACAACATTATTCACCATTTTTTTATCCAAAGACACCGTTCTACCACCATCGCACTATCGTTCTACCCATCCTCCATAGCCATTCCCCCCTTATGCATGGATTTCATAACTAAGTGGAGCGTTTTTGCAGGGTACGAGCGGTGGAAAACCGCCATGATTCAAAATCTCTGTACAGTCACAGAGAAACAGAAAAGGACCGTGTTCAAGAGTCGAGTTTAGGAAGAAAGGTCTGAGAAGATGTATGACAGGGCTCCCATTAAAGAGACAAAGTTTAACTTTGTGAGGTCTTCCCTAGAGTTATTAAAGCATTGATTTTGCAGTCAAAGACCAATGTGGAAGCGACAAAGAGTGTCAGCAGGAAAACAGAGTGTTAAGGCCCGTAATGGAAGATTTTGAGCCTTAATCCAAGTATTTCAAAGCAGTGTACTAGATCAAAGACATCATGGACCTCTCGGAAGGCTCAGCGCACAGAAATAAAAACTATCAGGGTCTCACATCAGCAGGTTGTTCTAAAGGACAAAGCGCCCATATTGTTTCCATATTTTACCATGTTCCTGAAGAAAGTTATGGCCTGATCACAGTCCCAAGCTATCAGAGCATTTGTTTCACAAGTATGGCGGACTATTCAGTCATTGTTTTTACCTTTTTCTTATTCACCAAAGGTACTATAGAGTACTGCAAACCAGAGTGCATCAGAGCCTTACCAGAGTAAATGGAAGCCTGAAGAAGATCGTTCGTTCACTCAAAGAATGCCAGAGATAAATGCACAGGAGTTAAAACAAAATGGGCTTCGACCCTCTTTCTTTCTGAGATTAATTCTTCATTTAGTGTTTCACCTACCTCCTATGCTCTCTTCAGCTATAAAATGCAAGAGGAAACTTATTGTAAAGGTTGTTGATCAGTTATCAGATAATTGCAAGTAGTTTCTTTTGAGACACAGTCTCTGTGTAAAGTTGTAAGATAGGCTGAGGAATATGATTTCAGACTGAGTATTCAGATATTTGCAATGTTGTACTTGACTGGTATTGCTATTTAATATGACAAGCACATTTCTTTGGATCCTGATCTAAAGCAGCGGTGATGTTTTCCTATCTCTGTGTTTTAATTCATTTCATTTCATTTCTACTGGCTTGCATCAGAATATTGGCATAGGATTTACCCTTGTTAGGTACCCTATGTTTCTGCTCTCCTCGCCATTGATTTTTTTCTTCTGAATGTGTTATCTAAGAATTGATTTTAGTTAATTTAACCAGTTTAGTGGATGTTATTGCCTGCTCTCTGATGTATGAATTAAATGATTATGTTCTTAGATGTTTCTTGTTAAGAATTTAGCTAGAAGATTTGGGAACACTGGGGATTAGAGTTATCCCTGTCCACTAGGATCCTTGTGCAACCAGCTGGTCTTTAACTTTTTGCCCTGAATCTTTGTTGTCTCCTCCTCTCCTACCATTCCATATCACACAATCATCTTCAAGATACAACGTTTTAGATGACTAGCCCCATTGAAAGCCTGCATATTGATTAGAAAAAATCCTTTCCTGACTCCATTGCCCAATGGTTTTGAATGCTCCCTGGAATACTTCACCTATGCCTAAATCCTCTTTGCTCATCCTTGTCTTACATTAAACCCTTCTTACCTGATAACCAGCAACCAAACAAACAATTAAACAAACAAACCCAGAGCCTTATAACTAGCCTAACATCTTAACACTGAGCTTAAAAGTCATATACCTTTGACATATCATAGAGAGATCCATCTCTAGACATAGGAGGGCTAGATCCTGAGGTCTGAAAGTGGTTTGATGTTGTCTCATATTTTGGTCTTGCCAATCTGGCCAAAACATGGGAACCCCAACACCACCGACCGAAAAATAGGGTCCAATTTTTTTTATTCCCGAGGCACTGCCCCAAACCCCGAATAGTGGGTGCTGTCGCCCCCCTGCTGTGCCCAGAAGAATGTACAGGGGGGGATATCGCCCCCCCCGTGTGTGACTATTCATGGAAATAATATAACACTCACCCAACAAATATAATGAAAACTTAGTGCAGTGGGTCATTACAGGCAAGAAGGGTTGAGTGACCATACTTGGAAGGCTTCCTAATGTGCAATAATTGGAGATGGCCTTGAGAAAGACTTATTGCACAATTCTTGATGGGAAAGGTTGCATTAATGATTCTCATGAATAGGCTATGCTCATAACCTGGTAAGAGTATTGATTCCTTCACAACTTACACTTACCAAGAAAGCCAAGAAGGGCTCGAAAATGGCTAAATGTGAGATTAATAGACTAAGGGAGGAAAATTCATCCGAACATGAATCAAACATGGATCACACACATAAAATCCATCAATACAATACAAAATAATTCACAAGACTCATGAATGTCTGTCACACCTTGAAATTTGAGATGACAACAAAGTGACACTTATTTCTAAGTGCAACAGTTAAAATACCACATTGTGACACTTAGAACATCAGTTGCTAAAAAAGTGTCGACTGTGACCAAAAAGTGTGTGAAGATATTGGAAAGTGTCTAGTACATACTCTCATGATATTTAGGACCATTTAATGCAAAACGGTTTTCTATAAATGAATCTATTGATGTGTAAAGGTGAGACACATACAAGAGTGAAAACAACTAAGAGTGACACCTACGACGGTAAGAAAACATGAAAATGGCACTTGCTAAAGCTAAATAAATTGAAAGTGACACATAACATAGTGAATATAACATGAAAAAAACACTCATTAAAGTGAAAGTGAGAAAAATAAATATTCGCGAATGAGGAACCGACACTTATGAAAGTAAAGGTGTGAAAAACTGACAGTTAATAAAACTCACTGAAATAGAAATACAATTGCAACCAAAGTGATAGAGACTTTTAATTGAAATTTTGCACTGCCTTCTGAATTAGGCTTAAGGTTGTAGAGGAAATATCTCGATGGACTGAGCTATGCCTTTTGAAACTTGCATAAAATAAGCGCACCTATGAATTCATCAAAGACTAAGCATGTGAGAGAAAGTGACTTTGACATTTAGAAAATGAGAAGAAGACTTAAAAACTTAGCACAAAATCAATCGAAAATGAAGGAACCATGGATGATAGATTGTAATATCCTCAGAAGGCTCCAAAATTCTAGTGTAGGATAAATTTTGGATGGTGCTGATTGCTGCATCAACAAGTACTCTATTTTTGACTACTTAATTGTCAAAAGTAGATTTATCCACCTAGAATTTTGTACTCAACGTTGTAATTTTTGTACCATCCCCTAGTTGGCCTTTACAACCCTCATAATTTTTTTTCACTTATCTTTAAATTGTCTTATAGGCTTGTAACCTATATAGAACAAGCTTGGCCATGAATAAGGATTAAAAAAAAACAAAAAAATTACAAGAGAAAATACAACAATCACATCTTTCATACATTCCTTAATATATTTGGAAATCAATAGAAATAAAATAATATATCCCTTAGCAATATTATCACACCTTAAACCAATCTCCACATCTTATGCAATTTGGTCCTGATTTTTGGATTAAAAACAGGTCTGTAAAAGATGAATTAGGGCCACATTAGGGCTCAACGTCCTTTTACAATGCACATGAAAAATTAACTTCTAAAATGATATGGTTTTGCCTCCAAAAATATTCTTGAAAGCAACCTTCAATAGATATTATCTAGCTTCAAAATCAAATTGAAACTTCCCCTCAAAATTGTGCAACAAAAGGGCCTCCAACCAATCTAGTGTTTGGCCTTCAAACTAGGCTTCAAATCTTCTTTCAAAAATTTGGATTAGAAACTACAATAATATATCCTTAAACATACCTTAAAAAACAATAAATCCTTCCAAAAAACCAAGAAATAATCCTTTCAAATGATGTTCCAAAACCCTTCCACAAAAATTTTCTTCAATTGAGCTTCACTTCACTTCTTATTTCATGGCGTATGCACTTCGAACGTGCTCCTTCACTCTCCTAAAAATAAATCAAATTTTTGATTTGATTGGTTAGAAAGTGTCCTTCTTACACCTATTTATAGTGCATTTGGAAGCTGGGTTAGGGATAACTTGTCCACTAGCAGGGCCAGCTTGTGAAACTACAAGAATGTATAGTGAATATTAAAAAATTCATTTCTCCTAAATCATGAGGTATAACGTGTGCCATATATCTTTATGTGGGTATCCAAATAAGATTTTATACCACATATCCTATGCTCACATTTGAGCTATGAAATTGAGTAAAACATCCTTCAAAGATAAGGTATCCAAATGGGGATTTCTTGTACTTTAGTTGGGTCATCTTGAAAAAATATTTCATATCTCCTAATTCCTATGGAATTAAAGGGATTTCCATATACCATTGGAAAGGTCTTGAAATATTCCATTTAGATATGTAATATTCTCCTTCATTTGGAAAACCTTTAACATCAGTAACAACAATTTTCAGCAATATCCCTCTTTATTATTGATGTTAACACTTCGATATATTCATTTTCCTATAGTTGATCCCCTTGTCTATGTTCTCTTCATACTTATTGTTAGTTGCTCCCCTATATGAATTTTCTCCATAGTTATTGTTAGTTGATCCCCTTGTCTACATTATCTCCCCCTTTCAAATCAATCTCAAAGTGTTCTCCCCATGAGTTTTTGCTTCCTTTACTAAGCTAAAGGAGAGATCAATCCCAACTTCTGCTTGAGATATTCAAAAGTTTCTCTAGGTAGATGTTTGGTAAATATGTTAGTAATATACTCTTTGGTTCCAATATATTCCATCTTGAAATTCTACATGATGACTTATTCTCTAAGGAAATGATACTTGATTTGAATATTATTTGACTTTGAGTGCATGATGGTATTTTTTGAGCTATTAACTACACTAGTGTTGTCACAAGGGCATTTGGCAGACATTTTCCCTTTGGGTCAAACAAAACTACATGCTTCCCACTTAAAAACAATGGTAAGTTTTTTAAGTTATAAACATAATTTAATCCAACCCCGAGGAAACTTTTTTTTCAGCTTGAACTCTCTTCTGATTGTCATCGATCCTTGAAATGTTGATGAAATCCTCTTCTATGAATTTTGAATTATTTTGTGCCAAAAAAGTGGGATATTGTTGTTCCTTTAATTATTTATGTAGTAATGATTCATTGTCAAGTACTTTGTGATCAAAACAAAAGAAAACCTTAGTAGCTCCTGCATCATCAATGTTTTATACAATTTTCATCAATATTGTGGTTCCTTTAGATAATTTTTCAAAACATATTTATTTATTTGAGTGGGATCCACCTTGTGTCTAGAGTATTCCACCAAAAAGACTTCACCATGTGACCAAGGGCCACCAATTATCACATTAAATAGATTTTACTTGTACATCAAAATAAATATGTCCACAATATGTGTTTCTTTGGCATCATGTGTTTTTTTCAGCACATGTTGTTCTTTCATGGTTGTGATTAACGAATTTGAGAATATCAAGGGTTTTGATGCTTCTCAGTCCTACTAGAAATTTTGTCACCTTAAGGGGCTACCCTACCACCCATAATGATACCACATGTACTAGGTTCCTCCTTGATTTCCTCACTATCACCAATGTTTCGATTAACTATGACCAATAGAATATATCCAATACAAGTTTTGCCATCATTGTTCTTCATTTTGGCATAGTTCTTGAATAATTCATTGAGAATAGCAAGCTCCCACTCCTTTGGTCCATTTATGAGGTGGACCTTAACTATTTCAGAGAATTATAAGATAGCTCTTATGCATTGCATTGAACCAGTGCATTGGTTGTAAGTTGTCATCCAAAAAGACCTCTCCCTTGAGCATACAAATATTATTGAAATTTGTAGCTATGGTCAATATTTATAACTAATATTTTAGCCCATGAATTATGTAATACATGTTATTCATGTCATTTTGAAAAATGTAAGATATTTTTTTCATGTTGGTTTCAAAAGAGAAAATTTGAATTTTTGGCTGCAAGTAAGGTTACGTTGGCCTTCCTTTAAGTAAAGTCATACCCAGGTAGAGAGATATCCACTCAATCACCCTAAATTACTATATATATGCCATTCAACTGCCTCGTCTAGGGAAATTTGGATCACACAAGATAAAAGACATCTTCTAAACATCCAAACAAAGAAGAAGAAGAAAATAAGGATGAAGATATATCAAGAATTCTCTATATCTTGTTTCACCTTGCACATGTGAGTTTTTTGGGTAATATTTTTTGGGTAGGGATCTGAAATTATGATAGTATCAGGACCAAATTTATGGGCACAGAAGTAGGTCGAATTCTACCCTAGATAAATCACATTAGAAGTTGGGTAGATTGATGAATTGACATAAGGGTTGTTTGAATAGGTTTGACCAAGGCTATATTGCTGGTTAGTTTGAATTTGTATTTGAATTAGATATATCTCTTATTGATTTGAATATATTCTCTAAGGAAAAGGTTGTTTGGTTCTTCCCCCGTGTAATTTTTTCAAGGGGAAAATTTTTGTGTTTCTTTTGTGGTTGTGTCTTTATGGTCCTACTGGAATTTTGTTTCTACTGTTGGGATCTTGTATGTAATTACTTTATGATGAATATAAATTCAAGAAAATATTAAACTGATAGATCATAAGAATTAATTATCAACTTAGGATATATTTGAAAAAACAACAAGATATTAGAGCTTGGGTAAAGGACAAGCCTTTCCAAGGCTTGAAAAAAAAAAGATATTTGAAAAGGAATATTAGTCAAGTAATATATGTGTTAAGGAAAGAAGTCCACCAAGCCTGGTTCTATTTCCTTGAAAACCCATAGATAGGAAGACTCTTTAAAATGTTGAAAATTTTAGAATGCCAAAATGCTAGTTCCAATTCTCTAGTAGGCTGAAAATGCCTTAGAAGCTAGGTGGAGGAGGTCGAGAATCCCAAAATTTTCCATAGGAAGATTTATCAAGGTGTTGAAGCCCCGAAAATCACTGCTACAACATTGGGGGATAACCACCCAGTCCGGACCTTAATACAATTCCTTTTCCATTTATGATAGTGGCTCCGACTGGTTTAACTAGGTCCAGTTACCTTTTCCCTATCGCTATTGGTTTATGATGTTTCTTTAAATACCAATAGACAGGGATATCAGATCAATTCTTCTTGCTGATCAGGCAGGAGAATGACCCTTAAGCTGATTTGGGTTCAGCCAAACCACAACTAAGATTTTGCCTCTTTGAGAAGAGGACTTAAAAGAATGTAAATTTAATCTAATTGGAAACTTATTCTATAATGCAAGCAAAAAGAAACTAATCTAAATCCTATCTCAATCAGGTAGATGAAAATCTGACCCAACTAAGAGCAAGATAATTAAGTGATGAGAATTAAAATATGTCTGGCTTTTAATTAATGCCAAACTAATGAAGAAATTCAATTAGCTCACATTTGTGAATACCAAAACACATTCTATTGAGACCATTTGGCTGAAATAATAAATCAACAACACTCTGGAAGAAATTCACAAAGATGATATCAATTGACAAATCAGTCAAGCCAATAATTAAACAATGATATGTGGAAGAAATTTACAACACATTACTATTTAATAAATCAGTTTTATAAGATAGATTTCTGAGTAATGGCTACTCAGAAATCGGAGTGTAATTCATAAGAGCAGGGATACATAACAATTTGAGACAAATTATCCATATCAACATAAATGCCAAAAACATGAATAAAATGAAACAACAATTTTATTAACATAAAAATGAAGCTGATATTTGTTACAGAAACGCCAAAAATACCAGTTAATTGAATCTGCTTCTCTGATCCTGGTCTCTAACAATACTTTACATTATTTGAATTTCTGCTTTGAAGACAAGAGCTGCAGAAATGCAAACTCTGCCCATCATGCATAATTCAAGATATAAAGAATAAACCCTCATTAATGTTCAGATCTAAAATTTTCTCTCCTCTCCATATACAACTCTAAATCCCTATTACAGAAATGCTTTTAGAAGTCTGGAATTGCAGAGGAGAGCGGCCCTTTTTACATTTTGCAATCTGCAATTTATAATCTTTCCAAAAGTATTTTTAGAAGAGAGTTTGTTGAAGAAAAATCTGCCCAATCCAATTTTAATTGCTCAAAAATTTCAATCTTTAATTGCTGGAGTCTTCTCATTGATTGAAATATTTTTCCTCAATATCCCTTCTATGGTTTTTTCCTGCAAAAAGAAATTAAAATGAATTAAGATGCAACAATAAAATCCAAATATTATTTCTATCATTAAAACAAATCCAATCAAATTATATTTAAATAAATAAAAAGGAAATTTGAGCTTCTTATTGATACTCATAACGATCTTAATTAACCAAGGATATATTGATGCATGAATCTGCAATTAGAAGAGGCTGGGCAAATGAAAATGAAGAAAACAAAACTCAGAAAATTGATTTTATTTTTAGAAATTTGGAACTTGATCTTCTGCCTGATTTTTGACCCAATAAATGATCAGATCTGTTATTGAAACCTCCTCAAAAATGTTCTCCTTGATTTTCTCTTTCCAATGAGCCGTCATGGACCTCATTTGGCCAAGTAAAACTCAATCTATGAGTCTCAAAAGTTGATAAGTCAAATCTGAAATAAATCTGGAAATTCTGTTGCAGGGCGAAAAAATCAGAATTTTAATTGAAAATCTAATCTAAGATTAGATTCTAATTATCTAATAGTTAATCCCAATTTAATTATTAATCATAATTTAAACTAATTATTTAAATTAATATTAATCTAACTAATTAATATAATCAACTATACATAAACAAATTAATCTAATTAATAATAAATCTAATTAAATTAATTATATTCTACATATTAATTAATTTAATTAATTTAAAATTAATTATTTTAAATATTAAATATTAAATCTACTATTAAATTAAAACTAAACTAGCATTCCATTAATATTAAACTAATCACTATATTAACATTAAGATAATATTGAACTAACATATACTAACACTAAACTAATATATATTAACCTACCATAAAAATACTAACTTAACATTATACTAACCTACCTACACTAAAGCTCCACTACCATTCTACTATACTAATATAACATTAATACTATACTAACACTACATTAATATAAAACTAAACTAAAACTAACAAATAACCTACTACTAACTAATATAAAACTAACATTACACATATAATAAACTAACGTTAACACTAACAAACACTAACCTAAAACTAACGTTATCCACCACTAAGTTATAAGACTTACCATTAATGCTAATAACTCATCGTATGGAATGAATGCTATTCAATCGCATCGGATAAAAACAAATGTGACACAATCACATCGGGAGATTCGAGAGTCATTGCATCGGGATAATATAAAAGAGTCTAATCACAATCGGGGTTTTTTAAGTCATCGGGATTATTTGAAATGCATCCCATGAATAATTCCGATGCGATGCTAATATTAATACTACACCTACCATTATTCCCTTTACACTCACGTGTGAGTGAGTTAAAAGTAAAACAAAGTAATGCATGGGTGAGAGCCATCGCAATCGGCAATCAGGAGGGTGAAGGCTATCGGAGTTTTTTAGAAACGCATCCTATGAAAACTTCCGATGCGATGTTGTTTATTTTTTAAATCTCTGATGCGATATAATTTTTATTTTATTTATTTTTTATTTTATTTTAATGATGTTAAGTTAAATTATGAATTTATCTAAATTTTATTTTCTCATCTAAACTACAACCACTTTGATAAAAATGAACTACATCCACTTTGACATTTTAGATTTTTTCGAGATTAGTAATTTATTTGAAAATTGGAAAATTGGAATAAATGACTGAAATCCCGATGCTTTATGATTTGGTTGTATGAGTAAAAATAAAAATTGTTAGTAATAACTAATCTAGGGGTTAATATTTAAACTAGATGCATTATTAAACTCCGCATTTTTTAACCCAGGCGACATAATTGATTAGACTTCAAAGGAGTTCTATTTACAAACCGGTTGACCAAATGAGACGAAACAAGCATCAATAGGAAGCTTATAAAAATTCGATTTCAACCAAGCAATCAAAACAAGAATCTAAAGAAAATAAAAAATTAACAAAATCGTAAGATAATTGACTTAATAAAATCCTAAAAGGCGTTTAGCCAAAAATTTTATAGAAAGGGTCCCCATTATTTGATGTGAACAAGTTAAAAATGGGGGGTTGTTGTACCGTACAACAATTGGCGATTCACTGGAAAAAACACTTATCTCTGTTTGATATAAATGAAATTTTCCTAAAATTAAAGTAAAAATAATTAAAGAAGAGAAAATTATTTTTGGAATGCTTGACTAGGCTCATTAATCTGAATAAAAGCAATAATCATCTTACTGTAATTTTCTTTAAATTCCTCATAAATTAAAATATTTCATAACTCTATATCAGTCATTAATTAGTTGTAGAGATAAAGCAGGGGCACTTTACAACTTAGCTTTTAAAATGTACTCATTTGTCACAGGTAGAGCCAATGCTGCCAGCAAACATCTATAGTCTCGACAGGGTTACCTTTTAATCATGAATGATTCAGAATCCTATCTATTTGAGAATTATTGACCTAGAGATAAATCCATTTATATATGTTTTTTTTTTAAATTCTTAAAAGTCATTGTCCTGGTTTGGTAGCCAGATAATTGACAATGCCATTCACTGGTTATATCTGAACTGAACAAGATGGCTCGTGATGAGACCCCTTGTCTTACATTTTTTTGCAATTATAAGCCATTACCTTGGTTTGTTTAGCAGTGTTGGTAATGTCAGCCTATTTTTCCCCTATGATCATGGTAAGCAGGCTCGTGATGAGACCTCTTATCTTTTAAGTTTTAAATATATTTTTGGATTACACTCTAGAAAAATAAAACTCTTTTAAATAGGGAGAATCATTAACTCCTTAAGAGTTCAGAATGACAATTTCAGAGTTAAAAGTGCTTTGCTGTAAAATGTCTTTACTTGGTTAAAAATAACTTTTCTTGACTGATAATAGAATTTTGAAATATCTTAATAAAATATTGAAATCTCAAAATAATTATAATTTTGATGAAAATGAAATTTCTCAGATTTCATGATACTTCGTTAACTTCTCTTGTTTTGTAATCTCTTCCTTAAGTATGTCTACCTTTATAATAAGAAAAACAAATTTTGCTAAGAGATTTAAGAAAAAGCTAATAGGAGACTGTTAACAATTTTTCCTATGTATGCCAACCATTGTTAAGTAATAAGAAGGCCTTCCATACAAATCATGGCAAAGTCACCGAAATCAAAACTGACAACCAAAGGAAAAGAAATCTTAAGTTAAAGTGAGAAAAAAAAATAGCAAACAAAAATAAAAATGAAGCAATTAAAAAGTGGAAAGGAAAATCCAAGTTTTTGAAATACAAACTCTAACAAGAATGTTTATACCAATGTCTCAACAATATGAAATAAAATAAAATAATCATGTAATCATTCCTTCCTATGTCGAGATCCAGAAAACTTATACCTTTCAGGGTTGTAAATGTTTTAGGCTATAGATAGCAGTGATCATAAAATTCAGCCATAATGAAAAATTTATGTCTGATGTTAATCTTTTTGTTTCAAAGCATTATCTTAATCATTTTCTAATAAAAGGAATGCTTTAAAGAAAATAGATTAAAGGTTCAGAAACTTCCTAGTGTAGCTGTTTCGACGAACACTGTCGTTGCTTCTTAAAAATAAAACCAGGAGAAGAGTATAGGGCTTTCCAAAATATGATTTGGTAGATGATTGAAAGATTTTATGAAGAGCTGCAAAACAGGTTCAAATATCAACATAAAAACAAAACTGAAACTAAAGTAATGAAATGAAAATTAATGAAAGTGGGTGCATGAATCTTACTATTGGATAATTGCACTTGATCTTACCTGAAGCTATTAATTTCTCCAATACTAGCTGACTTATTCTTTTAGTTGACATTAAAAATATGAAGAAGGTAAACTAAACAAAATCCTATAGCCCAAAATCATTATTTATTTTATTTAAACTAAAGCAAGTAGTGAAATGTAAAAATGAAATGCTTTGTGTTCAAGGGAATTGAATTTAAAACAAATGCATCAGAAATGAGATTAAGAATTTGCAGTGATGAATATTCTCAAAATATTATAAGCTCTATACAAATTCCATGATTTTATAAATTGTCCAGAATTAAGACCAAATTTAAGATAATGAAATTTAAAACAGAGAGGTCTTGAATTTCATATTTAATTATGGAATTATTTAAAAACTGAAATATATGAGAAAACAAAAGGATTTGAATATGCTGCAAATTTGTCATCAATCGCTTTAAATTAACCCAATGCCTTATCGGATTATTCCTATTGCATGCGATGAAGTTTATCGCATTAGGGGTTGCAGTAGAAAATTGCCGATATGAGATCATGCGAAAAGAATATATGCGCTGAGATGGAGCGATCATACCATCAAAGAAATGTTATATTTAAGATCGTGAACCGTCATGTCGCAAATTGCACATTGCTCATCGCATCTCGCGATTTGTATTTTCAGCACTGCACATTGCGCATCACATCTCGGAATAATGACATAACCATGAAAAATGATGAAGCGATTGCGATATCGGCAATGCGATGGATGATGTGGCTTTCGGCATTATGATATGAGCAATGAAAATGCGATGAGGGATATTGATATCGGCATATCAGAATGTTGGAAAATAGTCATGTTGGAAATGCCAATATGATTATTGCGATAGCAGCGATATGTAATCGGTGATTAATAAAAAGCGATAACGATAAGAAATTGGTGATGAATTATCGCATCAAAAATTTTAAAATGAGCGCAAAAGGATGTGTTCAATTTTCCTCCCGATTTGTGATTTGTGATTGAACTTATCGCATTGGAGGTATTTTAAAATTAATCCTTGACTAATTTAATAATTTGTGATTGCAATTAGAACTTTATCGCATCGGAGTTTTTTTTTTTTTGAATGGAAGAATTAACCTTATGCCTAATGTGATATGTGTGTTTGTGATTTGACCTATCGCATCAGAAATTTTGTGATGAAAAACAAAATTTTAAATTTATTCTAATGCGATATGGGATTTGGTAAAGATTGTATGAGGTAAGACTTCGGAAGTCTCGCATCAAAAAATATGAAAATAAAATTGAAACATTTCTAATATGAATCTTGCGATATTGTTTTAAATTTCAATTGGGTTTTCTAAATGAATGAATGAAAGCAAAGTTAAAGAATGCTTCAAATTCTAATGAATCACGAAATAAAATTTCCCTGAATCTGTTGCCAATTTGAAATGGGTTTGCTGCTTACTTCAAGTTTTGAAAACAAATGAAAACCTGCAAATAAAACAGAACAAGAATTAAAAATAAACTAAGTAAAAGAGAAACTAATAATAGATGAAAATGAACTTGTAAATGCGTACCTGGAAGGAAATTGTCTGTAGATTTATCTTATGAATCTTCCAATTCTTCCTTCGATTTATCAAAATTCTAACTTTGTTCAAACTCATCTCTTATTTATTCTAAATCGGAGTGTGCAATCAACCTAAATAAAATCTGTTTACTCATGTTGAAGAAATCTGAAACTCATAAAATTCACAAGAAATAAATGTGAAAATAGGCTTCCTTTTGAATTGCAACAATAATTATTTCCTCTGCTCATTCCAAATTATTTTGAGAAAAATATGTATTGTTATAGTGACTGTTTAATAATTTCTTTAGTAAATAAATATGATGTGTATTACAACATCAGATAATAAACTAAAGGTCCGAATGGGATAAAGCCACTAATTGTGGAAAAATGTCAAAATAGATTTGAATGTGTGCACACAGCAAAATGGACATTCTAAAGGTCAGCTTAGCAAATTTCGAGGAAGATAATATGAACTTCATATGATTACCACGAAAGGTTAGACTGAATAATAATGATTGAGTCAGAATTAAGCTTATCATAGATAGTCATACATTTCATGGGATAAATGCCAAGTGCAGCGTCAATTGAATTTTGTCAATACATTATTCAAAAATAGGCAGAGATGTATTCATGGATAGAGGTATTGCTGCGATAGATTTTGATTTAAAAATAGGAAGGAAGAATTAGAAATTTTATGATGAGAGGTAAATATTTCCTTGAACGTGTATATGATATGAGAAGAGCTGATTGCTTCCTTTATTTTTAATCTGCAGAATTATTAAAAATAAATTAACTACATAAAACAAACTAACTAAATTAATTCTACTCCTATTCTAACCATATACATGAAGTTGACTAGGTATAGTCATATTTCCAGTGTAACCATTTTCTCACTTTAATCCCTGCATGTATGTACAATTCAAATTTTAGAAATAAAAATAGAAATATTATTGAACTAAGAAAATTAAATCTGTAAGTAAAATGCACAGTTATTGTTAGCAACTTAATGAAAATCTCTTTCTCTTGAAATTTCCTTTCCAATTGGATACCAATTGGATCATAGAAATCTGGATGGATTTCTATTAAGGATTGGGAAATATTCAAAGAAAGAGATAACAGGTCAGATTGTAGATATGAGCTTTTACATTCAAAGGCCTGGAAGAAAGTGTTAGTGTTATGTGTAAATGTTAAGCTATTGACAATTTTCCATGAAGGAAAAGATTCCAAATATTTTTCAAATGAATTAATGAAAAATGGATGGAAATCTTTCAAATGAAATGGAAAATTATCAATTAAATTGGATTGCTGGCAGATTTCTAAAAATACATTTTCTTGTTGATATTGCCTTTGGGAAGATAGAATCTTTTGATAAAACATTAGCATTGATTGAAATTGAAATTGAAATAGATTTTGATGCTTTTGATTATAATATAAAACTTCAATTTTCCAACAGGGCAATGTATCAATTGAATGTTTGATAATAAAGTGCTCAATATGCCAGCGTAATATATCAAAAATCTGAAAAATAAAATCTGAAAATAAATATGATTTAATACAAAATAAGTGAGGAAACAAAAATAAAATGAAACCACTATTTTTACAACTAATGTTACAGCACAATCGGGATCGTTTTGAAATAATTTCTTTTTCACAAGGATTGGCCAGAATTATGGAATTTGAATAATTTTGAATTCCAACTTGTGAATTAGAAAGAGATTTATGATTATGAATATGAATGAAAGCTTGATCATGATATGAATCATAAATTGGAATATTTTCTCGAATAGTGAAATCATGAAGATGATTATCTGCTTTAGAGTGAGGATTAGTTGGAATAATTTCTAAATTGAAATGTTCCTCATTCTTAGATGTTATTTGAATTTTCCCATGAGGGCTCTCTTTAGAAGAATAGAAATCAACATCCTCAATGTCAGATTAATTATCATAAATGACTTCACAAGATTCTCTAGAATTCCCTTCAATCTTATCCAATATATCCAAACACGGAGGAACAAGAATTTCATTTTCATTAATGGCAAAAGAATGATCATTAATTGCTTCTCTATCTTGATAAAAACTTAATGGTAATTCATTTAGATCAGCCTCTGTATTTTCTGAAATATCATTAACACCAAGAGGGGGAAAATTATCATCATTAAAAATATCAGGATAAAGGGGAAAATGTGAATCTGAAATAATACATTTAAAAATGTTTCTGTTTGAGAATTCTTGTACATTATGCTCATTGTAAATTTCAGATTCTAAATCATTCCTTTGCGTACTCATGCTTTTTTGAAGAAGATTTCTTTGTTGCTCTGATTTCAGCATTTTCTCATCATGAAAAGATTCAGAAATTTGTACAGCAGTTTGCATGCTATTATTTACTTTGATTGTTGCTTGCACTTGCTAATTTGCAATCTGATTTTCTGAATTTAATGCATAGAAACTTTTAGATTCCAATGCAGGTCTTTCTCCAAAATTGCTGTTGTTTTCTTCTTGCATTTGATTAGAAATATTTTCCAAGCTTTGTGAAACCTCTTCATCACAATTTATTTGCACACCCAAATTGGAATTCTCATTTATGTTAAAAGGGGATGGAACAAAGATTGAACTAATTTCATATGGATCGGGACTAGGGGGAAGAGAATAACTATGTTCAAACCAATCTAGTGATTCTTCTTTCAACATTAAATTTTAAACAATTCAAATGAAGTCGAATATTAAAATCTCTAACAGACTCATTTTCATTTCATAGATATTCAATTTCATCACATACCTGATCATAATCATAGTTGTCAAATTTACAAACGAACATTGTAACAAATTGATCCCAGCTGTGAATTGAGGCAATCGGAAGAGTTATACACCAGTTTCTGGCTTCTGCCCCAAATGTGAGAGTAAAAAGTCTGCATAAGATGCCTTCATCAATTCCCTGATGTTAGTATGAATCTTTTGTCGAAGTGTACGAAAAAAGACCACTTTAGCTATGCATAACTTATAGCCCTAACATCAAAAGTGGCTGCCAATATCTTCAGATCTGCAGTTACTTGATCAAGACAAGAGCTACAAAAAACCAGATCTATGCATAGAAAGACATTAAGCAGTAAAAAGAAGGGTTTGCTCCATATATCCAATAGACAAGACAAGAACAATTTTTTGAAAGAATTTTTGTATTAAGGGCACCTAGGAGGAAAACAAGAAGGCGTATCCAATTCCTCTCAGAATGGGCGGGGTTCTTAAAGTCCTGGCACTTCGCATCTAGAATCTCTCTGTTGCAGAAACCGCACAGATAGAACTCAAAGGGAGCTCACACAGCAAAATAATGTAGAAAAATGTGACCAAGTGTATAGATCCGCAGTGATCTAATAGGCAACAAAAGGTGAAGAATGGTAGGAAAAACCCTCCTATTTATAACAAAATATTGGGTCATTCTAGATCTTGGTGCATGATTAAAATAATGTTAACCAAATCTAGATCCACCTTTTATGGAATATTTTATTATATTTGTTGGAGGGAAAAAGTATTTGACTTGGGTCAAATCCCTTTATTTGTTAATAATAAACAAATAAATTATTTATTTATCTTTTTAAGGAAGTGGTTGAAGGATAATCAAATAAATAATGATTTATTTAATTATTTGTGGGTGATTTGGTCATATTTAACAAGGAATATTATCTAAATAAGATTTAAATAATTATTCCTAGAAAATAATAAGATAAATAAAGGTTTATCTAATTAATTTCTTTATTTTGGGTTAAACATGACTAGGAATAATAATTAAATTATGGTTTAATTAATTATTCCATGAGGAAAATCAAACAAAATAGGTTTGTTTAATATTTCCTTTTGGGGTTTCCTGTTTAGACCATAAACAACCTAATAAATGTGGTTTATTAAGTTATTTTACATAGTGAAAGAGATTTTACTTAGGGTAAAATTGGTCTTACATGGTGTACTTGGGTCCATCTAATGATAAGAGGTTAGATGACCAAAAAATGGTGTAACACCTGAAAATCATAATTTGGAATATTTTAAATAAATTGAAGGACATGATTAAAAGAAGAATAATTTCTCTTACCATTGAATTTTACCTGAGACAAGAGTCTTACCACTTCGGGTGGAGTATTGGAAGATGCACATCCATGTATACAACTCCAAATTGGAAGTTTTAAAGGAGCCATTGTAATAAAAATGAAATGTTAGAATTCAAAGACTCCAAAGTAAAACAAATCTCAGGCCCTCCTTCTAGTGCCAAAAATGTTGAAGCTTCGAAAATCGCTGCTACAACATTTGGGGATAACCACCCAGTCCGGACCTTAATACAGTTCATTTTCCATTTATGATAGTGGCTCCGACTAGTTTAACTAGGTCCAGTTACCTTTTCCCTGTCGCTATTGGTTTATGATGTTTCCTTAAATACCAATAGACAGGGATATCATATCAATTCTTCTTGCTGATCAGGCAAGAGAATGACCCTTAAGCTGATTTGGGTTCAGCAAAACCACAACTAAGATTTTTCCTCTTTGAGAGGAGGACTTAAAAGAATGTAAATTTAATCTAATTGGAAACTTATTCTATAATGCAAGAAAAAAGAAACTAATCTAAATCCTATCTCAATCAGGTAGATGAAAATCTAATCCAAATAAGAGCAAGATAATTAAGTGATGAGAATTAAAATATGTATGGCTTTTAATTAATGTCAAACTAACGAAGAAATTCAATTAGCTCACATTTGTGAATACCAAAACACATTCTATTGATACCATTTGACTGAAATAATAAATCAACAACACTCCGGAAGAAATTCACAAAAATGATATCAATTGAAAAATCAGTCAAGCCAATAATTAAACAATGATATGTGGAAGAAATTCACAACACATTACTATTTAATAAATCAGTTTTATAAGACAGATTTCTGAGTAATGGCTACTTAGAAATCAGAGTGTAATTCATAAGAGCAGGGATACATAACAATTTGAGACAAATTATCCATATCAACAGAAATGCCAAAAACATGAATAAAATGAAACAACAATTTTATTAACATAAAAAATGAAACTGGTATTTGATACAGAAATGCCAAAAATACCAGTTAATTGAATCTACTTCTCTGATCCTGGTCTCTAACAGTACTTTACATTACTTGAATTTCTGCTTTCAAGACTAGAGCTGCAGAAATGCAAACTCTGCCCATCATGCATAATTCAAGATATAAAGAATAAACCCTCATTAATGTTCAGATCTGAAGTTTTTCTCTCCTCCCCATCTACAACTCTAAATTCCTATAACAAAAATTCTTTTAGAAGTCTGGAATTACAGAGGAGAGCAGCCTCTTTTACATTTTGCAATCTACAATTTATAATTCTCCCAAAAGTATTTTTAGAAGAGAGTTTGTTGAAGAAAAATCTGCCCAATCCAACTTTAATTGCTCAAAAATTCCAACTTTTAATTGTTGGAGTCTTCTCATTGATTGAAATATTTTTCCTCAATATCCCTTCTATTGTTTTTTCCTGCAAAAAGAAATTAAAATGAATTAAGATGCAACAATAAAATCCAAATATTATTTCTAACATTAAAACAAATCCAATCAAATTCTATTTAAATAAATAAAAAGGAAGTTTGAGCTTCTTATTGATACTCATGACGATCTTAATTAACCAAAGATAATATTGATGCATGAATATGCAATTAGAAGAGGCTAGGCAAATGAAAATGAAGAAAACAAAACTCAGAAAATTGATTTTATTTTTAGAAATTCGGAGCTTGATCTTCTGCCTGATTTTTGACCTAATAAATGATCAAATCTGTTATTGAAACCTCCTCAGAAATGTTCTCCTTGATTTTCTCTTTCCAATGAGCCATCCTGGGCCTCATTTGGTCAAGTAAAACTCAATCTATGAGTCTCCAAAGTTGATAAGTCAAATCTGAAATAAATCTGAAAATTCTGTTGCAGGGCTAAAAAATCAGAATTTTAATTAAAAATCTAATCTAAAATTAGATTCTAATTATCTAATAGTTAATCCCAATTTAATTGTTAATCATAATTTAAACTAATTATTTAAATTAATATTAATATAACTAATTAATATAATCAGCTATACATAAACAAATTAATCTAATTAATAATAAATCTAATTAAATTAATTATATTCTACATATTAATTAATTTAATTAATTTAAAATTAATTATTTTAAATATTAAATATTAAATCTACTATTAAATTAAAACTAAACTAACATTCCATTAATATTAAACTAATCACTATACTAACATTAAGATAATATTGAACTAACATATACTAACACTAAACTAATATATATTAACCTACCATAAGAATATTAACTTAACATTATACTAACCTACCTACACTAAAGCTCCACTACCATTCTACTATACTAATATTACATTAATACTATACTAACACTACATTAATATAAAACTAAACTAAAACTAACAAATAACCTACTACTAACTAATATAAAACTAACATTACACCTATAATAAACTAACGTTAACACTCCTAAGTTATAAGACTTACCATTAACGCTAATAACTCATCGTATGGAATGAATGTTATTAAATCGCATCGGGAGATTCGAGAGTCATCGCATCGGGATAATATAAAAGATTCTAATCGCAATTGGGGTTTTTTAAGTCATCGGGATTATTTGAAATGCATCCCATGAATAATTCCGATGTGATGCTAATATTAATACTACACCTACCATTATTCCCTTTATACTCACGTGTGAGTGAGTTAAAAGTAAAACAAAGTAAGGCATGGGTGAGAGCCATCGCAATCGGCAATCGGGTGGGTGAAGGCTATCAGAGTTTTTTAGAAACGCATCCTATGAAAACTTCCGATGCGATGTTGTTTATTTTTTAAATCTCTGATGCGATATAATTTTTGTTTTTTTGTTTTTGTTTTTGTTTTTTTTTTAATTTTATTTTAATGATGTTAAGTTAAATTATGAATTTATCTAAAGTTTATTTTCTCATCTAAACTACAGCCACTTTGATAAAAATGAACTACAGCCACTTCGACATTTTAGATTTTGTTGAGATTAGTAATTTATTTGAAAATTGGAAAATTGGAATAAATGACTGAAATCCCGATGCTTTATGATTTGGCTGTATGAGTAAAAATAAAAATTGTTAGTAATAACTAATATAGGAGTTAATATTTAAACTAGATGCATTATTAAACTCCACATTTTTTAACCCAGGTGACATAATTGATTAGACTTCAAAGGAGTTCTATTTACAAACCGGTTGACCAAATGAGACGAAACAAGAGTCAATAGGAAGCTTATAAAAATTCGATTTCAACCAAGAAATCAAAACAAGAATATAAATAAAATGAAAAATTAACAAAATCGTAAGATAATTGACTTAATAAAATCCTAAAAGGTGTTTAGCCAAAATTTTTATAGAAAGGGTCCCCATTATTTGATGTGAACAAGTTAAAAATGGGGGGTTGTTGTACCGTACAACACAAGGCTGAAGCCTTACTTTAAGACCAAATACCATTAGACCTAATGAACGAAGATTCATATTAAGGTCTATTCAATATCATTATGATATTATAAGAAGGTTGAAATCCTTTTGAAATATCAAGATCCTCAGAACTAGTGGTATCCTTATACCTTTACTATTTTGGTTCTAAGAAAGATCAAATCTCTTGAATAATATCAGAGAAGCCTCAAAAAGTGGTCGAGAGTATTTTGTTTTAACAAGCCAAGGACTAAGTCAGATGCTTTTGTAAATGGCACTTGTAATCATATCTATATCAATTGCACTACTTAGTAGGCATGAAATCTCTAAATTCATGTTTCTAAAATGTTGAGTTGAAACTTTTGATGGCATCCATCTATCTTTGAAGAGCTGCAAGTAAATATCACATATGATTAAATATGCTAAGAAGAAAATTGTTTTGAGACAAGTTTTCCAAGAAGGAGTCTTAAATGTTTCTTGAATATTGTCTCATGATAATTAGTATCTTTCATTCTAAAGGAACCTCAGAGTAAATAATTGAGCGGCTTATACTCCCACTAAGAATTAGATGACCAAAAATTTACTTGCTTATTGTTTATGGCATATCTCATGGTTGGGGTTGTAATAAAAATAAATTTCCTTTCAAATTTATATAGGTTGTTATTTCCTTTTGGAGGGCATTGGAATACCATGACTGACATGATAAATGAAGGGGTTATTTTCTTGTTGATAACTTTATATAAAAAATCACATAGGTTCTATATTCTCTTTTGGTTTTGATACTTATCTACAATAGGATAATTTTCACATAAAATTTTTGGCCTTAGGAAGACCTAAGAGAATATAAGCCAATGTCACCAAAGTTCTGAATTTGGATTATGATTCAAAGAAATGGAAATATGTGATCAATAGATATATACAGTTGGAATCCTAAAGCATGATTTGCTAATTGAAGTTCATACATGTGTAAGGAAAATTCCTTGGGATACAGAGTGTTAATTCCATATATTGTACTATTGTGAAAAGTATTATTTTCAAGTATGATACCTTGCATTATATTGTTGAAATTATGATTTTTCTTTTCTGAAATGAGTTGTTAGTACTCACGGTTGATTTGGGTTGTTACTAAACATATAATATATGATCAGTTTACAAATAATCAGAGGAAGTAAAGAAGGACATCAAAATTCCTTTATGAATTATTTTGATATAATATTAAAATGAAAAACACGCCGAGTTCCTCTTCATGTTTGCAGACAAAAGTCACCTTGAGAAAAATTAGTGATTTGTAGAACCTCTTATTATTACCACTGCTATGATGAAGTATAGGCTAATTGGGTTGAAACGATCAAAATACATGCTTGTAATGTTGAATCAATAACCAAGTATGTTGTGGGTATTTCATATTATTCTGGATGAAGACAACTCATTGGAAGATCCTTTACCTTGAAACATATGCTTAGAATAATATTTAGATGATGCATCTTTAGTCGTTTGATGTCATGATGAACTTCATTTTTGGAATTTAGATATGAAAAGGAGAATTTTCATATTCCAAAGTTTGTTGGAATTACAAAAGTAGAATTATAAAACTAGGTTTTGTGAATCCTTGAATACGAAAAATTCTTGGATATTGTACTAACCCTAGAGAAAAATCCATGTAACAAAAGTTAATAAAGGGAAAATAATAACCATGGTTGATGGGGAAATTATTCCAAGCTGAATGGTGGGAAAAACATCCTATCATATTTTCATTTGGTTTATTATGGCTAGGAAATTGGTAAAGGCAATGACAAAGGATTTGGAAAGGCAAGAGGCATTGTTTGGCATTTATTTATAAAAATAATGGAAAATAGGAGAAAAGGAAGGTGAAAGGTCACATGTTTCATGTGAGGTGGAAAATGAAGGAAAATAATGGAAAATGAATAAAATAGAGGCCTCATTGATAAAAAGGCTTCTGAGGATCAGTGGGGAAGTTTTTCGCTAAATGCTTTTGTCAATTATGTTTTGGATCTCTCTATCTATTCTCTCTCTCACACTCTTAAACACTTAGAGTTTTCTTAGAGAATTTCAACATTGGACCAAGAAAGGGGAAAGAAAGCAAAAGAAATATAGGTAAAGGGAAGGGATGCAAAGATCAATAAAGGAAGAGCGGGATCTAACAGCTTCAGCAAGAATACTTGCAGGTATCATATTTAATGTGTGATTTCCTAGTTGGTTTGGACATGCATGCCTTACGCATGTTGGTATTTGGTTTTTTTCCCATCGATGGCATATTTTTTCCAGGTTTTGACATTAGTTTTAAACCTTGCCTTGCTTTTTTTCAGATAGCCATGGTGTGCTGGGATTGATCTTGGTTTTAAGCTTTGGAATTTCCGGATGGTTTTAGAAATTTGGGGCAGAGGTTGTGTTAGAAAATTTGCAAAGGCCTAGGAATCCCTTGATGAGCTTTGAAAGGATACATGGTAAATCATGAGGGTGGTGTCTCGGTTTAGGGACTACTGATCCGGTGTGGATTGCATTAAATCCTGAGAGACAATGAGATGGAAAATTCCTCAAGGATAGTGATGGAGTTTAGAGGCATTCCAATATCTATTCATTTTTGTGATCTTGGCACCGACTTAGGTGTGATCATGATATGGTGAGGGTGGAGGTGGTTTAACATCTAGGTTCTCTTACTTGTTTTTGGATTGGTTTATTAATGATATCCTACATTCATGCTAGGAATATGGCACAAATGTGACTAGTTGACGATATATTTAGCTCAGCCATGTCTATAGTCGGGTGATATGTGGAATTCCATAAATTGGTTGGCTCCTGCCTATGTTTAATAAAATATAAGTTCTCTTTCTTTTGTACATGTTAATGTGTGGCTTTAATGGTTGTTATGTCATTATTACTTACAAGATTTTATGCTAGTTATAATCATGGTTATAGGACTGCTTCAAGTCAAGTTATTTATTTCATGTGCTTACTTGTAATTATAAATATAATGGATGCAAGACCTAATTGATGTCATAAGAGTTCAAGGGCGAGGCTAGTGATTCTCCTTGTCATGTCTCATAATAGTTTTCAGTCATTCATGCCCTTTATTGTATCTTAGACCTATATATTACATTGATGCCAAGTGTTTGACAGAATATTAGTCCCCGTTGGGGATGGTCAGGCCTAGTCCTGGAGTCAGATTTGGTTCGTTAGTCTTGTCATCATGTGTTTGATGGATTCTGGGAGCTACAGGAAGTTCTAGGCAATGAAATAGATTCTAGTGTTAAGAAGTGGAACAAATCTCACAGACACTAACACAGGTCTGAGGAAAAAAATCCCTGGACACATGCATGCTCATTGTCAGGGATCGTCGAGAGCCTCCCAGACTTACCCTTGCCCATATCAAGGGGGTGTACGGGGTTTTAATGGTCTAAAAGCTTAGTGGGACCTAAGAGATGAATACTTGATTTTTTGGGATGACTCCTGGGACTTTTTTTGCTGATGTGAAAGGTTTCTTTGATGTGTTTCTATCAATTCCACTTCCTTAAGGTCACCTAGGAGGTTGAGTTTTGTCATAGTAGTCCCTCATCTCATGTTTACCCTGGGCAAGCCAGTGAAAGTGGGTAAATATGAGTGAAGTTGTCACTATAGGGTGGTATCAGAGCAAGTTGCATACTCTTTGGGTCATATCTGATGCGACAGATTGGTATCAAAGCATGGTTGTGCTCTCCTTGGGCAGTTTCTAGTTTCCACTCTCTTTGGATGATGTCTAGTTCCCATTCTCTTTGGTTGATATTTGATGTCATAGAGTGGTATCAAAGCATGGTTCATCCCTCAGACCGGATGGGCAGTGTGTTAGTCATACATTCGAGTCAGTGTCATATGTGTTCCTTATCCTTGTAGTCCATGTGCTTGTTGCATTTGCATGGTGTTTATCATGGTTATAGTGATGTCGCCATGTGAATGTTGATGGTATTGTTGTGGGATGTGCCTTCATGAGTGTAGGGTTGTATATGCATTTTTTATGCATGTCAGTGTCTATATGTTGTTATGCATGCATTTTCATGGTTATATTTATGAATGTATAGTAGGTCAAACATAGATCATGAGGTCATGGTATGCATTTTAAGTCATAATGATGCTAATGTGTTGATTGAGATAAAGCAAGAGACACAAATCATCAAAGCAAGGTTGTCGCATTGGACCTCGAGGTAAGAGCATATCATTATCCAGGTTGTATGTCTGGAATGCAGGTATGTGGTTAATGGTTATTATAAGAATTAACATTACTTATATACATGTTTGTCATTTTATTATTGTGGTTACATGCATGGTATATGTTAGTGAATCAGTGTGATCATATGCACATGTGTTGAATGTTTATCAATGATACTAGTGTGTTGTTATATGGATTGTTGTTGTTGTTGTTGTTTTATGTTAGTTAACCTGATGCACTAGAATAAATTTTAGCCTAAAATTTCTAATGAAATTTTCACATTCATAATATGCAACCCAATCAAAATCCTTTAAATTTGAAAATAGGTACATGCAAATATTTTGGAGGGAAAATAAAAAACTACTTTTTTAATTGTATTTTTGGCTTATCTCCTCATAAGTTTACTCAAATTTCAAGTGTAAACACTCGTTGGATGTGAAATTAAATTCTGACTCCAACAAGTACCCATTATGCATACTTAAAACTCACTTTTTTTAATGTATATTCAATTTTTATCAATGTGGGTCTTCTCAAAAGTATTCATAATGGGTACTCGTTGGGTGAATAATTTAATTCCACATCAAACAAGTGTATACACTTGAAATTTTAGTAAACTTATAAGGAGAAAAGCCAAAAATACACTTAAGAAAAGTACTTTTCTTCTTTTCCCTCCAAAATTCATAACTCTTATTTTATTATTTTTCCTTAAGAGGCCACTTTTAGGCTGAAATTTCCTTGAATGATTATGTTATATGTTGTTGATAAGTATGTCATATGTTAACTTGTTGTTTTTATATGTTAGTTAACTTCACTATTAGGGTTATTTCATTAATATTTTGATGTTATATGTATTTTTTTTATCTGGTTTGGTCTGTGTAGATGATTATGGCTATGACATTCATGTATGAATTAGTATATTGTGATATTATGTCATACTAATCTAGGTTGACTGTGAATATGTGATTATTATGCATGAATGACAATTTTTTATGAGTTTATGACGTGACCATGTTATCTAGTTACTATTATGGATATCATGACCTTATTTATGTTTGAGTTGATATGTTGTGAATTTATATTGTGCTAATCTAGATTGATTGTGAAGACGAGATAGCACCCCCCCACCTTGATACATTAAGGTATGAGCTTTCTTATGTCATCTACTTGTTTTATCAATCATGTTTTGTTTACAAGTTATCTGAATGTTTGATTAATTGTATGATATGAATATGTGACTGAAATATTTCATGAATGAATGGTCTTGTTTTAATATGGTTGTACCAATGCATTATGTTTTGAGACAATTGATATATCCTTGAGTGTAAGTGTGTGCTAGTTATAGTATTATTATTTTGATTATTATTTGATTATGACATGGTTGTTAGTCTTGAAAAAGGCTGATTTCAAACTAATAGATATGATGTCTTGATATTTGGAACATGTGATCAACATGTGTGAGAAGTTTCAGAGAAACATGGTTGACATTAGCGTGAAAAGGTAATAGTTGATTTATTTGTATAACTAATAGTTGGCCGATGTGACAATGCATAGTCATATTCATGTGCAGTAAGGTAAGGGTAAAAATAAAGGAAATGGGTAAGAATTCCTCTATTTATGTTTGGAAACCACAACTCCAAACGAATGAGTGCTCTGCATACACAAAGTATTATTAACCTTTACTTTTTATGACATTATGTGGATATATGCTATATTTGTAAACATGTATAAAAATCAGTTTCCATCTATGGTCAGATTCATCAAGGAATTGGAGTTCCTTGAGAGGTGTATGTGTTCAGTCACAAGGAAGTGCGCTTAGAACAACAAAGTAAGATAACTAGTATATTGTTATATTTATTTATGCATTGAAAACTATATGTTTATGGTAGTATGATGGAGGGGATTGCATGGAAATATATTGCCAAGGAATCTTGAAGAAGGATAGGATTGAGGTTTCCTTTGGAAGTATTGGGAAGCATGGGGATTGAGTCATGGTGTTTTTTTCTAGTCTTTTGCTTTTGGTCTTTTGTGATTTTTTTGAGCTTAGTTTATGGTTTTTTTTATGTCTAGTGCATGTTGTTGAAAAGTGTAACTAGGTTGGTCTTCATATTGACTATGTAATTATGGATTTATGTAAATTAGAAGACAAATATAATAAAAATTACTTTGTACTTGCTTCATGGGTTTCATGAGCAAGAGTTTATTATAGGTTACTATACTTCTTCTTGATGTCTATCTAGGTTTTTTCATTTTAGATATAAATGTAATAAGTGTCATGTATATGAAGGATCTAGTCAAAATAAATGCTCCAAGACCTTATCCTAGAAAATTGTGGAAGAAAGGCTCTAACATCCCTCAAGATAGCCCTCTTTCAAATGTTGGTAAACATGTTATATAGTTGGCACTATATGCAGTGAAAATTCATCCTTATAACAGTCATGTCAGCTCCCAAAATAGTCACACCAGTTCACATGTCAGGTCGGCTTATATACAAGGGAAAATAACTATATATACCCTAGCAAACCTCACAGAAATAATATAATATTTTCAGACATCATCTGAACTGCAGTGTGGATTTAGGTGCAGAAACTGTAGTGTGGAGGTGCAGCAATTACAGTGTGGAGGTGCAACAAGTAAAGTACGTATTATCTCTACATCCAAGTGTGGACTACAAGGGCGAGTTTAGTGTGGAGAATAAATTCAATTACAATGTGGATTAAAGGAAAAATGCAGTGTAGGTTTCAGTGTTGATATGTAAAGGGTTCAAAACTGTCTATATATATATATATATATATATATATATATTCGTATACTATAAGTTGTTGCAGCATACAAATAAATTGCAGAGGTTTGAAGGGTTTTTCAGAACTAGTCAAACATGTATATGTGTATCATTCAAGTGTCATAAGGGGTTGCAGCATCTTGAAGCAGAAGTGTAGATAATCTTGAAGTAACAGTAACTAGGGTTGAAGTATTATGAAGCAAGCTACAAAGTGACAAGAAAGTGCAATAGAAGAGGTGATATAAAATTCAACTAAAGGTTTGAAGGAGGTATTGGTGTAGAACAATGCATCTTGGTGAAGAGAAGAAGGACCATCATTTAAGGACATCAAAGAAGTAAGGACAAGGTCTTGGATGCATAAATAGGTCAATGGTCTAACTCTGGGTCATTGTACTTGTCATTTGAAATGTATAAGAATAATTTCTTGTGGGTTTTCCTCTCCAAGAGGGAGAGGTTTTGCCCTAGCTCTAGGAGCCTAATTCTTGGGTCTCATCTCTTTTGATAATTGAATCGATGAAATATTTAATAAGCCAATGAAGGGAAGACATAAGTAACTCAAGTAACCTCACAAGTAATTATCAAGAAGAGACTTTTGAATTAATCACTATCCCTCCAAATTCTCAACATGGTATCAGAGGTAAGGTGCTAAACTCAAGGGTTTCTTGACAAAGAGACACTTCAGGAAGATAAAATAAATGTTTGGGTAAAGAATCAAATTAGTTTGCAAGAAAGACTCTCAAGTTATTTTTGAGAAATATCTTCATCTCAACTTCTCAATAAAATAATCTCTGCCATCAAATATTTACATTCAAGACATTTTTAGAAGAGGACATCATCTTTTGAAGATATCCTTTGTCATCAAGGATTCAAGAACACCTAGATTGAATATTTCTATCTTCGAAGAAGCTCCTAACTCCTTCATCATCATCAAGGAAGTTTCAAGCCACTCTACTCAAGTAAGTATCTATGACCTTACTCAAATCTATCTAGATGACTTATTGTAAAGAGATAAACAAGCTAGTTGGGTTATAAATATTTAGTGCATGGAAGAAAAGGACAGATTTGATTTTAATTGAAGGTGAATTTATGGACTACATTGAAGGATCAACAATTCAACCACCAAAAGAATATTCTCCAGCTCATGCCAAGTACATGAAGGGAGAAATTAGAGCCCAGAGGATTCTCATAGAATCCATTAAGGACTCACCCATCATGTATGTTTCAAAACTAAAGTATGCTAAAGAAATATATGAGAAACTGGTGGAGCTATTCTCTATGAGTACTGCAGGAGAATAAATCTCTCCGAGACAAGAACTATATAAAATGAAATTGTCTATGGAAGAAGGAATCACTCCATACTTTATGAGGATTTATGAAATAAGAGATCAACTATAGGAACTGGGAGAAGTTGTTATCACAAAATTGCACTTGATAGGCTGCTAATTAGACAATATCATGTAACTATTTCAAACCAATCTTGTGACTGAGGCTTAGCCTCCTTAGTCTGAGAGGGCTCTCTCAAGGGTTAATGATATTGAATAGAGATGTAGATGACTAACTCTATTTAAGAAAAACTTGTTTATGATGAGTGTAGGTTGAAAATCATATCAGTAAGTAAACATTGGGCGTATGGAGTCAACATATTCGTGATTCAGTGAGTTCACTTGACATGGAAGCTAAGGCAGGACAGAGTTTTTAGTTGTAGGACACACACACATGAAACAAGAAAATACATAGTCAATCATCTATAAAGGAAGTCAGAGCATTGCAAGAATGAATTCTGAGTATTATAAATGAAAAAAAATGCAAATGAGATACATAAAAGGTATATATAAGATATGAAAGCACTAAAAACTAATTCAGAATATCAGGTTGGTCAAGTAACAAATATTTGTATTGCTGAAACATTCAATTTACAATAAGCTGCAATTTAGCCAAAATCTCCAACCCCTAACAAATTCGAATCAATGGCCTTTAATAGACTTGTTACATCATTTTATGATCTGGCTCCTATCTATATTCATTGAATTTTTTTTCTATTGATACCTTGCATAACCATAAAACATCAACTTAATGACAAATAGACACCTATCCTACTTGACATTCCTTTTCGTAATAGGACTAAAACTACTCATTATTGCTTTTAAAAACCTTATCTACTAAATAAATTACATTATTTGACAATTAATATTTCACATGTTCAAATTTAGGTGATGGGATTCATCACTTTATGACCACTTAACTGACCTCCTCAAAACTAAGAAACAAAAACCCTGTTTTTTAGGGAAATAGTCTTCTTCTTCCACAAATACTTTGGCTGTTAGTTTATCTTCAATTCATGGTCCTTGTGTGCTAATTAATTTCTTTCATGTTCTTTAATCCTTCAAAAATCTCCAGATGTCCAAATAGGCTCCAAAACCTGCTAAAAGAGTTGAAATACAACACGCTATGAAAGTAAGGCAATTTCATAGTGTACTTTTGTAGCACTACAAAAAATGCCTTAAACCTAAAAATTCTTGATTATTTCCTTTGGCATAGTGTTCATCATCATTAAACACATCTCCTACACCAATTATAGCTCTTGATTTCATCCAAAACTGGTTCAAAAAGTCAAAATAGTAGCTACAGTGGTTTCGTAGTGTTTTGTTGCCCTTCAAGCCCAGGCACGCTTTGAAACTGTTGAAAATGTAGTTTTTTGTGTAATTTTGAAAACTGAACCCTATTAGTGACAAAATATTGTCTATAATAATTTCATTAACCTTAAACAACCATAAACCAACTCACCTTATTCTCCTTGAGGCATTTCTTCCTCATTTACAATTGGTTGAGCTATTGGCTCTTCAATCACAGTCATTTTAAGCCCTTTTTTCTCTAACTCTTCATGAATCAGTTCAAGTTTCTCTTGAAGGTCTTTAACCTGGTATTTCAATCTTCTATTGGTGGCTTTCAACTATGTTTCCATGTTGTGAAACCAGCTCCAAAAATAGAATAAAAGAGATATCAACACCTTATAAATAAGCCACTTCAAGGGGGCAACCTCCAATATATTACATGAATGAAAAATTCTTGGATGATACAAATGACCAAAACCTCCTTATATATATAGGAGTCCATGGGGCCACAATATAATCCTACTGGGGCCACAATGTAATCTTATTCGACTTAACAATAATAATGTAAAGGAAAAATAATAAAAATATGGGGGTTACAGGGGTACAACCATAGCAATAAAGGGGGATACACTAACATAATAAGGGACTACACTATTAATATAGGGAATTAACATGCCCCTCTCCTTCAAAAAATTGTTGTCCTCAACACTTGATTATTTCTTGATGCTTCTGTATAAAATTCTCATCCTCCCATGTGGAATCTTCTATAGGAAAGTTCTTCCACTTGCTGAGATACTCTGAAATTGATCTTACTTGTCGAGTTCTTGTTTTTGTGACTACTTTATAACTTCTTTCAATGTGATGTTGATCTTCCTATTGTTTCATTAGATTCTGCACCAAATTTAGGTTATCCTTTGAGAGTTGGAGAACTTTTTGTTGATGCTCGATGTGATATTCCACTAATTTATCATCCATATTATCTATTATTTGATCCTTCAAACCATCCAACTTATCCTACATTTCTTCTTTTAAACCATCTATGTCATCTTTGGTTGCTCTTCGTAAGATCGAAATTTCTTGCACTTGGTACTGTAATTTTGATATCTCATACTGCAATTCTTCCTCTTTATGCGTCATAGTATATATTTTTGAGGGCTTAATGGGTATGTAATTATTTTTTGGAGGAATTATAGAACCCAATAGTGATAAAAATTCTAAAATATGCCCTTGGAATCACTTCAAACTGATTTTTCAAACAAATGTTATGCAATTTTAAAAACTAAATACACACCTTTTGCTTGATTTTGAGGAGCTCAATATTGAAATTGACTTATCTCTATAATTGCAAATCCTGAATATCTAAAATTCAGCCCTATAGTATTACTCGAAAGCTTCTTTCAAATGCCATAGGTTTGACTTGATTTTGTTTCTTCAAGGAAAATTTATGTACAATCTCCCACAATGACCTAATTATGGACTGGTTCAGTGGAGCGAACTTGTACGACTTGCCACGTGTCATTGTTTTCTCCTTTGGCTATAAAATTTATAGAAATAAAACTAAATTCTGTGTAATTCCAGTCACTTTTTATAGCATTCAATTCCGATGCTTAGAGAGAGAGCTATGAATATTTTTCCATGGTCACCTCCTTGAGATGAAATTTAAAAGCCTGAAAAAGACCTAACTTCCACAAATCATATCTCTGAAAATATTGCGAACCAAGATCTGAAATTTTTCGATGATGTTCCTAAGGATTTCAGCTTCGTACTCTACAAATTTCATCTTTTGAAATTTTCTAGAAAAAAAGTTATAACCCAAATGCCACGATGACCTATTTAGGTTAAATTCAGGAGCCTGCAAACATCCCTAACTTCCACAAATAATATCTCCAAACATATTGTGAACCGAGCTCTGAAATGTTTCAAAGATGTTCCACAAGATGTCAGCTTCATGCTTTAAAAATTTCAGCTTCTGAACCTTCGTAGAAAAAATGTTATAGCGAAAATGCCACGATGAGTGGTTTGGAGCAGTGAAAACCCTAGAATCCAAATCTCTGATACCAAATGTTGTGAAACCATCTCCAAAAATAGAATAAAAGATATATCAACGCCTTATAAATAAGCCACTTCAAAGGGGAAACCTCCAATACATTACATGAATGAACAATTCTTGGATGATTCAAATTACAAAACCTCCTTTCTATATATAGGAGTCCATGGGGCCACAATGTAATCCTAGTGGGGCCACAATGTAATCCTAACCGAACTAACAATAATAATTTAATGGCACAATAATAAAAATATGGGCGTTACAGGGGTACAATAATAACAATAAGCGGGTTACACTAACAACAATAAGGGACTATACTAGTAATATAGGGACCTAACAGTTCATCCTCCTAACATGTTTGGCTTATTTCCTTGCTCGAATTGTCCATTTGATGAGCTGTTGTGTGTTGTCCAAAGTCTTAGAGACAATGTCAACTTTTTCTTCCCAAATTGCCTTCATATTTTCAAATTGAGTCTTCTCTACACTTTTTTTCCTTGCTTCCGTTTTCATAACAGTAATTTCATGATTTGCCACTTTCAATTTTTCTTCGAGATGCAACTCTATTTTTTCCATCACCTTCTCTTTTCCCTTCTTTTATTTGGTGATTGTATCTTTCTTTGGAGGTGATGATAGGTCAATAAACTCTTAAGGTAGCTAAGTTGTATCAATAGGTGGTTGAACTTCTTTACTGCTCTCTAATAGCTTCCTAGCATGCCTTGTCATAGGCTTTCTTTCTTGGAACATGAAACCTGCATCTTCTCCCTCAAATTCTAATTTCTTTGCATATTTAGCCTTCTTTAAATTTTTTCCACCTTCCTCTATAAACTCAGCATGGAAAATAGGAGTTTCTTCTATGTCAATGGCATATAAAATATCCTCTAGATTTCCCTTAGGTTCTACTCTGTCTTCTACAGCCACTGTCTTCTCTTCCAAAACCAATGTTTGACTCCTAGTCATCCTTTTGGTTCCTTGTTTACTAACCGTTTGTTTCTATTTTGTAGGTTTGACAACCTTTGACTTCTCCTTTGCAAGTGGTACACTTGGTGTGTCAAAAATATACATTTTCTCTGACTCCTTCATAATCTATTCACTTGGTTCTGCTCTGTTAGGTTCACTTGGCTCTGCTACTAATGATTCCCTCTATTGTGCTACTAATGGTGATGGAATTTCCCTAGACTTAGGATTTCTTGAAGGAGTAATAGCATCCAACTCAAAACCACTAAAAAACAAGAATGAGGAAAAATCTCTACCTAATCTTTGAAATTCATCTAAGACCAATAATTTAATTAAACCATGATGAAATAAAGAAGTCTCACTCCCCTTAGACTTTGCTTGGACCTTATCTGCCATTTTTGACAATCTTCTATGCAAATAGAAAGGCAGATCAATGGAAAAATTACCAGTAAAATGCAGAAGTAATTTGAAATGATATGAATAGACTTTGTGGTACCTTCCTTCACAAGTAAAGTACTTTTGGATGATGAGCAACAATTTTGAATAGTTGTCTTTTATGTAACTTCTTGGAATAGCATTGGTGAGGTCCATTTCAATATGCTCAGGCTTCATGAACTCTTTGCATTGCACCATATTAAACTTGAAACCTTTGAACTAGTTCTCCTGAACTCTTGGAATCTATATAGCAGCAAAAATAATCTCTGGTGTGATGGAAAAATTGAGCATTCCCACTTTAGTGGTTGTTCCACTAAAATTCAAAGCAAACTCCTTGGACACCTGTGTATGACAACCCTGTAATTTCTCACAAAACTATAGGAAAGCTTCTTTTCTGAAGGCTTATACTATTTCTAGGTCTTCATAGATCAAATTCATGTCTGCAGGTTCATATCTTAGGAACTGGACACCCTTTTTAGTACTTTTTTTCTCTTCCATGGTTTCTCTAAGATTTTCACATCCTCGCTTGATGATGTTCAGCCTCGCTTGATGAATTTGCAACTTCGCTTGATGATGTTCAAAGTAAACCTTTGAAAAGAACGAGCCACGACTTTGGCTTAGTACAATAGTTCTCCAGAGCTCAAATATTACGCAAGGAGGAATTAAAAATGAGAATGAATGAATTAGGAAAGGATTTGAAGTTTTGATGTCTTCTCATGACTCAATGATGACTACAAACCTAAGCATGTACCTTGGATTTATCCCTACATGACTCGAATGGCATCTAACCTACTCATTCCAAAATATTTTCTGACACCTAATAGTTTGACTGACAAGACAGATAGAAAACCGCACTTTCGTAGCATTTTTAGTGTTAATTTGACCGTTTTCACTGTGAAACTATCAGCAATTTCGTAGCGAAAAGTGACTTTTTTATAGTGTATTTCGGTATGAAACTGTATTTTCTTGGCTAATTTGACACTTTCGGTATAAAAATCCTTGGAAATTTAAATAAGTCAGAAAATGATGAATGATGTGAAATGAGGGAATTTAAAATGAGTGGGTTTAGACCTTAGGGTAACCTAGAACAAGAAAAATTTAATATTTCCCTTGACCAAACATAAAAATGAATCCTACAACCTAATTTTTGACACATAAACCTATTTAACCTTGTCAAAATGATGCTTCATTTTTTTGGGTGATAACAGAAGTAATGTCTGACACTGAGATGACTACAGTGGTGCTAAATGCTCTACCAGAGAAACAAGGAGACTTCACTTCAAGTTTATACGAGAAGAAAGAAGCCACACCATTCCATGATCTATGGTCTCTATGTAAAATAGAGGAACAAGATTGAAAACCAAAGCTGAAATGGGATCAAGTGAAGGGAGTCAAGCCTTTGCATCCACTTTTAGGGAGAAAGGTAGATTCGATAAATTTTATCCTCAGAATAAAAGAAAAAATATGGACAACGTACGATGCTTTGGATGTAATGAACTTGGGAATTATAAAAGAGATTTTCCTAAATCTGACAAGGACAAGAGGAAAAGGGAAGAAGCCCATATCTCAAATGTGAGGGAAGAACCTGATGCAAAGAAATCTAAGAAAGAAGAAGTGAGAGATCTCTACTATGATTGAGATCATCTTCTCCTTTAAATGATTTATGTTTTTTTGTAAAATAGTATGAAAGGAAGCAATATATATTATAACATCATGATAAAAATCATGTTAGAAGCTCTTGGTGAATCAGATCTGGGAAAACCTCTCTAATAACATTACTAATGGAATGCAGTCATCAAGATCAAGGGTCATCATGGAAACAAAATTCTTGGATGTGATGACATATTGATGGAGCAGGCCAAGGGATAAATGGTAAAGCTTAAGGGTGGTGCCTTGGTTTAGGACCTATTGATCCAATGTGGATTGTGGTAAAGCCTGAGAGACAAGGAGACAGAAAATTCCTCAAGGATATTGATGGAGTCTGGAGGATTTCCAAGGTCAGTTTGGTTTTGAGATCTCGACTTTGGATTAGGTGTGATCATGGTATGGTGAGGGTGGAGGTGGTTTAACCTATAGATTCCCTTTGTTGTTTTTGGATTGGTTTATTCATGAGATCCCACATTTATGATTTTAATATGGCATAAGGGTGACTGGTTGAAGAGAGATGTGGATCAACCATGTTTATGGTCGAGTGGTACATGGAAGTCCTGTGCTTGGTTATTTCTTGCCTATGTTTAATAGAAGCTAAGGTCTCTTTCTTTTGTATTGGTTCAGTGAGTGGCTTTAATTTTTTTTTATCATTGTTATTTACATGTTTTTATGTTGGTTATACGCATGGTTATATGACTAGTTCAAGTCACGGTTATTTCATGTACTTTCTTGTAATTGTAAAGATAATGGATGCAAGAACTAATTGATGTCATAAAAGTTTAAGGGAGAGGGTAGTGATCCTTCTTATCATGTATCATAATAGTTTTCATTCATCCATACTCTATCTTGTATTCTAGACCTGTAGATTGGATTGATGCCAAGTGTTTAACATAATGTCAATCCCAGTTGGAGATGGTAATGCCTAATACTGGAGTTAGTTTTGGTTCATTATCCTTTTCATCATGTGTTTGATGGATACTAGGAGCTATGGGAAGTGATAAGGATTTTTGGCTTAAAAAATGGCACAAATCTCGTCGAAAATGACAGAGGTCTGAGAAAAACAGTCCATGGACACATGGATGCCCATGTTGTGGGAGTAGCTAGAGCCTCCCAGACACACCCTTGTCCATATCAAGGGATAATTCGGGGCTTTGATAGTCTAAAATATCAGTGGGACCTAGGGGTTGGATACATGAGTGGTTTAGATGGCTCCTAGGAGTTTTGTTGTTGATGTGGAAGGTTTTTTTCAATGTGTTTTTGTTGATTTGACTTCCTTAAGGTCACCTAGGAGGTTGAGCCTTTTCATAGTAGCTCCTAATCTCATGTTTACCTTGAGTGAGCCGATTAAAGTGGGTAGATATGAGGGGAGGTGCCATTACAGATATGAAATCCTTAAGGTTTGTGGATGACACCCTAGAGCTAGGCCTAAATAGATGATTCCACTACTTGAAGAAACCCTAGTAAACGAAAGAAAGGAAAATAACATTCTCATGATGAAAAAAATGAAGAGTTTTGCAGATGGATGATTTCTACAATATGGAAAGGTTCAAGATGGAGTTGAAAAATTCTCAATCGTCAAAATATAAGTAACTTGTATCTCTCTTCCTTGATGATTATTTCTTTTATTATTTTAGAATTAGTTAGCCTCTTGTATTTGTATCTTTTTCTTGGTTATAATTATTCTTCCATGGCCTCTTAGTGATAATTGGAGGTACATGGTAAAGGCTACCAAGCATCTGAAAATAGATGGAAATAGTGGAATAATGAAGCAAAGATTGTGACAATAGGAGTCTCTCATATTTGGTTATTTTTTTTTTATATATATTGTTATAGATGAGATCTGATCTCACAAGGAGTAGGCATATTAACAATATTTAAATATAGATTAATTGTACCAAGAGAATTTAGTTGTGACTACCAAATGGATGAACAATATCTAGAGTGTAGTAGATGGCAGTGTAGACAAGTATAAGGTGAGTCATAATAGAAGAGGGTTCTCCCTAAAAGAGGGAGAGGATTTATTACCAGGTACACTTCTATTAGAATTATTGTTTCCTATATTATGGATTTACATCAGATGGGTGTAGAGGCCATTTCTATCCATGAAGAATTTGAGGAAGAAATGTACATGGAACCACCTCAAGGATTTGAGGGTCATGAAGGAGTATCCATATTGAAAATAGAGGACTATACATTAGAACTAAATTGATGGATCAAGGTTGAACCTATATGATTTATTTATTATGGAATAAAAAGGAATCATGTGTTAGAGCAAGCAATTATGGTCGAACGAATTTCTTATGTAACAAAGGAGTTGACCTCTAAGTTCAAGATGAAGGATTTATATTTTATGAATTACCTCCTTGAATCATAAAACTAATATCCCTCATATATTTTTGGGATGATGGAATACTAGGCTATAAATTTGACATATATAAATAACTAGAAATCTACAGTGACAGAGGGAGTAGCGAGGATTTCCACAGGAAGATCTATTTCAGAAAGAGTGCCCAGTTAGGGTAACCAAAAAGTATCCATGGTGATGGCTCTAGTAAAGGAATTCAATTAGTTTTTGTTTGAGCCAATATATGTGGCTCAACATATGTTTAAGTATCAACGTGGTAAAGTCTGTCATGGAACTATTATTTCTTACTTGAGATATGTCTCAAATAGTGAAGTATAGCTACAAGGATTCACATATTTAGATTGGGTAGAGAGTGTAGAAAACTAAAAGATTTCATTAAGATATCGCTTCAGTTTGGGATCCATTATGATTACTTTGATGAGCATTAATTAGACATAAATTTCAGTTAGTAGTTGAGAAGTCGAGTATATTTTAGCTTGGTTGGTGAGTTGTGAAGCAATACGACTTCAGAAACTACTTACAGGATTATTTGATCAAGTGAAGGCAATAAGCATGATGATAGGTCAAATCACAGTGAGATCAAGTACCAAGACATGGTATAAAAGAGAGTTGTATGGTTCCAATACTTTTATATAGTGAAGAAAATTTCTAACAAAACCTTTATCCCAAAATTAAGTTTGTATAATTCGAGGAAAGGCTTAGAATGATTAAGCATCTATATATCATGTTAAGTCCCTATATTAATAGTGTGGTCCCTTATTATTTAGTGTAGGCCCCCTCGAAGTGGCTTATTTCTAAGGCATTGATATCTCTTTTCTTCTATTTTTGGATTTGGTTTCACAACATTTGGTATTAGAGCTTTGAGATTCTAGGATTTTGCTGCTCCAAACAGGTCATCGTGGAATTTTCACTATAAATTTTTTTCTACGAAGGTTCAGAATCTGAAATTTTTAGAGTGCGAAGCGAAAATCCTGAGGAATATCTTCACAAAATTTTAGAGCTTGGTTCGCAATATTTTCAAAGATATTATCTTTGAAAGTTAGGTCATTTTGCAGGCTCCTGAATTTAACCTAAACAGGTCATCGTGGTATTTTCGTAATAACATTTTTTATATGAAGGTTCAGAAGCTGAAATTTTTAGAGTATGAAACCACAATCCTGAGGAACATCTTCACAAAAATTCAGATATTGATTCGCAATATTTTCAGAGATATGATCTGTGGAAGTTAGGTATTTTTCAGGCTTCTGAATTTCATCTCAAAGAGGTGACCGTGGAAAAATATTCATAACTCTCTCTCTGAGCATCGGATTGGAATTTTGTAAAAAAAGGCTTGAATTACACAAACTTTAGTTTCTTGTCTATCAATTTAAGAGTTGAAGGAGAAACCAATTACATGTGGCAAGTCATACAAGTTCGCTCTACTGAACCAATCCATAATTAGGTCATCATAGGAGATTGGACATAGATTTGTCTTGAAGAATCTAAATTAGGTCATACCTGTGGCATTCAAAATAGGATTCAGAAGGCTACCTTAGAGCAAATTTTCATACATTTAAGGTCTGAAATCACAGAGATAATTTAGTTTCAATATCGAGCTCCTCAAAATCAAGAAAAATGTGTGTATTTGTTTCTGAATTGTATAAGTTTTGTGTAATAAAAAAAATCAGCTTGAAGTGATTCCAAGGGCCTATTGAGCATATATTTCAGTATTGGGTTCTGAAATGCCTCCTATAAATAATTCAACACCCATTGCCCCTCGTGTAAACTATACTATGATGTGAAGAGGAATAATTATGTGATGAGATATCAAAATTAGTATACCAAGTAACAACTTTGATCTTATAGAGAGCAAACTGGGATGACATAAAGGTACAAAAGCGTAATGGAGGTTAATTTGGATGGTTTGAAGGATCAAATAATAGCTAATATGGATGATAAATTAGTGGAAGATCACATCGAGCATCAACAACAAGTTCTCCAACTCTCAAAGGATAACCTAACTTTGGTGCAGAATCTAATGAAACAACAAGAAGATGAACATCACATCGAAAGAAGTTCTGAAGTAGTCACAGAAACAAGAACTCGACAAGTACGATCAATTTCAGATTATATTAGCAAGTGGAAGAACTTTCCTGTAGAATATTCCACATGGGAGGATGAGAATTTTGTACAGAAGCATCAAGAAATAATCAAGCGTTTAGAACAACACTTGTTTGAAGGAGAGGGGCATGTTAAGTCCCTATATTAATAGTGTAGTCCCTTATTATGTTAGTGTAGGCCCCCTCGAAGTGGCTTATTTCTAAGGTGTTGATATCTCTTTTCTTCTCTTTCTAGAGCTGGTTTCACAACATATCAACAAGAGGGAGCGATGAATTTCAACATCAAGGATAATCGTTCTCTATGGGTCAAAGTAACTAGGAGACTAGTCTGAAGTGTTGATGTGATAGCATTAGGGATAAACATTCTCCCTATGTCAAGTGTGTTGATCAAAATTATGAAGAATGGTTCGGCAAGGAATAGTAATTCTTCTTGTGTAAAGTGTGTTGACTAGAATTAGAAAGAATGGTCATAGGGCCCAAAAATCACATAGTTGATTGGGTGTCTTTAAGCATCAGTATCATAATATCCAGATAGGATGAGTGAGAATATACAACATCAGGCCCAAAGTTACTCATGAAGAGTGTGACCTTTAGAGATTCACCATGATTCAAAGATATTGACGAAGGTGATGGTGAATGAAGACTATTATATATGCCATGTGTTAGAGGGATCAAAATTATGGCGATTAGTTGATGTTAATGATGTACTATGTGACAGGAGTATCAACCAAGATTATGGTACATTATAGGTCAGAGGTACGGACAAAAATTATTGTAACTTGTTGATGTTATTGATTTACTATGAGTCAGCCTTGTTGAACAAGTAATTAAATGATGTTGACATTGATGATGAATTGTTATAATCTTTTCTTAGAGAAATTCGTCAACAAGAGAACATCTAGATAGTCATTATGAATACCTCCATAGATAAGAGGGAGTGTTGGAGTTTTTAGCTGTGGTTTGTCTTCATAGTTAATATTTTAGCCCTTGAATTATATAATACATGTTCTTCATGTAATTTTAACCCTAGATAGTGTTGCATTGATTACAATGCATCCACATCCACCCATGTGATTTTCTGTGCAGTATATGTGCACATATCCCAAGCTAGCTATATAAAAATATAGATTTCACATCATAGACATTGGAGATATGCCTCGTGAATTTTTTGGTGGAGCCAATGGTCATCCGGTATGATAACATTACAACACAACATTTATGTAGTTCTCCCCTACTCGTGGTCAATATTTTCACCCCATTTATGTTCTTCAATTTTTTCGCCTTATGGTTCTCTAATTTTACCTTATGGTTCTCTGATTTATCTATGATGAATGGATTATACTTTAAAAATATTATGTTTCTATCATGCCACAATACTCAGCTTACACATGGATACCATATTTCCATTAAAAAATTGTAACTCAAGAAAATTGTAAGAGTGAAGAAAAATATAGAGATGTTAGATCCAATACCTTAGATCAGGGAATAAAAGATTGTTTACCACTCCTACCAAATCGAGGTTCGACTGGCTAGGAGATATTGTGGCTTGAAAAGTATGGTAAGTTCACCTATGACCCGATCACACACACCTACCTTCTATCTTGCTATCTCTAAATAATTAACTTTGAAAATAATCTATGTTGTCTTTCATAGCCAATGAGAATAATATAATTTATATAACACATGAAGTTGATAACCTACCATTTTAGCAAGCTCCATCTACTATAAGTTATGAATGTTATGTGGATTTGAAACAGAAATCGTTGTTTCCTAAAACTGGCTAGGAACTATACAATAAAGACAAACACAATATCCTATATAGCAGGAAAAAATTAACAATTTATCATCCATGTCCAAAGAGATCAACCATAACAGTCATCAGTAAAAAGTTTCTATAATATGGGATATTGTGACACGTCTAGTTATTGTCAAGACTCAAAATATATGGTTTATGACGTACTTCACAAATTAATACAAAATTTGATTGAGAAATGCATTACCCCACAAATACTTCATGCCTGATAGCTGAATAATGTTGGATCTAGTTTATTGTGCATGCTAAAGGATGCGAGATATTCCACAAACATCCTGCAAAAAAGTGAACATTCAATTAAATAAATCCAACCCAACTCTTCACGAGGGAACTACCACTATGGCTTGAATACTACCAAACTATAGAATTTATTAAAAATCAAGGAATGAAATTAAGAGAAAACACTACCTTAAGAGAAAACATATACTATTCATAAGAGAAACTACAAGGAAAGCTCTAGGTTAAAACTAGAGATCCCCTCTATGAATTTTAAAAATTAATATTTGTCTTGGCTATATATTTAATTAGAGGATAACATTTTAATTGATCAACGAAATCCCATCCAAAGAAACTGCCTATAAAAATAAGAGAACTCATCTAAAAAACACATGCTTGAATCTTGAGATTCTAGAAAAGGACATAACATGTTAGGTGTAGAAAAGTTAATGCAACCTTTCACACATAGAGATGGATTGTCAAAATATAGTGGCAATTAGAATTGATTTGATGACAAATTAGAATTAGTATGATGAAAAATTATTCCCCATTTTATTAATGTATGAGTTTGAAGAGCACTACCCATGTTCTCTTCTACAATAAGGTATTGTGTCATGAAATATCAGAGACACTTCCATTGTGTCTTTGTTGAGTTTGAGTTTGTTTGGAAACCATTGATGCTTTTGAATTTCTTTAAGAAAACTCATTTGGGATTTTTTGAAGAAAATTTTGAATACCAACAAAGAATGTACAAATAGTGATCAAATATAGACTACAAAATGTTAAATAGGCTAAAGTAATTAGCTCAAAATTCCCCATGGAAAGGGGATATTAACACATTGCGAAACTTTACAAAGGGAAAAACCAGAAGTTTCCATTTATTATTTTATAAGGAATTGTTAAAAAAACACATGCTTGACTCCTGAGATTCCAAAAAAGGACATAACAAATTAGGTGGAGAAAAGTTAATGCAACCTTTCACACATAGAGATGGGCTGTCAAACTATAGTAGTAACTAGAATTGGTTTGAGAAAAATTAGAATTATTTCGGTGACAAATTAGAATTAGTCTGATGACAAATTATTCCCCATTTTATTAATGTAGGAGTCTGAAGAGCACTACCCATCTTCTCTTCTACAATGAGGTATTGTGTCTAGCAATATCAAAGATACTTCCATGAGACATCATATTTTTTGCAAAGTAGTCAAGGTGCATTAGGAAATAGACGTGTAATGAGTCAACCTCTTCAAATGAAACATCAAAATAAATTTATAATTCATAATAAAGGCTAAGAACTCTTCAAGTGTGTTTTCCTAGCCACAATAATTCTAGTTCTCACTTGGCATATGCATTCAATTTAACTCATTTTATTGGTCACCCTGTGGCTTCAGGGAATGAATCTAGGTAAATAAGTAAAAAAATACCATTAGGAATGGTACCAAGATCTTGAGAAGATTTTGGATCTTCCCTTGGTTTTGATCCCCTGAGCTTTGAATTCTTGTCGCTTGTGACACCATAATTAAGCAACATTCCTTTCTCACAAAGGCAAAAACCAAAAATACGTTTTCCTTCATATCCTATCACACAATTTGTACTACCTTTTATGCAAATTTTTCCACTTATACCTCCATTTGCACCACCCCTTCAACATCAACAATTTCAACCACTAAACTATCACCATTAGACTAATTTCATGAAGCCCGGTCAATCACAAGTTCAACTTACTTCTCTCCATTCATTTCCAATGTCACTCTTCATTGTCCTTTCAACAATATCCACTTAAATCACAAAATTTCCAAGAAATTCATCAACAGCTCCCACGATTACAAGTGTCACAATTTGAAATTTCTCCAAAGTTTTTGAATTAGTTACCACACAACCTTTCACAAGGTATCAAAATTCCACAACAATTACCAATATCTTATGAAGTACAACCAATTATTTTTACTCCATTTCAACATATTACTTTGTCTCATACATTGACACAATCCCAACCTCCACAAAAATCATAGTTAAGTTATGGGAATCCCAAACAATGGGATTTGTTTTGAGTACTAGCATGATGAATCCTAATGCAAGCTTAGCATCAAGCCCTGCTTTACTTCCTGTAGTGCCCAATAACTTGTCTGATAAGTTTTAGGAGTGCAACCTCCTCTTCCTCTTATCCCACCACCACCTTCATTATTGGTATTAATAGGAATTGTGTCATCTCTTTTAAGGTCACTAATGGCACAAAGTGTAATATGTCTAGAGACTTCAGTCACCTCTTCTTCTAATCCATTTATACAAGTTTCTTTGGATGTAATACCAAATCAAATTCAAGGTAAAAATGTAATTATACTTGTAGTTTCTACTACAACATCCTTATTTCCAGCCCCATATTTAAATGCAACAGCTCCAAAGTTTGTTCTAGTTGAAGCATAGGTTTCTACTCAAGATATCATTGTAACTCAATTTAATTAAAATATACTTAATTTTTTCATGAGTTTTTTCTTAGTGCATTGTATGAGTATTTTCCAAGAAATTGCACATGTGGTTTGTGCTTCAAGTATCCAAAAGAGAACGACAATCACATGGATTTTCATGTGTCACGTAAATGGTTTTTGAGTGCCAAGGAATTCCTTAGTGTAACAAAGGTGTCAACATTCGAGGTTGTTCTTACTTTCTCCCATGTGTAAACAACTTTGGATCAAAAATATAGTGAGGAAGTGGAAGCACCTACTGATGAAAAACAAAGTGTTTATGTTTTATGTTGATAACTCTGTGTTTTGTGTTCTATTGTCGTATTTTTGATGTATCGATAAAGTTACTAGACATGAAATTGGGCAAACTTGGTGATGCATAACAGACAAGTTTGAATTAGTTAGGTAAAAAACCAAGAAAAAATAAGAAAGTCCAAAAATAAAGATATACATATATTTTAACAAAAAAAGATATCTTGAGAATATTTTGACCTTGGTCTTTTATTTTGGTATGTTGAACTTTCATAGTATAAAACTTCTCAATAGAGATAAAAATGACCAAATAGTGACCAAATTTGAGGTAATGAAGGGTCTATGTAGGTTTTCAAACAAGTTTAACTTGGTTAAGTGGAGTTTGACTCAGTCAACCAAGTCATACTCTTTCTAGTCAAACACATGTTGATTGAGTTAAACAATAAATGGGCATGTTTGTGTCACATGAATGGGAAAAAAATGTCGACTTGGAAAATTGTTTCAAACACATATTGTCATGGGTTTGAGTCACAATTTTGGTAGTATTGGTTGCATTGAGAGGTTCTTTACCACCCAGTACAAGGGAGATGTTGTTATATAATGTATGACTATGTACATGAAAACCAAAAAAATTGTAAAATAATTACTAAAATAAATTGCATGGTGGTTGCATTACACTCGGAAAAAAAAAATGCACATACACACCAACCTATATCAATACCATGTATCTATGATGGTATCTATTAATAAAAATATAGGCCTTTCTAAACCTATCTCGTTCCTTTTCATTTTGCATACAACATGGATATTTTCTTCCTTTGTATATTTGATGAAGTTAAATGAATTATACCAATCCTTACCCCACACTGAAGAGTGGTATATTATCTGAAGTTGTTTGAAGAAAGGGGGAATGACTAGGTTTTGTTAACCCCCATATTAGCTTGTGCAATTGGAGGGTTAATATCCAATCCATTTTCATTACGCGGGTTTTCAGTGATATGTACATTAGGTTTCATGGTAGTCAAATTTCATTCTAAAGGCACGTTCACCAAATTTTGATGGAATTGTTATTACTAGTAGTTTTCTTATTTTTTAGGAGCCACAATTCTAAGGTCTACTTGTGACAATCGACCATGTATCATTGGTATTTTTGAGTTCATTTTGGGAATGAGATCTTTCTAAGACATGCCAACATTTTCATGATATTAATATTTTTAGGCTTTTAGTTGTTATGGTTTTATGGCTTGCATGCTGATCTTGAGCATATATTTGGGTTTGTTGCAGTGAGTTCGATGAGGCTATTTTTCCCGACATCCAAGTTGCTACCATTTTTGGGCATGCTCTAGTTGGCATCGTTCCCCTAGCATGGTAGGATTTACCTTCATTTTCCATATTTCTTATCTTTTAGGATTCATGTTGTTCATAAGGTCTAACATTGACTCCAAGACTAGAATAAATAGGCATTCATCAAGCACCATTTGTAAATCTTTTTAATTTGAGGATATATAGTGGTGTCGGCTATTAAGGTCCAAGGAAGGCCTCAAATCTTAGTGGAAAAATGTTATGAACATTTTCATGCAAAAATATTTACAAGTCTAGAAATTTTGATTCAAGTATCCGCGTTGATTGCCACTAAAGTAGTATTGGTTTCTAGGATAAAGAAAACAAGAGATTGTTTTATATTGAGAGTGTGGCATGTAGAAATTGGAAAGCCTAGATTTTGACTTTGCAGACCCAAGGAAACTATGGGATGGTTTATGATAGGATTTTTTTCTATAAAAAATTTAATGTTTATTGTAATTTCTTGCAGGAACTCTTCAGAGATGGTGGTCGTGCTACAATTAAAACACAAGGTTCAATGAAATAATCCTTTTGGCTTAACACATGTTGATGTGTATCAAAATATAACTTCTGAGGTGAGGTTATAATATTAGATATCTACAATTTTACAACCTTTACATTTATTTTCTTAATGTCATGAAAATGTGGCCATGCATTGTGGGTCTATTATTAATTTCTTATAACATATCAATCATGATAATTTATATAAGGTTTGAAACACATTCTTGGTTACAAATAAAATATAGGATTTGTGTTCTTTCAACTATTGTGAATTTAAGAATGGACTAACCTTATTTGAACATTTGCATGTCATGAAAAATGATCACATAGCCACTATAACCTTCTTCCGATCATGATTTTAATAGATTTATTTCCTTAAACTTTAACCTCATCTAATTTACTTTCTTTCTCATGCCATGTAGGGAGTTTAACACATTCATTGATTGTGAAGTTTAAATTTTAATGTATTTTTTCTTTTCTTTTTGTATAAATCCTTTATAATCTACTTTCTTTTATATTCTAGCATTCATTGTCTTTCATTTATTACACTCTGCATTGTATCTTATTTTGTTTTCAAAAAAGTAACTTAGTATTGATGGTAAGAAGCAGGAATTGAAGAAATAAGAGAACGATAACACTGGAGCGACAAAAGAAAAAAGAGAGAGAGAGAAGAGAATCGGTGTAGTGATACCCTTAGATCCAATATCCTGTATGAGACACAAACATAGATACTGATGGTCAAGTCTTCTTAGTTGGTGAATTCACTTGCAATGCCTTGGCAACACAATGATAATGTTTTCAAGTGATGAAACAATATTTCATGTGTAAATTGTAGTCCAACAAGTATTAAGTTGGAAAATCGTATTGTAATAATTCACATTTCATATAATAAGATTTATGTGGTTGAAATTATTTATAGTTTCACTTGATATTGTTAAGTATTGTAATTAACATATGTAAATTTTCATTTTCATATTAGATGAACATGCACATTGTATGGCATTTTTTTAATTTTATCACAAAAGAATACTAATTAATTTATGTTGATTAATAATGAATACATAAAATCAATCTAAAACTAATAAATTATTAGTTTAATTGATTTATTATCAGCACAAATAAAATGAATATACAACTAAATTACTCATTTATAATGATTATTAATGAAAGTACATGAAATGAATATAAACTACTAAATTAGTCATTTATATAATGAATATGAAGCTACCAAAAAAATATGAATGACTACTACAAATGATAAATTCGTGATTACAAATGATGACCAAATTTTGGATATATAAGACTATCAGTAGCTAATTTACAATATCTTATAACATGACCAAAATTTAGTCATATGCAATATTCCAAAATAGGAAAAGAATCAATATTGAACATGAAATTGGAAATAGTAGTGAATATCAATACATAAAAACATGTGAAAATCATAGAGCCATTCCATTATGTTTAATAACAGAAAATAAGTACAAAGTCTTGAGGAAAAGGTCACTCAAGCTAGGAAAACAAGCCTCCCATGATCCAATACATCAAAATATGAAATGTTGCTAATACATAAAATGCTAGAATCCTATGACTGCACAGTATATGAGGGAATAACTACAACTGGAAAATATAAATATATAGATCTGTTGATACAATGCTTAAAATGTGTCGGGAATAGAGATCTAAGCTCCGAAGCACAATTCCAAGGCAACCCAGAAAGGGTTTCCAGAAATACACACTATGAAAAATGAAGCCCTATGGCTGAAGAATGCTCTGCAACTCCATGAATGCAAGGAGGTGGCTGATATAAGAAGAAAATAGCTGAAAATCCTCCCAATAGATCCTCCCAATGAAAGGTTGCTCCCTCCACTAGGAAACTAGCTCACAAAATGGGTCTCTTAACCCTCCACTGCAAGTGCCCTGCAAAATAACACAGTTTCTGAAGGAGACTGTGCTATGGTAGATGGCTGAAGCTTGGCCTGATGTCAGATGGAAAAATGAAGCTCAATGTACCTCTCCTGAGTGGGCACTCAAAATCCTCCAAGGATGAGGGTGGGATTTCTGCTCGGAAACACCCTTGTGCTAAATAGCACAACAGACTCTGCTAAAAAACTGAAGCGTGCAAAAATTCATAAAATACCAAGACATAAAAAATATTCATAATTCCATCTCTGGCTTCCATCCCCTTCCTTATATGCTTGGTGATATTCCTCACCCTTTGCCCCACTCATTAAAGATGCTACTTCCATGCAAACACTCTTGTGTTGTCCTCCACTAGCTCCACTCTCTCTCGCTCTCTATGGCAGCGTTGTTGATTTGGTCAACCTTGACCCCATCCACATGCATTGACCACATTCAAACTAAGGTTTACTTTATTTGAGCTAGCTACACCAATCTGCCTTCACTCTGGAATTGGTTTTATTCCTACTGAAGAGATTTAAGGGTATCTGTACCCACTTATTCATCTAAGTTATGAATGAAATAAAAATTTAATATTCCAACTAGCTAAAAGTTAATTAGGAATGTTACAGTACTACTCTCCAAAATTTTTCCTATCCTCAAGCAACTGCAAAGATGGATGTTGCAAAATATTCTCTCCTTCCCAAGTGGAATCCTCATCCGATAGTTTCCTCCATCGAAACAGATATTCTTTAATCATGTTGCTCCTTATTTTCCTCTCCCAAGTGTCCAAGATAGCTTCCAGTTGTAAAACTAGATGGCCCTAATCATCAATAGGTGGGAGATCCGTGGTGGCAACCACATGTTGTCCAATGGCCTTCTTGAGGCATGAGACATGAAAAATGTTATGGATCTTACTCCCAACGAGGAGCTCCAACTCATATGCTACCTCTCCAACACAACGGATCACCATGTATGGCAAATAGAACCAAGGCTTAAGCTTATCAGCGCCCTTCTCCTTCAGTGTAGATTATCTATAAGGCTGAAGATGGAGATAGACTAAATCATCAACCTCAAACTGCCTCGCTATCTGACCATGGTTTGTATACAATTTCTACTAGTTCTGGGCTATAAAAATGTTGTCCTTGAGAGCACAGAGTATATAATATCACTCATTGGCTCTAGAAGCCTTTCTTTCTCTAAAAATCATATCAACAAATTATAGAGCATCATATCCATAAAGAGCTCAAAATGGAGACATGTCGATAGACATGTGAAAAGTTGTGTTGTAGCAATACTCCCCGAAATGGAGCCAACGCAACCATGATCTTTGCTGCCCCGAAACATAGTTTCGAAATTTGCCTTCCAATAACTTTTTTAATATCTATGTATGTCCATCGATCTGAGGGTGATAACTAGTACTCGGTGTCAACTCGGTACCCACTAACTGAAAAAGCTCCAGCCAAAAGCCACCCATGAAGCAGTTATCTCAATCACTGCCTATGGTCTTTCGAAGACCATGGATTCTAAAGACATCTCTAAAGAAGAGCTTAGCCACCTGTGAATTATTATATCGTGCAGAAATAGAAAAGAAAAATGAATAAATTGTTAGTCGATCAACAAATACAAAGATACAATCTTTACCCTATATTGTAGGTAGACCGGTGATGAAGTCCATGGAAATACTCTCCCATTGTCCTTCCGGAATAGGGAGTGGCTGCAAAAATCTTGCAGAATGGTTGTTCTCTCCTTTGTTCTACTGGAAAACTATGCATTTCCTAATGTGTTGAAGCACATCCTCATTGAGAACCTTCCATGATAATCTCTCCTGAATGGTCTGATATGTCTTGCTGAATCCCTGATGACTAGAATTTTGTGAACCATGTGATGCCTGCAAGATCTTCTCCTTGAGTATAGAATATCTAGTCCAGAAGATCTAGTATTGTTAATATATGACCTCATCCATCACTCTAAACCTCTCATCGGTCACTTTTCCATCTAGGATCTCACTTGCAAAGCGGTCTTTGGAATACTCCACCAACAATTGGGCCTTCCAATCTGTATCTACACTCATCAATGATAGCGTTCCTGGTCTCCGTGATAGGGCATACTCTACTACATTTCTATTCCCTTTGACATATTCAATGCCAATGTCATATGCTTGGATCTTTCTCACCCATTTCTACTGCCTCTCCTGCAGCTGCTTCTGCTCAAGGAAGAACCAAATACTATTGTGATCAGTCTTCACTTGAAATTTGTTACCCAGCAAATATTTCCAGAATTCGGCTAATGCATGCATGATAGCCTATGTTTCCTTATCATATATAGAGTACAACCTCTCATGAGGTAGCAACTTTTGACTCTCAAAAGCTATGGGGTGACCCCCTTGCATCAAGACTACTCTAATTCCCTCCCATGAAGCATCACATTCCAACACAGACCAACACCGGGTATATGATCATAACCTCCTTGAGCCTATCAAAGGCCCTCTACATTGTGGCTTTCCAACCAAATGCTCCCTTCTTGGTCAAATCTGTAAGTGGTGCTACTAGTTGAGAGAACCCTTTGACAAACTTCTGGTAGTAAGTACAGATGCCTACAAACCCCCGAATTTCTATCACATTATTTGGCTTAGGCCAATCCATAATAGCAAGGATCTTCTCCTCATGAACTCTTGCTCCATCTACTCCAACAATGTGGCCCAAATAGAGCATCTGTGTGAGTCCAAACTCACACTTGGAAAGCTTAGCATAGAATATCTTCTCCTCAAGAATGTGTAATATTGTCTAAATATGTTGCAAATTCTCTTCCCATGTGCGGTTGTAAATAAGAATGTCATCAAATAAGACCAACGCAAACTTCCTTAGTTTACCATGGAAAATGTGGTTCATGTAATACTAAAAAGTTTTCATCGCATTGGTTAACCCAAAGGGCATCACCAAGAACTAAAAATGGCCGTAGTGGAATCTAAATGTAGTCTTAGAGATATCTTGATCCCTCAACCTGATTTGATAGTACCCTGACCTCAAATAAATCTTTGAAAATTACTTGGATCCCCTTTGCTCATCCATCAGCTCATCGATCCTGGGGATTGGATACCTGTTCTTCATTTTTTTCTTGTTCAAATATCTATATTCAATGCACAACCTCAATGTGCTATCCTTCTTCTTTACCAGGACCACCAAAGAAGCAAAAGGACTGGTGTTGGGTCGGATATGTCCTAAAGCCAAGAGCTCCTGAATGGATTTTTCAATCTCATCCATGTATGCTTTGGGATGCCTCTAGGGTGTGGTGATCACTACTTGGATCCATTGCTCCAACTCAACGGTGTGTTCGAATCCTTGGTCAGGTGGCCTCCCTGGTGGTATATCTCCAAATACTGTAGAATGACGGTCTAGAATAGACTTTACATCTGGGTGTATTGGTTCACCCTTGCCTTCTGCCTCCAACATACACAGTTCCACTACCCACTCTATGTCTCCTCTACGCAAATCATCCTCCATCTTGTGTGCTGAGACAATATGGGGTGGATAGGTGTGCATGCCCCTAATATTCTGGTGCTTACCACTCCCCTTATCTGTGCATTCCATCTCTAAGGTCTCCCGATATGTGGTGACCTTCCCCAAGGTGATCAACCACTGAACACCCAATATCACATTGGTGTCTGAAATATCAACCACAAAGAAGTGGTATTTCAATGTGTAAGTCCCCAAAGTGATAGTTAGTGCTGGAACATACTTGACACACTGCACGGTTCTAGATCCTAGAACCAAGACCAAGAAGCCCTCAAAATCATCTATGGGGATGCCTCTCCTCTGCACTAACTGAGTATCAATAAATTTGTGGGTAGCCCCACTGTCTATCAACACCAACACTCTCTTCCTTTGAATAGTGCCTCTAACCCTCAATGTTATATACTTGGGAACTCCCTGCAAAGCTGCAAGAGTCCCTCCAGTTGGAGAAAATGATCCCTTCACACCTCCTGATGGTGGTGCAACCCCTCATGATGCTACATTGCTGGTATCCTCCTCCAGGTCTTATGCTTCCTCCTCCCCATCATCAAAGAACACCTCAATATAATGTGCCTTCCCAGTATCACACCAGTGTCTTGGTGTCCATGGCTCTTTGCAAGTGAAGCAAATCTTTCTCCTCCTTATATCTCCTTGGACATCATCACCAAGATATCCCCTCTCATGGTTCTCCTTTAAGGGATGCCACTTCACATATTTTCCCTTTCCTTAAGAAGAGAATTTCTGTTGGAATGGGGCTATTGCCTTTGGCAAAGCATGTTGCAAATATCTATCCCTCTCAATATCCTCTTGGAGTTTAGTTGGTCTAGTGGATTTCACCAACCCATGCAAAGTTTTTGCTTGCCCATCAATAAAAATATATACTTTCCTAGATGTAGATAGATTAGACACCATAACTGAGAGTTTTAGAAATTCAGATATATAAGTCTCTGGTTCTCCTGTTTGTTTAAGCTTGGCTAGATCAACAAAATGTGCTTCTGGATTCCTGTGATCAAATCTTTCCACCAACCTCTAGGTAAATTTTGCATAAGCAGTGACACTAGCATGCCCTAGTGTAGATATACCATGAAACCACCACTCATATACTTCACCTTCAAGGTGCAACACTGCTATCTTAATGGCCTCCATCTCTGAAACTTGGTTCAACTAAAAATAAGTATCCAACTTCTCTATCCAAGCCTTGGCTGTGCACTTGGGTGACCCATCAAAAGGGGGAAAAAATATTCTACGCATAGTACATTGTAGATCATTGTTCTGCATGTACCCTCCACCTATATTGTGATTATTGTGTCTTCTATTATCCTTGATCTGACAGAACTCTTGGATATTCAGGTGCTCCTTGAACCTCTGAGATTGAGATTCATACTCTAATAAATAATCACCAAGATTTTCCTCTCTTTGTATCCCTCCCACCTCATTTCCTACTCCTAGGAATGTGGGCATGGCAAAGCATTGTGAAGAAGGCTGTAATGCTAGTTGATCACACCAAGCATGTGAGGTGTCGTAACTCTCTCTATGTTGAAATCCTTTAGGGGATTCCTTCTATATTTCTAACCTCATCTCCTTGATTTCTTTGGCAATAGTCTATATGGTCTAGAGAATAAATTTTGGAATTTCTCTTTCCTCCATTGCTATAGATGCAGTGCCCCACAGGCTGAGCCAAAATTATGTTCTGATACCACTGTAATATTCCAACAAGAAAAGTAGAAATATTGAACATGAAACTAGAAATAGCAATGAATATCAATACATAAAAACATGGGACAATCATAGAGCCATTCCATTATGTTTAATCGAAAAAAATAAGTACAAAGTCTTGATGAAAAGGTCACTCAAGCTAGGCAAACAAGCCTCCCATGATCCAATAAATAAAAATATGAAATGAAGCTAATACATAAAATACCGAAATGCTATGATTTCATAGTCTATGCGGGAATAATTGCAGCTGGAAAATAGAAATATATAGATCTAATGATATAATGCTCAAAAAGTGTCAATAATAGTGATCTAAGCTCCCAAGCATAATTCCAAGACAACCCAGAAATGCTTTCGGGAAATACAAACTATGAAAAATGCATCCCTAGGGCTGAATAACACTTTTCAACTCCATGAATGCAAGGAGGTGGCTGATATAACAATAAAATAGCTGAAATTCCTCCCAATAGATCCTCCCAATGAAAGGATACTCACTCCACTAGGAAACTAGCTCACAAAATGGGTCTCTCAACCCTCCACTGTAACTTCCCTACAAAATAACACAGTTTATGAAGGAGACTGCACTTTGGTAGATGACTGAAGCTTGGTATTATACTGGATGGTGGAATGAAGCTCAATGTAACTCTCCTGAGGATGATGGTGGGATTTGAAGTCCCTCGAGGATGAGGGTGGGATTTCCGCCCGGAAACACCCTTGTGCTAAACAACACAACAGACTTCGCTAAATAGCTGAAGCATACAGAAAGTTATAAAATACCAAGACACAAAAAATATTCAGAATGCTCTCTATGGCTTCCATCCCCTTCCTTATATGCTTGGTCAGCTTCCTCACCCTTGGCCCCACTCATTAAAGATGCTACTTCCATGAAAACACTCCACCATAATCGCGTTATCCTCCACTAGCTCCACTCTCTCTATGGAAACATTGTTGATTTGGTCAACCTTGACCCCATCCACATGAATTGACCCCATTCACACTAATGGTTACATTATTTCAGCTAGCTATGCTGATCCAAATTCACACTTGAAGTGGTTTTATTCCTACTAAAAAGATTTAAGGGTCTCTCTACCCACTTATTCATCTAAGTTATGAATGAAAGCACAATTTAATATTCCAACTAGCTAAAATCTAACTAGGAATATTACACCATATTTGTTTGGTCATTAATTGGTTTCAAGCAAAGACTAAAATTTGCATATATGTGACTATTAGTAGCTAATTTACAGTATCTTATAACATGACCAACATTTTGGGTCATATTGCTTTGGTCATTAATCGATTTTCTCGAGTGATCATGTAGTAATCTATTTTATTCTATATTTGGCCATTAAGTATGGCAATTAATGACTAAATCAATGAATGAATTTTGCACATATGTGACTATTAGTAGCTAATTTACAGTATCTTATAACTGTTGGAAATATGATGCAGAGTGTTGTCCTTGATGGCAACCCACTGAATGAAGATGAAGACATGCGACTGTTGACATGTGTTGTCCTTGATGGCAATCCACCTGATGAAGTTATGCTTGACTTGATGGAATTAGTAAATGATGTAAATCTGATGTGATATGATGTTTGTTGAAAATATGATGCTAAGTGTTTTCCTTGAAAGGCAACCCACTTGATGAAGATGATGACAACTTACTTGATGAAGTTGTGCTTAAGAGAATGTGTTCCTGATGAAGAAAATATGATGTTTCTACAGTGTGTACAGAAGGCTATGAAGAAAGGATTTCAGAATATACTCAAAGTATGATGAAAAAGAATATGTCTCTTGGTATACGCGGATTGGCCTAGGGGAAGTCGTGTATGCACGCGGAAAAGAACGTGCCAAGTCGCGTATGCGCTAAAGCGCTCAAAAAGTGAAAAACCAAGAGTAACCACCATGGTATTGACCCATGGTATTGGGTAATGATCCGCCTAATTGACCCCGTCCAGGTAGTTTTGGGCTTATGGTATTGTTTTGGTCCATGGTATTGAAAAAGGGGCTCATGGTATTGAAAAGGATAATCCTATATAAGGAGATGAAATTCATTGTGCAAAACAGAGGTGTGGTGCAAGGTGTCTGAGCTTGAATGAATACTTCTCTCTGAAGTATATCTGAATGGAAAGGGTTACACTTGAATGATAAATCTGAATGTATGATGCACCAATGTTGAAGAAGGGGATCTAGATCTGAATTGCTCTTGTATTTGCTAGATCTGATTATGGAAGGCTTAGATCTGTGATGAGGCGAGCATCTAGGCGAACATCTGTCTGAAGCAAAAGGGTAGATCTGAACTGAATATCTGATCTGATGAAGTATGCTGCTCTGTAATGATTGAAGATTTATACGCTACTTCGCTGCGGAGGAAGCGCGTATATACGCGGCTTCAGCGAAGAGAAAGCGCGTATGCGCAATAAAATATACACTGAGGTATACGCTGGTTTGTGTGGACGGAAGCGCGTATATACGCAACATCAGCAAAGGAAGAAGTGAGGCTGGAGGAACGTAGGTTTATTGCCAGGTATGAAATATCTGATCTGTTCTGCTGTGTTTCTGCTATCTGATCTGTGTTGATAAGTATCTGTTGGTGATGTATGTGTGTGCTTAAAAGTATGGAAAGGGTCCAGTATGAAAATATGATGAAACGTGGCCTGCAAGTGTTGTTCTATTGAAGTTGTTGGATCCAGTGTAAAAATTGATGAAACGTGGTCCATAGAGGTGCTGAGGGTTGTAGCCTTCAGTCAGGGGGTCGTAGCTCCCTTCCAGGTGAGGCTGGTAAACGAGATCGGGGGGTCGTAGCTCCCTTCCAGGTGAGGCCGGTAAACGAGTCAGGGGGTTGGAGCTCCCTTCCAGGAGAGGCTGGTAAACGAGCGCAGGTGGGTGCCTGCGTGCTGGTCAAGTCTGCGCCAGCACATATGTTGTAAGATGTTTTCTCTATAATAAATATTGAAGGCTGAGCAACTGCAGCGGTGGTTTTCTCCCGACTTGGGTTTCCACCTAAAAATCCTGGTGTTCATGTGTGATGCTTTGTGTGATGGTTATTCTGTTGTTACTACACATGTTTACTAAAGATCTCGATGAATAATTGATAGCCATGGCGGAAGATTTAATGACATATCTAAATTGTAGTATATGCTATTTCATAAAGGGATTGAGATCCACAGGTATACGCTACTTGGCTTCAGCAAAGTAGCATATGGCTTTTAAGGAATGAAAAAGTAAATTTTTTTGAATATGCAGTAAATACTGATTCACCCCCCCCTCTCAGTATTTTTCCCAACAATTGGTATCAGAGCAGGTTCTTCTGCAGAAGCTTGATCGCTTGAAGGAGATTCGTCGCAATGGGAAGTCAAGAAGGAGTGATGTCTATAAAGCCACCTCTATTCAATGGAAGCAATCTGATTTTCTGGAAGGTACGAACAAAAGCATATCTGCAAAGTCTTGGTGCAGATGTATGGGCAATCGTGCAAGAAGGTTATCAATACCCGGTAGATATTCCTACTGATGCAGCTGAAAGAAAGAAGTATGAAATCAATGCCAAAGTAGTGAATGTATTATTGGGAAGCATGTCTGAATAAGAATTTGCTAAAGTGATGCAGCTACATTCAGCAAAAGATATATGGGACAAAATCATTCTAAGCTATGAAGGAGACACAAAGGTAAAAAGTGCAAAACTCCAATCTCTTAGAATTGAATATGAAAATTTGAAGATGCATAGTGATGAAAGTGTTGCCAGTTTCTTTCTTCGTCTAGATGATATTGTAAATCGGATGAGAAATTTGGGTGAAACCATGGCCGATACTACTCTGGTAGAAAAGGTCTTAAGATCTTTGACTTCAAAATTTGACTCTAAAGTTTCAGCTATTGAAGAAAGGCAAGATCTGCAATCGCTTACTATTGTTCAATTACATGGTACTCTGACTGCTTTTGAAATGAGACAAGGAGGTCCTTCTCAAAGAGAAGCTGCTTTTAAGGCATCTACAAAAGGAAAGGAAAAGGAAGTTGTCAAAGAATCCAGCTATATATCCGATGAAGAAGAAGCAAACTTCGTGAGAAAGCTCCAACTAGGTACTGGAAGATTCAAAGGTAAGCTTCCCTTCAAATGTTTTGAGTGTGGAAAAGTTGGTCATTATGCTGCTAAATGTCCTTATAGAGAAAAGCATGGTAAAGAGAAACAATTTGAGAAGAGAAAGAGTTATTATGCAAAAGAAGATGATGATGAAGTGTCCAGTGAAGATGAAGAAGATTCTGACCAAGATCTAAAAGTGCTCATGGCTAAGAAGCAAAAGAAGAAGGTTACTCGAGGAAAGGAGATACCTCAGAAATCATGTATAGCAAAATTTGAAGAAGATGAAACAGATTCTGACGAAGATCTACAAGCACTCATGGCAAAGAAGAAAAAGGAGAAGGCCACTTGTAATACTCTTCTTTGTGCAAACAATAGTAAAGATAGTGAAAGTAAAGTTGTGGATCTAGAAGAAGCTCTCAAGATTAAAGTTGAAGAACTACAAAGTTCATACAATAAGCAAGAAACCATCTACAAAGAGATGATCTCACAAATGAAAGATCAAATAGAAATGCTGAGTGGACAGGTGGACAAGTATCAAAGGTTTCATACTTATGCATCCAATCGAATTAAAGATCTAGAAGCAGATCTTGAAAAATCAAGCAAGAAGAATGAAGGACTTGAAGCTACAATCATTTGTCTTCAGGAAGATTTAGAAGCATCAAGTAAGAAAAATAAGGAACCTCTACAATCATTTGAAAAGGAAGGCCTTGAAGCAGAAATCATCTCTCTCAAAGAAGATCTGGAAAAATCAAATAAGAAGAATGAAGAGCCGCAACAAACATGTGAAGGAAATGAAGATTGGTTGAAAGAAGAGATTCTAATTCTGAAGGATCAAGTTGAAGATGGAAGAAGAAAAGAAGAAAGCATGACAAAGCAATGTCAAGCCTTGGAGGTTGAGGTAAATATTCTCAAAGGTAAATTAGAAGAAAAGATTAAACTTTTGAGGTTTCATGATAGTACTAACATTTTGGACAAAATTCTGAGTAATCAAAGGTCTCCTGCTATCAAACATGGTCTTGGTTTCCATGAAACTGTTAAAGGAGAATCTAGCTCACAAGGAAGTGCCAAAAATTCAGAGGATGTCAATGCAAAACCTGAAGTATTGAAAGAGACAAAAGCTCAACCAACAATCATGAATTCTCAAAGGAATTCATTCAAGAACGTTGAATTTTTAAATGTCATAATTATGGATACGTTGCAGCAAATTGCAGGAGCCGATCATTTCAGCCTCAAACAAACAGTTCCTACATAGAAAGGTACTCTGGTTTCTTCAAGGGATATTGTTTTTCATGTAACAAGTATGGACACAAAGCAGCTGATTGTAAAAGGAGGAAGAATAGAAATACTCATTATGATTCTTATGCTTATTTTTTTGGACACATGAGATGTTATTCTTGTAACAAGTATGGACATATAATAAAGGAATGCAGGTCGAACAGATATGAGAAATTTCAGCACACAAATAGAAAACAAATCTGGAAGAAGATGGAGGGATGGAATAAGAAACAATCTAGAGAAGAAAAGGATGTTTTTGTGGATGCTCTAGAAGACAATGATTTTATTGAAGAAAACACTCAATTCAAGATGAAGGACCGATCAGAAACGTAGGGAATTATGACCCTACTGCAGTCATCCGCTTCTGAAGCTGACTTTTCTTATTGACTGCAGGAATGATGTGGGATACATTATGAGATTTAGTAATGTATCGTCACAGGGGGAGCAATGCATGATGTCTCTCATGGTTGATTTGATTATACTAGTTATGTTTACTTCTGACAGTGCATCTGATGTGGAAAGGACAGGTACAGGAGGTACAAGCTCAGGAGGAAATGAAGAAAGATGGAAATTTTCTATGCTTCACTCTCCATACGCAGGTTCCATTAACTAAAGTCGCGTATACACGCGAGTTCCAGAAGACGCAGTCGCGTATGCATTGATGATAAGAAAATTTATCTGATAGCTGAAGATCTGAAGCAAAGGTCCAGGAGGAGCATCAGTCTGACTGCTAATGATTGCACTATTCTGGTTATACTCATGATAATGAAATGATACATGGGTTCTTTTGTTGAAGATTATGGATGAAGCCTGGTAGCTTTATGATGAAGAGCATTCATTGTTGAGATGAAAGTCTTATAGTTCAGAGATGAGGACAGATCATGCAGAGATTGTTGCTGATGACGTGTTGTTGAAGGTGCTTCAAATTGCAAGCTAAGGAAGAGCATTGGTTTAGGGGGAGCAGCAGGTTGAATACTAATGATTGCATTATTGGCAATATGACTGCTTGTTCTTTGGTTTTTGTGATACTCATGCTCAAATGATGATGACTTGGTACATGATTTATTATGATGAGTTTTTGAGCCCTGGTTGCTGATAAGTATCCTTTGTACTCACACATGGATGAGTTGGATGTCATTTGATTCATAAATAAATCATGCAGAGTGTGTTACTATGGTTGAGAGATCTTTTGCCTACATATGTTACTTCATGTTAAATCTTGAAGATCATGGTGATGTTGGACCACATGGATGATTGCTTGACACCTATGTGAAGATGTTGTTCTAATATGAGAATCTCTCTTGGAAAGATTGTATTGATGCTGCAAAGAATCTGAAGGCTTGGTTACTATTGTACTGATGCCACAACCGTTGGATGACGCTTGAAGACACAACTACATCGTTCTATCTATCTGTAGTCCAGGGAAGCACTCAAATGTCTCAGAAAGAAGCTGAACACTGTCTTTGCCTCACAGAGAATCAGATCTGGTTGAAATTTAGAAGATGTCTTGGGATACGCGGGTTTCCTGAAACACAGTCGCGTATGTACGCGAGTTCATGCACAGAAAACCGCGTATGGTTGGTTGCTGACAATTTTTGGTTGGTTCAGCTCTCTTCAGCGCAGCTGCAATGATGTTTGGTATCTCTGATACTGTTTGGTATCTCTGGTGGTGTTCCAGTTCTCATAATTCTGTTTCTAATGTTTTTGATGAAGATGCCTTGATGATTTGTTGGTGGAAGTTTTCAGGATGCACAAACTAAGGGGGAGCCTTAGTCATTTGGAAAGGATGCTTGGATGCACAGATTCAGGGGGAGCATTGGCTTTGCTGAGTATAATGCATTGTTGGCATTATGATGGTTCTGAAAAATGTTCTCTTTCTTGAGGACTTTCTGGTGTTGGTCTTAAATGGTCATCTTTGTAATTTGTTGAAAAGGTCTTGTTGAGACTCATGTTGTAAAATTGTAATATTCAGTCATGTAAGGACTTGTCAATTTTGTAAACCCACTTGGTTGGGTCGCTGAGTAAAAATTTGTAAACCCACTTGGTTGGGTAGCTGAGTCAAATTTGCAAACCCACTTGGTTGGGTAGCTGAGTCTCATATGTAAATCCACTTGGTTGGATATTTGATGTAAGTATGAGTCTTTTGGTGATAGGAAGTTCATAGAGTCATTTACTTCATTGAAAAATATTCAGCATGAACTCAGGGGGAGCTTGGTCACTTCAGTATACATCAGATCTGGAGAACGCTTCTTCTACATGAGGAGAAAAGGGGGAGAGTGTGTTGGTTTTGATCCGCTGGTTTTACCCTTTGCCCTTGATGTCAAAGGGGGAGAATGACATGGTGTTTGAATGAAGAAAAAGAATGGTGTCACAAATGGAGAGAGTGACATGGTACAAATAGGGAGAGTGACATGGTGTCATTGTATTCTTACTGTATCTATATGTTGTGGTAACCAAACACCATCATGGTTGCCATCAAGTCCAAAGGGGGAGATTGTTGGAAATATGATGCAGAGTGTTGTCCTTGATGGCAACCCACTGAATGAAGATGAAGACATGCGACTGTTGACATGTGTTGTCCTTGATGGCAATCCACCTGATGAAGTTATACTTGACTTGATGGACTTGATAAATGATGTAAATCTGATGTGATATGATGTTTGTTGACAATATGATGCTAAGTGTTGTCCTTGAAAGGCAACCCACTTGATGAAGATAATGACAACTTACTTGATGAAGTTGTGCTTAAGAGAATGTGTTCATGATGAAGAAAATATGATGTTTCTACAGTGTGTACAGAAGGCTATGAAGAAAGGATTTCAGAATAGTATGATGAAAAAGAGTATGTCTCTTTGTATACGCGGATTGGCCTAGGGGAAGTCGCGTATGCACGCGGAAAAGAACGTGCCAAGTCGCGTATGCGCTAAAGCGCTCAAAAAGTGCAAAACCAAGGGTAACCACCATGGTATTGACCCATGGTATTGGGTAATGATCCGCCTAATTGACCCCGTCCAGGTAGTTTTGGGCTTATGGTATTGTTTTGGTCCATGGTATTGAAAAATGGGCTCATGGTATTGAAAAGGATAATCCTATATAAGGAGATGAAATTCATTGTGCAAAACAGAAGTGTGGTGCAAGGTGTCTGAGCTTGAATGAATACTTCTCTCTGAAGTATATCTGAATGGAAAGGGTTACACTTGAATGATAAATCTGAATGTATGATGCACCAATGTTGAAGAAGGGGATCTAGATCTGAATTGCTCTTGTATTTGCTAGATCTGATTATGGAAAGCTTAGATCTGTGATGAGGCGAGCATCTAGGCGAACATCTGTCTGAAGCAAAAGGGTAGATCTGAACTGAATATCTGATCTGATGAAGTATGCTGCTCTGTAATGATTGAAGATCTATACGCTACTTCGCCGCGGAGGAAGTGCGTATATACGCGGCTTCAGCGAAGAGAAAGCGCGTATGCGCAATAAAATATACACTGAGGTATACGCTGGTTTGTGTGGACGAAAGCGCGTATATACGCAACATCAGTGAAGTGAAAGCGCGTATGCAAACTAGGGTTTGTTGAAGCAAAGGGTATGAAATATCTGATCTGTTCTGCTGTGTTTCTGCTATCTGATCTGTGTTGATATGTATCTGTTGGTGATGTATGTGTGTGCTTAAAAGTATGGAAAGGGTCCAGTATGAAAATATGATGAAATGTTGCCTGCAAGTGTTGTTCTATTGAAGTTGTTGGATCCAGTGTGAAAATTGATGAAACGTGGTCCAAAAGGGGTGTTGAGGGTAGTAGCTTTCAGTCAGGGGGTTGTAGCTCCCTTCCAGGTGAGGCTGGTAAACGAGATCGGGGGGTCGTAGCTCCCTTCTAGGAGAGGCTGGTAAACGAGTCAGGGGGTTGGAGCTCCCTTCCAGGAAAGGCTGGTAAACGAGCGCAGGTGGGTGCCTGCGTGCTGGTCAAGTCTGCGCCAGCACATATGTTGTAAGATGTTTTCTCTATAATAAAATATTGAAGGCTGAGCAACTGCAGCGGTGGTTTTCTCCCGATTTGGGTTTTCACCTAAAAATCCTGGTGTTCATGTGTGATGCTTTGTGTGATGGTTTATTCTGTTCTTACTGCACCTGTTTACTGCTTATTGAATATCTGATGAATAAATGATGGAATGGTTTAAGTGAAGATTTAATGACATATCTAAATCTCTTTGTATACGCTAGTTTCATAAAGGGGATCCGCGTATATACGCTAGTTTACTGAAGTAAAGTAGCGTATGGGTTTTAAGGAATGAAAAAGTAAAAAGATTTGATTATGCAGTAAATACTGATTCACCCAAAACAAATTATTTTCCCAACAATAACATGAAAATTTTGGGCATATTTCTTTGGTCATTAGTTGGTTTTCTCGGGTGATCATATAGTAATATATTTTGTTGTATATATTTGGTCATTAATTCTGGAAATTAATGACTAAATTAATGACCAAATTTATCACTAAATATACTACTATATGATAAAATTGAGACAACTAATTAATGACTAAGCGAAAAATGACTAAAATTTTATTGTGTTATAAGATACTGTAAATTAGCTAGTACTTGTCACTGACTGAAAAATGGTTGTTTATATGCAAATTTTAGTCATTTTTTTAGTAACTAATTAGCCATTTTGTACTAGTGGAATATAAAAAAACATTAAATGTGGAACTAATTGGCTAGAGGTTAATGATGGAAAATGTTATTTCCTTTGCAATTTTTTTGAGTGCAGAGGTCCGCAAATAATTTCATATGAAACGACTGATAGACATTGTAGGAAGAATGGCCACACTGAAGGGGGGAATGAATATCGTCTGGTGGTAAGTTATATTTTATGAATCATTACATATATTTTCTTTATATTAATTGTATTCGTTAAAAAAATTATTGTTATCATATTTGTTTTTTATACTAATTTCACATGATTGTTTGTAATTATTATAAATTCAAGGTGGTCACCTAGGTACTTTGATCTAAATGTGCCAAGTAGTAGTATTAGAAATTATGTTCTACAAGTTGATAACATGGAGAAAATATGGCTGAAGATCAAGATATTTATCCTATGGAAGAAGATGACAATAATAACATAGTTCAAGATGATGGAACAAATCAATTAATCCAAGACTTGTACGACAATGAGAATGATGATGATATTTATGATGCACCTATGCTACAGAAGGAAATGACACCACTTTATGAAGGTTTAAGAGAAAATATCCTCTCTACTACATTATTGTTGGTGAAATTAAAGGTTTTGAATGTTTTTCAAACACTTGTATGGAATAGATCCTAAGGTATAATGTAATATGTTTCATGAGTACATGAAAGGTTTATTTTTCCCTCATTTTTTTGTGTTAATTAATGTGTAAATAAGAATGCAATATTTATGATTAATATTATATACACTATCTAATCATTTTTTTGTGTTGTAATATATTTTTAGGTAAATTTTGTTACCATTGTGAAATAAGTTTCCTTGCACATATCTCCCGGATGCGGGTGACTAAGGCCCCTGAGTGGTAGGAGGGGTAGCATGTGCCCACCATGGGGGCGAGCATGTGGATGCCACATGGAAGTGGCGACATGGGTGCAAGCACAAGTGGTGGTGACATTTTAAGTGTGGGAATTACGGTGGTAGCGGTTAGCAGTTGGAAGTATATAAGAATGGAGCCAGAGGTGATGGGGGTCATGGAAAATTTTAGGGGCTAATATTCACAGGTGGGCTAATTTTCCATGATTTTTCCAAAAAAAAGATTCACCAATTTCCATTTTTTTATAAAAATGATTCGACCGAATTTTACAATATAAAATTATTTTACTTTAAAAATCGCCAAAATTATGTATAGAGTATATATAATATCATTATAAATATGAATAATTTTACAAATACATCAATAAAATTTTTATAGTTTGCATATTAGGGACTAGTGAGATTCGCCAATTTTTTAAACTTCAAGATAATTTTCCATCCTTAAAATTTTCCCTGATGGGGGTGCAAGATCCCGAGGGAAGGAGGTACCACCTTTGTCCTAGCTCCCTCACATGCGTAGTTATTATTGACAAACGGTGGAGGAAAGGAGGTACACGAGAATTTGGAGGTCGAGATGGGTTTATATGGGTACGAAGGGACAGGGTTGGCATTGTTTCACCCTCGTGTAGTGGGGTGTTCGGGTGAAAGGTGGAGGGGTCTCTCAAGTGGTGCAGGTGGTTGCGGCTAGAAGAGATTATGGCAAGATGCCCATTTTAGGGTCGTTTCTGCTAGGTTCATGGAACAGGTAGTGGCAGAGGAGTGACATCGAGAGGTGGAAAAACCTCACATTCTTCTCAGCCGGAGAATTGGGGTGGCAGACATGATTGAGAGGCTCTATTCTTTGTTGAGAATGACGACGAGGATGCAAAAGCCATTTCAAAAATGGATGCGGACCTGGGAAGTATCTACGTCTTGAGTACGGGGGGGAGGGTCAAGGTGCACCTGGTTTGCGTGTCAAGGATCCTCCTGGGCTGTCTGATTCACAAGAGGAGGGGAATTGGGTAGGTGGTCGGGAAAAATCTCAATATCTTCAGGGAAGCGTTGGAAAAATGCCTTGGAAAACTGCAGGACACCTTGGACATGGTTGGTTATTTCGAAATTCTACGGCCTGACAATGTGCTCCCGATGGAAGCCATTGGGGATGGATCAAAAGAGGAAAACGTGACCAAGCATGAGTCAGAATGCTCGGGAAGGGAGGTCCATGATCGAGATTGATCATGTGCCTTGTACCCTTTTTTCTATGGTAAGTTATCTGTGTGATTTTAGCCCTGTAATGTTTATAGTGCGTAGTATTAGCAAGTTTATTTGGTTACAAGTTGGAGTTCTTTCTCTTCTACCTTTTTTAGGGGCCATCAGACTAGAAATTCCTCTGGTTTCCTGATATGGGCGGAGATGTTTTTGTAATTTTGGACACTCTCGGTCTGGTTTCTAGAGTTTTGGAAGATCACTATATTTACATATTTAAATAGTTAATAGAAAGAGGCCTATATTTGCTGACAAAAAAAAAAATTCCTCACACATATCGGGATTTATATGTTGTTATGAAAGAAATTGGAATGGAGTAACAAGTTATAGATGCATGTACTAATGATCATATTATATATTAATGCATTGAAAAAAAATTGCCTAAAATGTGACAACAGTAGAAATTGAACCGATATAATAACAAAAAGCTCAAAAGCTTCTTCATCATACTCCCATAATTCCACATTTGTAATCATTGTTCAAATGTAAAAGCATAACACACTTTATGGATTACCATCCATTAAAGAGAATTGGAGATGGTTTTCTTTGAATTCCTGCATATGGTTATGCATTTAGGCAAATTGAGAAAAATGGCCACATTTTAAATATGAACCTCATAATGTTAGGCTTTCACTGGAAGTTGATGGTATTAATCCATTTGGAGAGCTCGGGTCTATTTAGTAAGCATGGAAATATTTTTTTATCAACAATATCCTTCATCCTTGAATGTCAATAAAGAGGGAGCACATATGTTAAGAATGATTATTCTAAGTGTTTTTCTTACATTAAAATTTCAAACATTGTAACATTTTCATTCGTCTTGGTTTTTGCATAATATGTTATATTTATTTATTTACTTATATGTACATATCATGTAGTAATTATGTGTAATTTCAAACAATTAGGGAAGTACCAAGTTAAAATTATGAATGTATATATTGAACCTCTTATTGATTATTTAATGAATGTATGGGTTGGCATCACTGTGTATGACATCTGTAAACCAATAGGCGAGAGGCAATTTTAATTCCATTGGTATACTTGTATGGACAAATCATGATGCCCCAATACTAACACATTTTTGTGGTATGTAATGTTCCATTGCACTTTAATAGTATATGATTATTTCAATTATATCATGGCATGCATGTTTTTTAAATAATATCTCTGTTTATATTAATTGACATTAATCAATATCATGCAAGCCTTCAAACAAAGGGTAAATTTGCATGTCCAATTTGTGGTCCTAAGATAAAATATTGTCGTTCAACAAGTTTAGGAAAGGAGGTGTTTGATGAGTATAGGCACTTCCTATATAAGAACCATAGGTATCGTGCTACTTGAAATCATCTTGTCAATGGGAAAGAAGAGACTAGATTAAAACCAAGAAGAATGAAACCTCACCTATATTGAAAGTTGGAATATAACAGAAATCATCCTGAAAGACATGTTCTTACATGAGGGATGAAAATTTATCTTTCTCAATTCATGAGGTTGTCATACTATGAGCACCTAACAATATATCCTTTGTTTGATACAAGTAATATTGGGAAGAATGTGACATAAAATTTATGTCGGGCCATAGATGGTAGGAGGGATAAAGAAAAAAATGTCAAAATTCGTAACGACATTGTGGAATTCAATCATGCAATGAAAAGTGGGATACAATCATGTAGCGATGGAGACCGAAGCAACATTCCATAGTTATTAACAAAGAATACAAGTGATGATCTAAAAGAGGTCATTCGAATAATTACTTTTCCCACAAGAATTTCTTCAAAAATAAATAATATCTTAAAAAAGAAAGGTCAATTTGGTGGGGTAAAGACACATTATTGGCATACCTTCATTAAGGTAATTATTTGGTATATATATTTTCTATATTTTATATATACATATTTATGTTTTTTACTTGTATTGTAATATATTATGTTTTGTTAAAACATGTTATTTTCTTACATCATCTATAGATGGTTTTCATTGAAATAAATACATAAAGACTATATAAAGTATTGGCAGAGAGAAATTCCTTAGCTAATGTGTGAAATGAAAAAGTATCTACCTCCAAAATTTTTCAATGAAGAAGAACACTACCTCATACACCAGGTTGAGGAAATTGAATTGTGTGTACCTGTACACACAAGGTCAATGTGGATGGTGGAGAGGCACTTGAAATAATTGAAGGCTTTGGTTAGACAAAGAGCACGTCCTGAGGGTTCTGTGGTGGAAGTATGTACAATATATCAATCCATGTTTATATTATTTATTATCAAGCTAAATTAGTATAAAATGTGTGTTTAGATCGCATTTGGGATGTGAACTCCATCAAAAAAATTAAAGGGGATTATTAACACCAGAAAATCGTACACACAAAATACATTAAAAATGTCAAGCAGAAGGTACAAATGAATATTTTCAGAGAAGGAATACATTAGAGGAGAGTAAAATTTAATTTTTCCTAAGGTTCATATGGCAATCAAATGATTTTGCACCTGCATCAAATAAATTTTGCACACATTGCAGTTATTCCTTCGATAGTCGTGTGGTCCCAAAGATGGTGAAATGTCACCATTCGAGACCACTTGAAACACTTGGTTAAGATGATTCTCCACCTAGTACTGTCAAGGACAACCGAATTTGAGTCACTTCGAAGAGTAAATGAAACCCACAATGGAACCCCTCCTCCACTCTTGTGTCACTATCCATCTCGGGCCAAGAGAAGAGGGAGAAATTCAACAAATGTCTATATAATCCAACCTTTGGAAGAAGAATTGGATACACATTGTTATGCTGGCGAAATTTATTCATAGAAAACCAGCTTGCATAGCCCAAAACGAAGGGATTGGAAGGACTCATATGTTGTTAAACCAACATCTCAGTCCAACAAAGAGAGGTCCACCACTTGATCTTGATCTACCATCCTTTGAGAGAGGGATGAGATGCTTGCAGGAACTCGAGGGAAGGATATCTCCTTGTTTTAGGTATTTGAGCTCCATAGCTCAAAGGACCCTCTTCAAGTGTTTAAAATTGTATATTTTTTACCACCAACAACTAATAAAGGGAGAATTCTCCACTTGTATTATAAGGTTGTTTGCTCCATCGAGCTTTTGTATTTTGCATCTTGTGTTTTGATTTTTCTTAGTGTTGTATGCTTATTTTTCCCTCAAAATTACTTTACATTGTGTCAAATATGCTCCAATAACAATAGACAGTCATTTTTCTCCGTGACCTTATGCAGGTAGTAGCCAGCTTGCTAAAGAAGTGTATTTTGTACACCCTTGCACCAAATACACTAAAAAAGGAATGGCGACTCCACTGGATTCTTTCCTTTTGAGTTAATGGTTGTTGATACAGGTCCTTCTTCCTGCTCAATTTGGTGCAAACCATTCCTACATTCTCTTTGCATCTCCAATCACACAGTGAAAATTTTTGCACAGCAAAGGGGGAAATTTTTCTTCATTCCTCTCTACAACGTGCTTTGTGCTTCAATAGACACATGCTCCATGCATGTGGGAAGATAACACGTGTGGCGGGCTAGCAAGAAAAAAAAATTCTACTTTTTCCCATTTTTAAGGTGATTGGCAACCCCTAATAAATTTCCATCACTTTGTCTATGTATTTCACTACTATTAGGACACTCATGTACTATGTTTAACCTCGAATTAGATTAGCAACTAGGTAGTTTTAATTTTAGTATTTTATTTCACAAATTACACATAATTTAAATAGGGAACAAGTAAGTGCCATTAAATCCACATGTGTTTTCCGAAAAAATTATTTGCTGATAGAATATACAAAACATGTAGCTTAATTAATAAAGAGTAAGTGGACCATATATCCATATATCTTTTGCGAGTTCAAGTTTGTCAAATTTTTGCATTAGATTAGTTAAATTTTGTATTAATATTTGGGACTAGGATCAAACTGTCAACAAAGAAAGTAAGTAATCTCTGCCACCCTTGCACCTCTCAGTGAGCCTGGGTACACATATGAATGCTTTCCTAGGACAATTTTCCATCTCCCTATAGTGAAAACATAGTATAATTAGGCAAGGTGTTAGCCACCCATCATCCACCCATCATTTCAATTTTTGAAAGGAACAATCACACATACGGTAATTAGAAAAGGATTGTAAAGGATCAACACATATCCACATCTCATAACACTTGTGATTGTACACTCCAAAGCACACATGAAGCATCGGTAAGCATTGGACCATAAGGCACCCAGTGTGTTGGGAGATTTATCCTCTTCTTTCAGTTACTTCACAAAAACACACCCTAAGAAAAATTAAGACTCTAAAATTAATCATTAACCCAATCCACTGAATTCTCCCCATAGGGGCCAGAGAAGAAATTATAGTTTAGGTTAAGACCATCAGGGGTAGGCATACAATAAGACAACATGTTCATAATAAATTTTCAAACATATATGATGAAATTTTAGGGAACTTAAAACCAATATATATGCCCATAGAATGAATACCTGAGCATTACAAAGACCCATTACAGAGGGGGTTAAGATTAGGCTGAGTGCATGCGGTACTCTTTGGGGCTACCTGACTCATCTAATTATCGTTAAGGGTAACTGATTAACAACAAGCTCAAGACTCGAATGTTGACGTGGTACGAAGATAATTTAGTGGCCAAAACTAGAGCATCCTTCCCTATAGGTGATGTTGCAGGTAGTACTTGACCGTCATACCATTACCTTGGTTGATTCTTCGGCTACTGGCAGGCGTCGCCAGTTCTTTCAGGACATTGGTCCAAGTACCCATATAAAGACATCCTCGCAAGGCCTAGTTACATTGAGAGTGTAAGGATGAGTAGGTCTATATAGGCTTTTGGTATCATACAAAAAATAAACAAAACCTCATTTTTTTTCTTGATCGATCACATAGTGTAACGTTAAAGAGAAAAATAAACTTTTCATTTTTCTCTTTGTTTTATGCATATGATTATATTTTTTCTTTGATAAGAACCATCCTACATCCCAAAAAAAAAAAAATGTCGCACTAATCGACATCATAGGTTACCCAATGGAACCCCATCAATATAGGTGTTTCTTAAACCTCCCCTCACATAAGGGTGGAGTGTCAGCCCTCTATTTTTTCAGGCACAGAGGACGTCACACTTCCACCATTATAGGAATATCCTTTATCGGGGCATCTTTGATTGGAAACCCACATGGGTCACCAAACACAACACTAGTGGAAACCCCAATAGGGTCACCACACTCAACTCCTCTGACGACCCCTCACGGTCAAAAGGTAGCTACCCCTCCGACAAGTCAGCAGAATATCCATCAGGGTATGCCATTGGGTAATATCCCCCAGGGACTACACCTGAACCAACTTATTCAAGTATATGTTTCTCATAAAAGTACATGGCGATCAATTCATAGTTACCCTTCTTAGCATCACTAAATCTTGTAGACCTAACAAAGTTAACAAATGACCCCATTGCACATGGCCTTAATTTGTCCCCCATGCCCACGAAGCTCCTTTATGATATTAAAAAATTTAAAGGGAAGCAATTGAAAGACCGCGGAAATCATATAATTAATTTCCACATGCGGTGTTTGTCAAAAAGTATGATTGATGATACCATTCGACTAAGACTATTTCAGGGCACCCTCACAGAGCCTCTAGTGAAATGGTATGTCGAGCAGCCGCCTGCATCACATGAAACCTTTAGCACCCTTGCTACTGCATTCCTCACATATTTCCAACTCCCTATTCATCATCACTTGGGAATGGATCTTCTGACACATTTTAGACAAACAACAGTCATCCATATATCAGACAATCTCCACGAATGGCGATGATGTCATAGTTAGTGTAAAGCCAGACTCGACGACAGAGTGTGGCTGGAATTATTTTTGAAAACCCTTACTGTTGAGATTTCAAAAGACACACTGATGTAGAAACCAAAATTAGAGGAAGACGACATTAACAATTCCTAGCAACTTGAACTCATTTACACCAAATCAGGATATATATACAATATCCTACAAATCTCTCCATGCCTGCAAACTTAAACAGAATTACCAGGCGCATCCAATACGACTGATAGTTTAATTGGGTATTTAGCCCAATGTAAACCAAGAAATAGCTATCATTTCCCAGTATACTCTTATGATTCTCCTCAGAACATATCATTCTCCTCAGAACATATCACAAACTAGGTACCACCAAATTCACCCTGCACCTTTGTAGAACGTGACAAACAGGGTGATGCCATGCCATCAAAATTAGGGAGAGTCATATACCCCCTGCAGGGGAACCAATATTTAGCTAGGAATTTTTATACAAGAGAGCCACCCTAGCAACCATACACCAACCAGGGATAGGGGAACCAATACCCCCTTTTTCCCACACAAAATCCACCACCAACACAAAACAATGCACCAGTGAATCTTGTGCAATTATCTTAGGCTCAATAGTGGAAATATTATGATTAGGAGAATAGAAATAATCCTCCTAATGATGCGAAGTAAAAATCCAAGGAACAAGCAAAAGGTAGATCATGGACAACGTGGAGGTAATCAACATTGCCCCCCACGGTCTCAGACTAGGGGTAACCCCAACCGAAATCAAAACTAGGAGCCAAGTAATAACTCCCAAGGGAAAAAAAGAGACTCAGTCTAAGAAAAAATCACTCTTGTGTTATGTGTGGTGAATATGTACACTACACTCACCACTGTTCTAAACTCCATGAGTTGAAAAAAATTCAATGTAACTGAGGACAAGGGGGACCTACCCTGCAGCCTGCGGTAATACAGGAACCTTTCCCCCACCAAGGAGTGGTTAATACTCAACAACAAAAACCACCCCAAAATGAGACTAGAGGGAGAAACCACGAAATCTGCATGGTTGGAGAAGAATTTTCTTCCAAACATGGAATAGGAACTATGAAACTGCCTAAGATACCAACCCATCAGGTAAAACTATGAGCACACCTACCGTGCCATTAACTATCTCCAAAGTAACTATTGAGCCTCTTCCAATAATGGTCAAAGGACCAACCAGGCATGCAAGACAACACTCCAAAGCTGCTCATAGTTATAGTATTGTGGATAACTTGGGTCAATCTCTAGCAGCCATGTTAGCATTGGAAGTCTTACAATCATGCCCAACACGATGAAAGGCCTCATTTTCCACCTTACGCACAACCACTCTAATTCCCACTTATTGGTTTTTTACCTAGACAAGGCAATCTCTAGGATTCCTTCTCTAGTTGCTTTCCAGGTACCAGTATCAGTTCAGAATATCACCATACATTGATGCATTTTGGATGAAGGATCATCCACATGTATCATGTCCAAATCAATTTGGAAAAAAATAGAATCACCTGAATTAAAACCATCTGACATCATGCTTAGATCATATGATAGGCACCCATCAACCCCCATTGGTCTTTATCAAAATGTCCCAGTAAAATTGACTATAAAAATAGTTCCTATAGACAATGAGGCCTTAGATGCACAACTAGACTCCAATATACTCCTCGGTTGGAGTTTTATGTATGTCATGAACGTTATCACATCCTCTGTCTTAAGAGAGATGATGTTCCCCCACGATGATCAGATCATCACCATCGACCAACTCACATACTACGACAAGAAACCCATGACCTCTCTAGATTTTGTATAGCCATATGTAGATACAACCACAGAACCGCTCACAAAGTATACAAAGTTTGGCCCAGGCCAATTCAAACCATGATTTATCCTAGGCTCATTCCTAGGAGATCCCCCTATTTTACCAGGGGAAGTCCTTGAAATCATGGGGGCACTGGTGTGCATGATGATCATCAAACAGTGAAACTATCCCAGACATAGAAACTAGTAGTACGGATGTTGAAGCCACAATATGAAATTGCTACCATATGCCATTTCACAGACCCCATTTTTATATCCCCCACCCGGTGTTTATATAAAAATAGGTCATGGAAACTATGAAATTTCCAAATATGTCTTTCGCAATACCCATGTGATATTTTTTGCCTCCAACCATGCTATAAATCCCAGGCATTACCTCTACATGAATAACCCATATTTCCCCTCAAGAGGTCACAGTAGTTAAAGAAAAGCCTGTAGTGGCACCAACTGGCATAGCTAGGAAGAATAAAAAAAAGGGAAAAAGGTCGAAACCCCAAGTTACCTGGCAAATTACAACCTTGTGCATTGTGTGATGTTGTAGGTCATCCTACAAATATTTTCCCAGAATTAGAATAACTAAAATTTCTACATACTGAAAGGAATGTCGCAACCTCATAAATTTGAAAAATGGAATAGGGCATGAAAAACCAAGGGAAATAATTATGCACCAATAATGTGTGTTCCATATGCAACCATTATGGGAATTATACCCATCATTTCCCAGAGATGCTTCAATATAGGGATGGATTACAAGCCCTAGAGGAATCTAATCTTGAGGGCCCCTCCGTTGGATCCATACAAATGAAAGAAGAAAAGTCCAAAATTATATTGTATGTACGATAAGAACCTACATCATGCTCATATTCATCCAACCCAACGGATCAAATAAGGAAAATAGAGGCCACACAACATGTCCCAGTTTTCTCATTGTGCAATGAACCCGATCATTTTATCGTATAGTGCCCCGAACTAAGGGATTTTAACCGTTGGTACCCAATACCACATATGGCCAAAAGAAACTTATCATGGCACAGAAGACACACGTGTCACATCTGTCAGCGAAACCATCACATGCACCATTGTCCTGAACTCCATCATCTCTAATCACTGTTCAATTTCATGTAACCTTTCATCGCTGAAAATCCTAATTTAGCAAAATCAGACACAGAGTCCACTGACAACACTATAACTCAACGAACTGAAGCAACAAGGACCATATTATATATATCGGAGGAGATATTGTCACCATAGCAACCACCTCCTCCCCATAACCATCGGCAGCCTCAAGGCCATCTTTGTGCATTATGTGATGAACGTGATCATTTGATCGCACAATGCGCAGCTCTAGAGTTGTTTCCAAGATGGTACCCGGTTAACCCAATGTAATTCATAGGGCTATAACCAAATCAATATTATTTCCATATATGCCAGGATAACCACCATCTTCACCATTTTCCCACCATTCCCTTATTCTATTTAACATTAGAGTCATTATGCTTGGCCATAACCAACCTTTCCAACTTAGATAAATTAGGATTTTGAGTCTGTGGAAAGTTCCAAAACCTAGAAGAATGAAGCGACTAGGTCCATTCTTTATATATATGAACAAAGGCATCCACCAAAAGGATGGCCTAGCACCCCCAAAATCCTGACACACATAGCCCCAGCCTGTGTATTGTGTGACGAACGTGGCCATCTAATCACTCAGTGCCTTGATTTACTATCATTCCGAAAATGGTACCCAATCACCCTCGCAACCCAGAGGGATTGGGAAAAAAAAGAGCATCAACCCTGTCTAATATTCCAAGTCAACCACCATGCTCAACATAGCCCATATTTCCCCCGATTTCGGCTTAGGCTAGACATCATGCGCTCATTCATCGCCAATAATCTGGATACAGTGGGTTTCGAATTACCATAAACTAGGAAGTCACCAAGAACAAGGCCTACCCCCCATTTTCAACAACCACCTAAAACCAAAAATACAGCCCCTCACCCTAACGAGGTAAGAAGAAAGTCAAAAATATCATTTTCCTTATGTGCTAAAACTAACCACATGATCAATCAATGTTGAGAGCTTAACAAGTTCACTGCCAGTCTTCACATGGTCACACCCATACCTTACATTCATCTCTCTAATCAAGAGAAAATAACATGTTCTTCTTGTCGAATTTTGTCACAATTTCACCACAAGATGAATTTCCATTTCCTTTCAAGGTTAAGAGTGGATAGAGTAGGGTCAGAAGGAAAAAAACCCCTAGCCCCAGTACACGTAGTACAAAATCTTCGTCATTACATCATCCTAAGGACTGCAATAGTCATAGAAACTATCAACCCCATGCGATATTTTCTAACTCACCATATGATGAGCCATAAGTACCCTTGATGGATAGTTATACTGCATGAAATCGACCTACAGTTCAACTCCCCTAAGAGAAAGAAAGCATTAATCCTAGCCGAATTCATCACTGATCTCCCAAGTACGAATCAAGGATCCCAAGTTAATGACTCACTACCAGATGAAGATTTGTTCTTAGTGACGACCAAGGACCCGTGGTACGATGACATACTTATATTTATGTGAACCCAAAATTTCAACCTACATCTCACCCATGACGACCGAAGGTGCAAACACCATCAGCCCCCCGGATACCTTCTCATGGGCGACATCCTTTATCGAAGAGGTGTTGACACTATTTGACACCAATGCCTCACACACGACCAAACTGAGCAAGCCATAAATGAATGCCATAGTGGGGCTTGGAGAGGCTACCTCTCAGGTATGGCCACTACCAAAAATTATTGTAGGATGGCTATTTTTTTCCCACCCTATTCCATGATTGCATACAAGCAGTCAAAAGGTGCGAACAATCCCAACGCTTCTCCCACAAGGCAAGAGTGCCTCCTGCTCCTTTTCACCATTCATTGTAGCAAATCCCTTTTGCAAATGGGGCATTGAATTTATGACATGCAACCCTATATTTTCTGGAAACTGCAATTACATCATAATAGTTGTTGACTATTTGGAAAGAATCCATTCCCACATACGAAAAAACCAGAAAAATCATAGCTCGATTTCTCTTCAACCACGTAATCGCATGATTCAGTGTTGCTAAGGAGTTAAACTCTGACCATGGAAATTATTTATAGAATGAAATATTCTATGAGTTATCCCATAATCTAGGGTTCACGCAGGAGTTTTCATCACCATAGTACCCCCAGTCCAACGACCACGTAGAAGTTGTTTACAAAGTACTCAAAACTATGTTACAGCGTATGGTAAACAACCATAAAACTAACTGGAACCATATGGTATTTTTAGCCTTATAGGCATATCGCACAATGGTCAATTCATCAACAAGGTTCACACTTTTCCAGTTGTTATAGAGAGTGGAGGTTGTGCTTCCCATTGAACGCGAAATCCCCAACTTACACGTAGATATTGAAATCCTCACTGATAATCAACCTTTAGAAAAATGGTTAGTACAATTAGAGCTCATCAACGAAAGTTGATGAGAGTGTCTCCAACATAATTAGGCTCACAATAAAATATTAAAATCATCATTCAACTGCAACATCACCCCTCGCTCATCTTTTGAATTGGAGCTAGTTCTTTGCTACGATGTTGCAAAAGAAGCCTTAAGACCCTGGAAGTTTGAAACATTATTCAAGGGTCCTTAAATCATCATACATTTTATCCTCAAAGGAGCATACATTCTATTTGATCTCGACGGTACATGCCTATCAAATGTCGTCGATGGGATCTACCTCAAGAAATTCCACCCATAGGGTGGGATGTCTCAGCCCTAGAGATAAAGTGAATGTAACATAAATTTTTATGATGATCACAATTATCGTGCAATTGTTAAAAAAAATGCTCTTGTGTCGCAGATGGATCATCCTTCCATCCCCTATTTTGGATTTGTTGATGGATCCTCTCGATGGTCACAAAATCTAGCAGTTGTAGCCTGGGCCATATATTGTCCTGACCTGTCACCATTCCTTACCAATGGAGTATGTATCAGATCCGCTACAAATAATCAACTAGAATATTATGTAGTAATCGGGTTGTTGACCAATGCCTCCAACCAAGGAATTAGCCATCTACATGTCTTTCTTGACTCCTAATTGGTGGTATCACAGTTAAACCAAGATTTTGAAATACGGGATTCACACCTATTTAGGAAATACTTGCATGCATGATGGTTAAGCAGTCACTTTGATCACATTACATTTACACGCATACCAAGAGATCAAAATCAAGTAGTCGATCACATAGCTAACCATATCCTAGACTGGAATGCATCTCGGATAAACCATCATCCATGAAAAACAAAATCATAAATCATAACATCCATCATAAGTACATAAAATCCATCATAAACATATACAAACATAGATAACTAACCAAAGGCACATCATAAGAGCCGCCAAAAAATACATCTTGGATATATACATCAAAAAATATGTGTCCCAATATACAAAATAGGTCACTAACCATCACGTCAGTCAAAAAATATACATATCGTCAACGCATGGAAGCATCCTCATAATGGGTGCTTTCCCTGATCATACAAAAATATCTATGGCTGAGCCCCGCCTAGAGTACCCGGTGCCATTATAGGAGCAGCAGCTGCAACAACAAGTGTTGCTCTATGCAAAGTTGGGTGATGTGCCCTCTCCAGGGCCATCACCGTCTCCAACCATATGTCATTGAGGTCGTCAAAATCCCTAGTCAACAAGCCTAGAGTCATCCTCTCTAGCTGACTCCATGAAATTTCTAGATATGCAACATGAGCATCGGCCGCCTCAGATCAAGTCTCCGCTGCCAACACTCGAATATCAGTAGCATCCAGTAACTCCTCAACCAATGCCACCCATGCCTCGGTGAACTTAGAACGTGCCAGCAGAGCAGCATCCCTACCAACAGCTACAACACTGCTACCCTCGCCTGAGGGAATCCAGACACCAAAATGTCTCCCAATCTAGGCCTATCCAACTGCAAGTGAGTCCCTACTCCTCGGCTAGTGGCCTATCAAATGAGCAGTAGGACGCCCTGTTGAACCCACATCTACAAAAGAAACCAAAAAAAAATATCAGTTTCATAATCAATGACATTTAGATATATATACAATAAGAACCCTCAAAATGAAAAAATTAGAAAAGGTCATGACTGCTGGATCCCATACATAGCTAGGAGGGATACCCATGTTTGGGTCCCCCTCGAAATCCATCCCTAAAGATGGGAACTCAAGGAATGCCTACAGGTTTGACTCGAACCATGCCTAAACTATTGGATCCCAGTAGCGACCTGCCTCTCCCCCACCACCACGGGGCATCACAGGTGCGCACCAGCACATTCGAGGATCCCTCAGAGGATCTAGGGGCACTACCACAAAGGGTTGTAGCATCACAACCCTCTCATACATAATTCTATAGAGGATGCTTTCATAAGAAATTTTTTTGATAGCACCCCTCTGGGACTTGGCCAATTGAGTGACCATGCCCTGGAAGACATAGCAATCCCAATAAAAAAAGTGATCAGCCTGAAGCTAGCAGAGAACCACAATATGTGGACCTGGCACTTGATGGGTCATAGTCAACATAGATAGGCAAACTATCATCACCAAAGAAGCCCTTTCAGCCAAGTCTGTGATAGAACTCACATGGATACATCCGTGGGTGATTGGGTTAGGACCGCAATGTCTCTCCTCCTTGACCCAACGATGGATGTTCACTCCCATAGGGGAGAGTGGATAAGGAAGTTCCTCTCCCTGAGGCAAGAGACTTGTCACAAAATAAATTTTAGTATTTGGCTGGATCATGACATCTCTACGATGCAGGACCATATTGTGTCCTCTCTTATTCCAACATCGGACTAGGTAACGTAGAAACCCATCCTGGGACCTCAGTAAGTTGTTCTCTAATAACTTAAGTAAGCCACACCGAGTTAGGTTATCTCGAGAATGGGGGTATTGGGCCACTGTTGCTTGGATATTAGGTGAGTCCCTTTCTTTCCACAACATCTTGTCACTAGGAAAAACACCAAAAATCAGTTTTTGATCAAAAAATGATTAAAATTTTCAAAACCTGGGCCTCACCGCACTTGTAAAAAATCTATGCACGCTGACCACATGTATGTAATAGATGTAGGCATGCAGCACAAAGTGCATAAGCTTCCCCAACCATGAGGGCCTCGCGCAAAACTCACCCTTTGTGTAAGGACCACGTGGGCCATCCTTGATCGCCCACATGGTCCTAATAAAAATCGGCATAAAATCCATACAAAATCACATTTGTATGGACCGCCCACTCATGAAAATGAGAAAAATAAAAATAATGACATTTAAAGTCCTACCTGACACTAACAGCACAAATATTGGGTGCTTAGGTTGATCGGAACGGCAAGAGAAGCTCGAGAAGGTAGCTCTGCTCTGACCTTAGACCCTCAAAACACACAAATGATTTAAAAATGAACCATATTGGCCTATATATTGCCCTTTTTTCATTCTTCCACATACCATAACTGGAGCTAAGAATACCTAATCACAAAACCATGAGAAACACAATGATGCACACTTAAACATGTTGAAACCAGGCCCCATAGATCCACGTTTCAGCAAAAAGTCATTTTTAGGCACAACACCCACTATACTTCTGTTTAGGTACGCCCTCTCTTGTCACTTAGAAATTAAAGTTATTTCCAAAATATTTGTATGAAACAAATGCTTTTACTCGAGGTATTGGTTACATATATTACAAACATGACAGATCCCCTCCTATCCCAGCCAAAAAAAGTACAAGAGCATGTATCATCCTACCCCCAACATGATAGGCTTCCCTAAAACGATTTGCATATCCTGACATCATTTCTTCAGAAGAATAAAACCCTAGTTTCATTCACCCGACCATGTTTATCATCACCCCATCTTGCACATGATAAACACCCTTGCAGTTCAATTGAGCTCCACCATCCATGGCATTCATCACTCATCTAGAAGACATGCCAAGGTCTAGAGCCATGGCCATAAACCTCAGCCCAGGAACCACTTCATTTTCACATGCCCACCATTAAACATTAAGTCAAAGTTTTACCCATTGCATTTTAAAAGTCCTATTCCCGGGCCACCACTCTCTACAATGTGGATCAACAAAAAACACATTATTATGCGTCACATTTGGTTTATCACACCCCCATGAGCATATCCCACCTACAAAATTTCATCTGCCTCATCACCCTTGCACCAAGACCAACAAATGGGGCACCCACCCTCAGCAAAATTCACTCCTTACATCATCGTGCAGGATTATTCATGATAATGGGGTACATATCTCCTTGATTTTACATCAAAACCACTTTCATATTCTTTTTGGGAAGTGTGCAAAGAGTTTTTAAGGAGAAGAACCCCACCCAACCATTTACATTTCTTACCTGACAGCAATCCCTAATCACCCTTGGTCGAAGGTGCGCATTCTTTATCACAACCAGCCATGACAATCACATCAAGCATACACCCGCCTTGGGTGTCCTCTCGACCACAGGGGTTTCCACATCATAAATTATTATGAATGTCGCCAATCACATTGAAAGCTCCGACCTTAGACCACTTAACCTCCATCATCAGTTATAACCATTTCTCGCCACCATGCCCAGTTAACCCATCACATTATGCCCTACTTCATCAAAAACCCTATTCCCTTGCATAAACAATCACTTCGATCAGTTGTTGCTTCCTTCTTATTGACTTCAACAACTATTTTTGAGGAAGGAAGTGGTACCTTGGATGACTCCTCACCTCAATCAAGGCATCCTGGGATGACACGATGGGAATCATCATTTCCCATTGATCTCATTTATCCTCTTGAAATTCGACATCAACATAAGTTTTCATGTCCAAGATGGTATCATACTTCATAACCATTGCACTCTGTTAGAATTCGTCAAAGACCCGTATACCAGTAGGAATATTTTTCAAAAATTCCTACACAAGAAGGCCCCCAACAGTAAAATACCCATGCATCCATTGAGTGTGTTCTCTAAATGTGCCATGCATGTGGGTACCACATCCAACCTTTTTGTTCAAAGAAAAAATGCCCCCATGGGTGTCAACAACCGTCAACATCAACCAGCAGTAGGTCACCAAATAAAAAATATGACATGACATAACCAATATCTATCAAATTAGATAAACTATTCAAACATCACGAGCATGGGACATGCCTGCCTCATAGAGATATTTTTTTTTTTTTTTTTATCTCTTGCGGGTTTCCTATAGAGCATGGTGTCTTTTTTACTTAAGACAAGGGGTATCCCAACTCAGTTCCAAATAAAGTCAACCTATTTCTCTCTCTCTCAAAAGGAGGACACAAAAAGGAAATCATAATGTATTCTGGCTATACAACTCTTCCTAGACCTCATACATTAGGGGGGAATTTTTAACACCAGAAAATCGTACATGAAAAAGACATTAAAAATGTGAAGCATAAGGTATATATGAAGATTTTTGGAGAAGGAATATGTTATAGAAGACTAAAATTTATTTTTTCCCAAGGTTCAGATGGAAATTAAGTGATAGAGCACTTGCATCAAAGAAATTTTGCACACAGGGTGGCTATTCATGTGATAACCATGTGGTCCTGAAGATGGCGAAATGTCACTATCTGGGACCACTTGGCATGCTTAGCTAAGATGATTCTCCACCTGTTATAATCAAGGATAGTCGTATTTGAGCCACCTTTGGGATTAAATGCATCCCAAAAAGGAATCCATCCTCCATTCTTGCGTCACTATCCATATTGGGCCAGGAGAAGAGGGAGGAATTCAAAAAATGTCTATATAAGCCATCCATTGGAAGAAGAATTGGAGACACATTGTTATGCTAGAAAAATTGATTCATAGAAAACCATCTTGCATAGTCCAGTAGTAGATGGATTGGAAGGACTCATATGTTGGCCAACCAACATCTCAATCCAAGAGAGAGAGATCCACCACTTGATCTTGATCTACCATCCTTTGAGAGAGGCAAGAGATGCTTGCACGAACTTGACAGAAGGATACCTCCTTGTTTTGGGTATTTGAGCTTCGTAGCTCAAAGGACTCTCTTATAGAAATTATATAACATATGCATGTATATATCCAATTTCTCCTGATCTAAAAATATTTATCTTCTTGCTAAATACATAATCCTTCCACTGTTAATATTTTGTGGAAATTTAAAAACTCAATTGCAAACACATGAAGCAGTAAAAAAAATCACACATAACACAGTTGTTTAACAGGAAATCCTGAAGCTAAAAACCCCAAATATCTTATATTATGTATCATGGATATCATGTAACAATCTCATACAAATCTTAGTACATCAAGCTCTCAATACAATCAACAATCATGACACACTGTCATGCAGAAATTTGCATCTCCATGCACCGATTTCTTGCCTCCTGAAAACTTGCCTCCACTATGCAATCCTTGCTGAAGAAGACCTCTGAATGAATTCAAATATACCTTGCCTTGACTACGCAATCCTCATTGGCAACTCCAATGTGTGTGTGATGCAATAAATGCATCACTATAGTCACAACAAATAGTCCATCTTACCCTTTCACCTATCTCTGCAATGGGTCTCCACTGGACCTGACATGCAGTGTAGTTAACTATTGTTTCTATTCAGTTGTTAGTGAGTTATTAGTTTTGAATTAATTAACTAATTAATTCACTTAACTCTCACCAGTGTATCATTCAGTTAGACTAGATACAAATAGCTCAACTGAGTTAAACTAAATAACAACTCCTGTAACTACTCTTCCAACTTTGTCATAACTTTGCCACTTCAGTTCTAACTGACTCCTCATGCATGAGTCACTAATAAACCCTAGGAAGTGTGTAATTCCTTCAGCCCACTGATTTTCCAAATCTATATACTCAAATAAAGTGCTCCAAGAGAATAAGTTTATATTTAGAGTCTGATTATTATTAAGGGCTAATAATAATCGACACATCTATTTTTAAATCGACGATCTATAAATAGACTTCGCCCAATATTCTAAAAATAGAATTTCATCTATTTTTCCAACTTGACCAACCATCCATAAATAGCATCCTGCAACTTCTGAAATATGATCACCATGTCTAAAAATAGACATAGTCTAAAAATAAACTTACACCTAAAAATAGCCTGCGAGCCCACTTAGTGAAGGTGACTGATTTTCACTAAGCTTCATCATCTTTTTGAATCTCAATACTCCCTTTCAACAAGATAGGTATTATCCTTCACCCCGATCCTGCCTCTATGGTATTCCAATTTTCTCTTGCCGAGCGCCTTCGTCACAATGTCTGCATCCTGATCTTCCGTAGGAATGTACTGAAGCAACATGATCTTCCGCTGCACACAATCTTTGATATGATGAAACCGGATATCAATATGTTTATATCTATCATGAAACACAGGATTAATTGAGATTTTAATGCAACTCTGATTATCACAATGTATCACTGTGGGATCTAAATGTGAACCGAACAAACCAACCAGGATCTTCCTCATCCATATAGCCTCACATGCAGCTTGACTTGTTGCATGTTTTCTGCTTCCACTGAACTGAGTGCCACCGATATTTGTTTCCTACTATACCAAGAAACTGTTGTAGATCCAATACTGAAAACCCCTCATGATGTGATCTTTCTTTCCGTTGGGCTGCCTACCTAATCTACATCTATGAAACCATGTAATTTCACCTCATCTTTCTGTCTGTACCATAAGCCATACTCGGATGTGCCCCTGAGATACCTCAGGACACGATTTCCTACCTTCCAAAAGAGCTTGGTAGGCTTAAACATCACTTGTGAAAGCTGGTTCACTGCATAGCATATGTCTAGTCTTGTATTAACTAAATATATGAGCGAACCCACCAACTGTTGATAAATAGTAGCATCCACTACCTCTGCCGATGTAGCATCGTCTTTCCTCCAATTTCTTGGAAGAGTATAAATAGGCTTGCAGCCTTGCATGTGAAACTTCTCAAGTATCTCCTGAGCATACATTCCTTGAAACACAAACAGTTCACCTTCCCACTGCCATATTTCTAATCCAAGGAAATAATGAAGGAGGCTTAAATCCTTCATCTCAAACTCCTTTGCAAGATATGCCTTGCATGAGTGTATCAACTGCTCATCACTCATTAGTATTAAATCAACAACATAAAGAACAATGATTAAAAGCTTACCCTCCACCACAATTTGGTGCAGGTTTACATCTGCCTCACTCTTGGTGAAGCCAAGTCCAGTGAAACAGTTGTCTATCTGTGTGTACCAAGCACGTGGTGCTTGCTTCAGCCCATACAATGCTCTTTTGAGCCTGCACAAATGTGACTCACTACTGAAGATCTCAAATCCTTCAGGTTGCTCAATGTACACCTCTTCCTCAATGATCCCATTAAGGAATGCAGTCTTCACATCCATCTGATGAATGCGCCAAACCATCTGCACTGAGAGAGCAAGAATGGTCCTTATGGAAGAACACCATGCGATAGTGTAAAGGTTTCTTCAAAATTAATCCCCTCGATCTGTGAGAAGCCCCGGGTAAAAAATCTTGCCTTATACTCCTCGAATCTCCCATCAACAGCTCTCTTTACCTTGTAGATCCATCTTGATCCTACAACTGTTTTACCCACCGGCCTTGGAACAGTCTCCCAAGCACTTTTTCTGACAATGGAGTCATACTCCTCCACCATGGCATCTACCCATGTGGGCTCCTGCACTGCTTCTTCAAAAGAAAATGGCTCTGTCACGATACACTTGCTCATGAGAGCCATGTATCTAGTAAATCGGTCAGGTGACTATCTCTATTTGCACTATGATGTAGGGACTCCTACATTCTAGGCCACATCAAGCTTCAGTCTCTCAGCTTGTGTGGTATGCTTTCTACCAGATCTGATGTTTGGTTCTGCATGAGTGGACTCCTCCACTCTATGAATCTCCTCCTGTGGCTGATCCACATCTAGAGCCTCATCTTTGGGAACAAGAAGTTCCTCCTTTGCATGCAATTGTACCTCCCTCTCAAGTGACAACTTCATGGCTTTCACCTCATTGAATTTTATATCCCGTTGCACCACATTCCTTCGACTGTTTGGAAAATGCACACGATAATTATGGGGTGTTTCTATGTACCCCACAAATATCCCAACTTCTGCAGTCTGCTCTAGCTTCTTCCTGGAGTCATACCAAGTACTCTATGAGGACAAGGTTTTTGCACATAAAATGTAGTGTTGCATGCTTCCACCCACAAGTGCATCGGTAGGCCCTAGTCATGCAGCATTTCTTGTGCAGCACCCACGATCGTTCTATTCTTCCTCTCCGCGGCCCCATTCTATTGTGGGTTATGAGGCGCTATGAGTTCTCTTCGAATTCCTTCATTGCTACAGAAGTCTTTGAATTCGTTCGAGATATATTCACCACCATTATCGCTCCGTAGAGCTTTCACTTGCTTCCCCAACTCCTTCTCCACCAATGCTTTAAACTCACAGAACTTTGAGAATGTTTTTCTCTTCTTCTGCATGAATAAGATCTAGCATCTACGAGAATATTCATCAAAAAATATAACATAATACCTATGTTTTGATGTTTAAGCAACCGAGAAACGTCCACACATGTCTGTGTGAATTCTCTCCAAGATCACCGAAGCACGGTTCTCCTTCTCGTGAAAGGTGGTCTTCACAAACTTACCCATAGTACATCCCTTGCACTGATATGACTACGCAAGAGTAACCTTGGGAAGTCCAGTAGAAATCTGCTGCAAAATATTCAAAGTGCCATGGTGAAGATGGCCCAATCTCCTGTGCCATAATTCGCCCTGATCCCGGCTCACCACTTCCTCTGCTTTGCCCATAATTATAGTGCAGACTTCTACCTCCAGCTTGTAGAGATTCTTAACTCAAATCCATATCCTCTTGGTTTTACCTGTTGTTTTATGTCACAGGAAATATTTTTCATCACTAAAAACAACGTCATAACCTTTTTCTTCCAACATTGCAACCGATACCAAGTTCTTCTTCAGACCTGGAACATGCATAACATCTTTCAATAGAAATGGATTACCTGTCTCCATCTCAAAGGTAATGGTCCCAATACCTTTCGCACTATATCGACCATCGTCACCCATCTCTATATCCATTTGGAGATCCTTCTCCTCCAAGTCACTAAACAACTCCTTGTCTCTTGTCATATGGAAAGACGCACCACTATCAAGATACCACACCAATCCCATTGAGCTTGAAACCAAGCATGCAATCAAAGAGAAATCAAGTTCAAATTTCAAGGCTAAGGCCTCACTTGCTGCGGCTCTGGAAACCTTCTTGTTCTTCTTCTTCCATGGGCAATTAGTGGCTAAATGCCATGTTTGTGACAGTGAAAACACTTCACCTTGGAAAAATCCTGCTTCTTGCCTTTAGCCTAAAATATTGAAGGGAATTTCTTCCCCTTCCCTTTCATTGCTTTGGCATCCAAAGAAAAATTCTCTTCATCTTCATTATTCGATGAAGAGCCATCCCTGGTACTTCGCCTTATCTCCTCCTGCACAAGATCTGACCAAAGTTTCTCCCAACCTAGTAGTTTCTCCCGTCCATTGACAGAGTATTCATAGCTATGCCAACTCTTCAGAAGCCCAAGGAGAGCCAAGCTCACCAAGTCATTATCATCAACAGTAATCCCCAAAGTTCCTAGCTCATCCCTATATTGGAAAAACTTCGTGAGATATTTTGGAATACTGTCACCCTTCTCCATTTTTATTTTTCTGAGCTTATCTTTCAGCGCCAACTTCCTCTGGTTGCTGCTGCTTCAAAATAAATCTGTCAAAGCCTTCCACATTTCAAATGGAGTGGCTTTTTCGTGAATTCCGGACATAATATGGTCCTTCACACCTTCGAACAGAATTATTCTTGTCTTTGCTACCTTATTTTTCCATGCGTTAAGTAATGCAGCGTCTCTAGAACCAAGCTTAGGAAAATTGCTATCGATGAACTCCTTTAGTCCATTATCTTCTAGCACCGCCTCCATCCTATCCTTCCAAGCTATGTAATTCAAGCTGCCCTCAAGGGAATACTCCAATCACAACCCATTGAAAGACATTTCAATGTATACTCAACTGTCGCACCAAGAAATTTCTGCAGTAAATTCGAATTGTCCACCAGAACAAACTCAACAATTCTTCACAATTGCAATCTTCAAGAATTAACACTGCTCCGATACCATGTATAAATTATATAACATATGCATGTATATATCTAGATTCTCCTGATGTAACAATATTTATCTTCTTACTAAATACAGAATCCTTCCACTGTTAATATTTTATAGAAGTTTAAAAACTCAATTGCAAACACATGAAGCAATAAAAACAATCGCATTGATCCCGATCTATGTAGGAACGCAACAGAATACATAAATAACCATAAACATAGAAATAAAATGGAAATAATGCTTCATTTCATTAATATCAAATCACAAAAATATGCTTACAAACATGATGGAAATAAAATAGCTAGGGTGCTGATAGCAAATCTCTGAGAAGAGATGTGGTGGCTACAGACCTCTGAACTCTGTTATAATGAGGCTCAAGGGTCTATTTATTATGGAAAAACAATGGAGAACTCTAAACGTCTAAAAACATAACCCTAGGAGATGAAGCACCAAAACTATGGGCCCCGTTTGAGTAAATTGGTGTTTCAACCTCCCGGGGACGTAACTTCAGCATACTATCTCCGTTTGGGCTTCAAAATGGCTCCGGAAGTTCAGGACCTGAAAAAATACTAAAAATAGTAAGTTGTGAAAAAAACTAAAAGAGACAATGGTGGGGCCCTAAGTGGAATAGACTCGTGGCCACCAATATCCACCTGGATCATTCCTCCCGCCTTAGGAAGCAATGGTCCCCATTGTGTTGAGTTCCTCCATGAGATGAGGAAACTTCTATTGAACTTGGTCCCTGGGGAACCACTTGCCTTGGTGCAGGAGTTGCCCATCCTTAACAACCCAATACAGTTGGATCTTCTGTCGGTGAGTGTTCTTGATTTTCATGTCCATGATACAGTCTATGTTGGCCTGTTCCATGCAGTCTGGGTTTAACTCTTTTGGTGTGAGTTCTTCTGCAATGTCAGAGATGTCCAATAGAAGTGGGAAGTAGGGACAAAGGTGGTCTACATTGAATACTAGGTGCGAACCAAGGAATGGTGGAATACTGAGCTTGAAGGCCTTGTTCCCTATAGCCTTGGTGATGGTGTATGACCCATATCGGAGTGGGAAAATCTTACGGTGGGGTCCAGTGAAGTGCTCTTTCTGCAAATGTAGCCACAATTTTCCACCGACCTGGAAGTTGTGTGGCACCCGATGTTGATCATGACGTTTCTTGTACTTAACATTGGCTTTGTCCAATATGTCATGAACCTATTCACAGATGTGTTGAATGCACTTGATGAAGTTGTTTTCTTTGTCAGCTTCAGACTAGGCATGAGCTGAATCGCCCTTAGTAGCTACAAATGGCATGGCTACGTCAATGGGACATAGTGGATGGAATCCCAAGCCCACCTAAAAAGGGTTGTGGCTGGTTGAGCTGTGGAGAGCCCGGTTATAACTGTGTTTTACATAGGGAAGGCTCTCATCCCATGTGCGTGGATGCTTTGAATTGTACATGCACAGAATGTGTACAATCATCTTGTTGACAACCTCTGTCTGGCCATCAGTTTGGGGATGGAAAGCTATGGACTTGGTGAGCTTGGTGTCCAACATTGAATAGAGGCTAGACCAAAATGTGTTGAGGAACCTGTTGTCGCGATCTGATATGATACACTGTGGGATCCCAAAGTGCACCCACACTCATTCAAAGAATAGTTTAGCAGTGGCTTCTGCTGTGATATTATTCTTGTAGGCTGCCATAATGGCCATCTTTGAGAATCTGTTGACGACCACGAAAACATAGTCGTTTCCATGCTTAGTAGAAGGGAGGCTTGACATGTAATCCATGGAGATGAATTCCCAAGGTTTACTAGGGGTAGGTAGAAGAGTATAGAACCCTTGATTCTTGATGGTCGGTTTGGCAATGGCACAAGCAGTGCAGGATCTGATGTACTTCCTGACATCCTGTCGAAGGTTCGGCCAATAAAAATAATTCTGCAGCACTACCACTATTTTCTCGACCCAAAAGTGCCCAGTGACTCGACTGTAGTGTGCTTCCAATATCATCTTGGCATGCTCGCTTGAAGGAACACAAAGGTGTCCCAGGTGACATAATAGTGCATCTTGGAGGTGAAAATTTGGAACTTTCATACCCCCCAAGAGTGCCTTGTATGTGTAGTTGAATTCTGGATCGCTCTTGTAGAGAAGCGGCCAATCAGAAGTTTCATGCCCACAAGAGTTGAGAATGGTGGTTATGTCCACAATTCGTGGTCGGTTGAGGCAGTCTGCAACATTATTGGTGCTACCCTTCTTTTACTTGATGTTCAAATGAAGTTGTTGCAGATATGTGGACCACTTATAATGACGATTGTTCTGCAACTTCCCTTGTTTCTGTATGAACTCCAGGGATCGGTGGTCTGTGTGGATGATTGTCTCCTTCCCCAAAATGTAATGCTTCCATTGTCGATAAGCCTGCACAATGGAATACATTTCTTTGTCATAAGTGGGATATTTTCGAACTGTGTCAGACAATGTCTCGCTATGATATGCCATTGGATGCCCCTGTTGAGTAAGAACTCCCCCAATAGCATAGTCATAGGCATCTGTCTCAATCTCAAATGGTTGTTGCAAGTCTGCTAATGTGAGCACTGGGGTAGAACAGAGGCGATGTTTCAATTCTACGAATGCCTTATGTTGAGATTTCGACCAACAGAATTTTTCTTTCACTCCTCCTTTGGTGACTTGACTCAAGGGCCAAGTGATATGAGAGAACCCAACACAAACCTATGGTAGAAATTAGCAAGACCCAGAAAGCTGCGAAGCTCTGTTAGGGTGGTTGGGGTTGGCCAATCCCGAATTACTTGGATCTTGGATGGATCCACAAGCACCCCCCTTTCATCAATAATGTACCCCAGATATTGAACCTGGGTCATGCCAAAATTTCACTTCTCCAAATTGGCACAAAACTTGTGTTGCCGCAGTGTTTGGAGGAATTCTTGGATGTGGTGGAGGTGCTCTTCCCAAGTCTGGCTGAAGATTAGAATGTCATCCAAGTATAACACTACAAATGATTTCATGAATGGACACAACATGTCATCCATCAGCCTCATGAAGGTTGCGGGAGCATTTGTCAATTTGAAAGGCATGAGGAGCCATTTGAAAAGGCCCTCCTTGGCTATCAAGGCAGTCTTCCACACATCAGAGGGTTCGATTGGTACCTGGTGATACCCAGACTTCAAGTTGATCTTGCTGAACTATTTTTCCCCTTTGAGTTGGTCCATATGGTCATCAATCCATGGGATTGGGTACCTATTCCAGACAGTGATCTTGTTTAGCGCCTGATAATCAATACAGAGTCTCCAATTCCCATCGTTCTTTTGTACCAACACAATCCGGCTCCCACAGGGTGATGAACTTGGTTGGATGTGACCTTTCTGGAGCAGCTCCTGAATCTGCCACTTGATTTCATAATTCTTCAGAACAGAGCGCCTATAGATCGGTCCATTGGGTAGTGGTGTGTAACTTTCCCAATTTTTAACCTCAAGCTAAAACGGAACATTATAGTTGCACGCTTTATTTTTGCATAATAAAATGGGGAAGGAGGCACCTTAACCCCTTTTAGATGAAGAAATAACACTCCTTATGTGAAAAGGAGGCAAATAAGCAGCTGAAATAAACACCTAAGGGTGTGAATGGAACCCATATCACTTGGATTAATCATCTTTGACTAAAGTCAACAATGCTGCCCAAGGAGGAGAGGCCTCCTAGAGACGTTGCGCAGTTTTGGAGGGAAGAAACTCATGTGAGGGTGGAAACCATAATTGGTGGGACCGAGATGGAGAAAAGGTTCCTTTCTTTATAAGGAGGAGATGGCAGCCCATTTGCATTCATGTTTTGGAGTTTCAGACTTGGGTCTGCAAAGGCTTGCATCCCCGGGCTGCTTAGCAGGGTGATGGTGCCCTCAGGCACTAGGGTGTTCCCAGTTGGGAATCCCTACATATTCCTCAAGGAAGGATGAGGATTGATCTGATTTTCCTCAATCCAAAATTGGCCACAGCTACTACCATCATCTACAGGGTTAGCTCTGCAGCAGAGAGGACATTGTGTTGCTAGGGGAAGCAAAGGAGGAACTCATGGAGTCATCTTAGCTTGTTTTCTTCAGCGGGGAAGTGATCTATTCATTGGAGGAGCTACAAGGAGGATTCCCGGGCTTCATATCAGATCTTTTGGCATGGGCCAACATTCCATCATCTCCCACTGCGCATTCTATAGAGGAAACTGCGTTATTTTATGGAGGCAGTGTGAGGAGGGTTCATAGACCTCATCAGGGGTGTGTTTTTTAGACAAAGGAATCAGCCCCTTGTGCTTAGAGACATTGTCATAGGAGGGAAATCAGATTTCAGATCAGCCACAGCCTCATTCTTGTTTTGGTTTAGTTGCAGTGACAAGTCTCTTTTCACATTTTGTACTCTCCGGCATTTCTAGCAATCTCTCATAGATTGGCTAGAAATCTTGTATTTAAGCCCATCTCTTTGTTAGTGGGCTATTTTCTTGTATCCTTCAGCATAATTATCATTTTTTACACATTTAGCAGCTACTAATCTCTTAATTACTGCATAGGCATGGTCCTCCGGCATTTTCTGTAGCTGCAGCAACATTTGTATTTCAGGGTGTACTCATTAGAGATTGATTCCCATTGTCTAAGGGGTTCATTCCTCATGATATTTCTGTTTATTATTGCTAATATGATAATATAATGATGGATATATCATTTCCCCTCTTATGATGTATTTCAGATTTGTAGATTTGTTGGTTATGTTCACATATTTATGTAAGCTCTCTCATTGAGCATTATTTTAGAGACCTAGATTGGGGAGATCTGAATAACCCATCTAGTGTTATTTCTTTGAGCTCATTTTCTGCAAGGGAGTGGTATTATATGTGTTATAGGGCATCATAGCATTGGTTTGCCTTATTTTTGCAGAGGCTTCCTTATACATCCTCCTCAAGGACCCTGTAGCAGAAATTCCCAAAGTGGAATATTTCATATCCATAGATAGAGTCTGTGAAGGGCTAGCTAGCCTTGGGATCTCTCCCTCCTTTGGAAGGAGACATATCCTATAAATTACCCAACAGTAAATATTTGAAATGAACTTGTGATATCTCACTGAAGAAGGAATTAGAATATCTCAAGATATTCCTGATGGAGTAGCAAGTTCCAGATTTGGAACATTACAGTAGTATCAGAGCATCAATATTGGCTCAGCGTGTGCACAAGATTGACATCAGCAAGAGGAGATTCTCTCCAAGGAGAGGATACTGACAGAGGAAACAAGGAGAGAGGAATTAAGGAATAGGAGGTTTCCCTTCTTCTTTTCCAGACCATTGAGGAGATTATTGAAGGCCTTGATGAAAGAAAAATTTGGAGAAATTTTCTAAGAAGGGTTTGTTGATGGGACAAATACTAGCTACTTCATGAAGGGTGTGAGCATTCAGCCACACATGAAAATATATAGAACAGTCCTTTTTTCACTTGCATTGCAAGGGAGTAGAGGAATAAAATGAGGCCATGGGAGGAGCAGCGCTGCAACTCAAGGTATGGCTCATGATTGTTGGTTTGAAGGATCCATTTTCATTGTCATGCTAATGCTAAAACATGTGATGCATTCACTAAGGGTTTGATGGAAAAACTTGGTGAAACTCATTGTGTCATAAACACAAACACTTTGCATACATTGGAAAGAACCAACAACGTTGTCACTTAGGGAGGAGATCCATCACCACATGGAGGTGAAAGGGGAGCCATTGCTTCCACTAGAGGAGCCCTTGTGTCTTTGCAAGGAGTTCCAAATATTTTTGCATGAGGGTACCAAGACACAATTCCGAAGCCATATGTATCATTTGATGGGGATTGTGAGATGGAGAAAGAAGAGCAGAAGGATCAGCATGAAGGGATGATGAGCATTCTCCCTTATCTATTTCAGAAATTTTCTGCACAAAGGAAACATACTGCATTGTGCAAAGGAGAGAGGGACAAATCATTCCACTCATACATGCAGTCTATTTCAGATCTTGATGTCTCATTATATGGGGGCATTCCACTTGGGAGGCCACATGATCTAGAGATTATGAGAGGCATCATGTCATTTGGTTCACCACTCTTGGATTTGGGAGAGGTGGAGACATTGGAGGAATCCATCACAGCGCAGAGAGTTTGGGGATAAGCACAAGAAGGGGGTATACACTCTCTCATTTTCAGTATCACCCATTCTCATCAGTTTTACTGCGCAGATAGAGTTGATGCAGAGATGGAGGATAGCATCTTCATGATGCAGGATGGCTACTCCATAGATTTAGTGAGAGAGGTGATACTTCCTTTTTAGGAAGGACTCTTTCATGCATTGGAGTAGATGGAGGCCACTCATGCTTACATTTCCTAGGATCGGGAGATTGTTTGGAGGTGATAGTCTCTCATGGGAGGCTCATTTTTAGAGAGAATCATTCCGATTTGAGCATGAGTAGTTGCATGATGGGCATGGCAGCAACTTGGAGGATGATTTTGGCATGAGGGGATGTCAAGGTAGCAATCAGCAGCATGATGGAGCACCATATTGTAGAACACCAGAGCTGTCTATGTGGAGGATTGATCTAGGATGGAGGACTCAACTTTGATTGAGTATTCCCTAGGATCTTGGTGCATGCATGATTTTGGATGGCCTTGATGGTGAAGGCAAGTACTTAGTGGATGATATGATCATCTATCATCATGGAATACTCTTCTTGACTAGGGCTTCTAGTCTCAAGGAGACACTATTGCATGCAGCATATGAGGACTTCCTAGCTATGCATGTGGATGCATACTTTTCTTTGCTAGACGAGTTCACTTAGGAGGGAATTTAGCATGGAATATATTAGCATATGGATAGATGCATAGCCCGTTTGATTTTGGAGAGTTTGGCACAACCATTCCCTTACTGATTGGAAGAGAGGGAGAGCTTTCAGATGAGCCATTTCAACTCAAGAGATTTAGTGCATGATGGAGGAGGTATAATTTTATATTTTGTATTGTACTTATTTTCATTGATTGAGGAGGATGATGTATCAAGGAGGATTTCTCCTTCTTGAATTTTTCATGAGGATGCACTTGCAGCAAATTGCAGTAGTGGGATTGGCCATTCTTATAGTGGTTGTGAAGGATGCCACATATTCCTTGGTGTGCACCGTTGGCACCAAATGGTATTTTCATGTTTTCATCTTATGAGGAGATGTTGTGGAAGAAAACAACTAGATATTAAATCACTTGTTACTTTTGATTTTTATGCAAGCCAAGGAGGCACTGCGCAGGTTCCATGAGTGGAACTTTCAACCACTCTCTGGTTGTCATTTGACAACTTTCTTCTATTGCATATTGCTCCTTGTATTTCTAATGTTTGTACACTCATGAGGAGCATTATTTGGAGAGTGTTGTATGTACAGCCCATTATGAGCATGATTATCCCCATTTTATATGTTTTATCTTGTAGGAGACACCATGGGAAAACCATGATTGCCACATTGTTACTTGTCTCTTCTTGTGGGAGGAACCACTTGGAGAATTTCAGGAGGCATTTCACAGCTGATTTTCTTGATGGGGTAGCTTGGGCCATTCTTGGAGGCCATACCATTTCAGCCCAAGGACAGAGGTAGCCCCATGAACACTTCAAATGGAGAGAGGGTCATCATGAGAAGCACAAGCACAACTTTCCATTCAGCCCCAACACATTGCAGAAACCGTGGGTTGAGATTTGGGTGATTGCATGGATGAGAGGATCATCATTGGGAGACAAATATTCCCATGCATATCATCACTCCTACCTTAAGGAGACCACATTCTAGCAAGAAGGATTCCACTACACCTTCTATCTTTCCATGAGGAGCATTGTTGTCAACTTGCATACTTGGGAGAGAGCATTGGAGGATAGATTCATTGCAACATATTTGAGCAGTGGTGGGACCATTGATGAGGAGGCCACAAGAGAAGAAGGGGGAGAAAATTTTGTTCTCTCTATGTAGTTGCTTGAGGGCAAGCAACATATGGGAGGGGAGGACTGTAATGTTCCCAATTTTTAGCCTCAAGCTAAAATGGAACATTATAGTTGCACATTTTATTTTTTCATAATAAAATGGGGAAGGAGGCACCTTAGCCCCTTTTAGATGAATAAATAACACTCCTTATGTTAAAATAAGGGAAATAAGAAGCTGAAATAAACACCTAAGGGTGTGACTGGAACCTAGCTCAGTTGGATTAATCATCTTTGACTAAAGTCAACAGCGCTGCCCAAGGAGGAGAGGCTTCCTGGAGAAGCTGCGCAGTTTTGGAGGGAAGAGACTCATGTGAGGGTGGAAACCCTAATTGGTGTGAACAAGATGGAGAAAAGGTTCCTTTCTTTATAAGGAGGAGATTTCAGCCCGTTTTCATTCATGTTTTGGAGTTTCAGACTTGGGTCTGCAAAGGCTTGCATCCTCGGGCTGTTTAATAGGGTGATGGTGCCCTCAGGCACTAGAGTGTTCCCAGTCGGGAATCCCTACCTCTTCCTCAAGGAAGGATGAGGATTGAGTTGATTTTCCTCAATCCAGCATTGGCCATAGCTAATACCATCATCTATAGCGTTATCTCTGTAGCGGAGAGGACATTGTGTTGTTGGGGGCAGCAAAGGAGGAACTCATGGAGTCATCTTAGCCTGTTTTCTTCAGTGGAGGAGTGACCTATTCATTGGAAGAGATGAAAGGAGGATTCTCGGGGTTCATATCAGATCTATTGGCATGGGCCAACATTCCATCATCTCCCACTGTGTAGTCCATAGAGGAAACTGTGTTATTTTATGGAGGCAGTGTGAGGAGCGTTCATAGAGCTCATCAGGAGTCTGTTTTTGAGACAAAGGGATCAGCCCTTTGTGCTTAGAGACATTATCAGAGGAGGGCAATCAGATTTCAAATCAGCCATAGCCTCATTCTTGTTTTGGTTCAGTTGCAGTGACAAGTCTCTTGTCACATTTTTTACTCTCTGGCATTTCCAGCAATCTCTCATAGATTGGCTAGAAATCTTGTAGTTCAGCCCATCTCTTTGTTATTGGGCTATTTTATTGTATCCTTCAGCACCATTATCATTTTTTACACATTCAAAAGCTACTACTCTCTTAATGACTATGCAGGCATGGTCCTTCGGAATTTTGTGTAGCTGCAACAACATTTGTATTTCAGGGTGTAATCATTGGAGATTGATTCCCATTGTCTAAGGGGTTCATTCCTCATGATATTTCTGTTTATTGTTGCTGATATCATAATATAATGATGGCTGTAGCATTTTACCTTTTATGATGTATTTCAAATTTGCAGAGTTTCTGGTTATGTTCACATATTGTTGTAAGCTCTCTCATTGAGCATTGTTTTAGAGACCTAGATTGGGGAGATCTGAATAACCCATCTAGTGTGATTTATTTGAGCTCATTTTCTGCAAGGGAGTGGTATTAGATGTGTTCTATGGCATCCTAGCATTGGTTTGCCTTATTTTTTCAAAGGCTTCCTTATACAATTTCCTCAAGGACCCTGTGGTAGAAATTCCCGAAGTGGAATATTTCATATCCATAGACAGAGTCTGTGAAGGGCCAACTAGCCTCAGGATCTCTCCCTCCTTTGGAAGGAGACATATCCTATAAATGCCCCAATAGTAAATCTCCGAAATGGACTTGTGATGTCTCACTGAAGAAGGAATTGGAATATCTCAATATATTCCCGATGGAGCAACAAGTTCCAGATTTGGAACATTACACGGCGCACCTGGGGTCAGGTCAATGGGTGCTTTACTTGATATTGTAGAGGCACCCCTGTGGGTGAGGTGAATATGTCCCCATACTCCTCCACAATCTTGTCCACTTGTTTTTGTCGTGAAGAGGAGCCATGTCTGGAGGTCATGGCCACAGTCTTCTTCTTGCCCTGGGGGTGGATCATCAGGAAAACAAATTTCCTGGTTTGGGAAATGAGCTTAATATATTTTTTTGAAATAACCAAAGAGACAGTCAGAGGGAGTGGTACCTCTAGTATCTTGTACAATTTATTTCCCAAAGTAACAATAAGAGCGCGAGGCCGAGACTCATACACAGCATGTCGTTTCCACAAGTATGGTTGGCCTAATAATACATCAGAAACATCAATAGGAGCAATGTCACACAATACCTCATCCATGAAGGGCTTGATGCTATAGGGAAGGCAACACTACTGGCTGACGCGAAGATCTCGTCCTTGGTGAAGCCACCTGATGGTGTATGGTTGTGGGTGCGCTGTGGTCGGCAATCCCAATTGCTTCATGACATCTACTGAAATGAGGTTCTTTTGGCTCCCATTTTCGATAATGAACCATAGTGGGGAACCCTTTACCCACATCTGGGAGTGGAAGAGACGCTCTGCCTCCTCTGGATCTTTTGGTTCCTCCTTCTGGATCTTCATAGTGGCAATAGTGTCATTGGGCTCTGCATCAATAATCTTCTTCCCTTTGTCATTCACCTTGTTAGGTTCAGATTTAGAGTCAGAGCATGCATATGATTCAAAAGCCCTCATCTTGGCCACCAGTGACTACTTGGCCCGCCACTCACTTGTGTTCTGAGTGGAGCTCTTATGGAACTCACACCACTTTCCCATGTCCTTCTTTGGCTTCACGGTGTTGTTATTTGCTTATGTCTTTGGTAGGTTGTCTTGGGTTTCCATGCCTTGGATTTGTCCTTTGTTCTGCGGTTTGGGGTAACCTTTCCCTTGCTTTTGATTTGCAAATCCAAAGTCTCGCTTCTTATGTTTGAATTTCTGCTCAATCTTGGCAGCATACTGGTATGTCGTACCAAGCAAGGAGATGTCGAGGAACTCCATTTCCTCCTGAATGTATCTATGCAGAAAACCGCGATACTTTAGCACCAAATGTTTCTCTAAATCTTTTATACCCAAATTTGTGTGCAGGGTATGGAACAGATTCGTTAGCTCCTACACATCTTGATCCCTTTCTTGCCGCAGCGTGGTCCATTGTATGTACTTGTCCTCATAGCTCCCCACGGGATAGTATTGTTCCTTGATGGCATCTCGAAAATAATTCCAAGTGGGTACAGCTGAGAACAGAGAGGGTTTTGTCTCTTCCTTTTTTTCATAGTAGGTTTCCCACCAGTCCTTGACATGGGGGGTAGCTTTGAGGAGTGAAAAAATAATTTTCTCCCGGTTAGAAAAGTCATGAACCGAGAAATATCCTTCTAATAGATTCAACCATCTATCTATGGCATCTACATCTATTTGACCCTCAAATATGGGAATGTTAAAGTTTACTTGTACCTTAAAGGGAGTCGCGCCTCCAGAGTGGCTGCTAGATGCAGATGCGCCGCCGGTGGGTAGTCATTGAAGGATCTAGGCAAATTTATCCATCATCGCGTTCCTTTACTTTTTGAGGGCCTCCTCGAGCAATATTTTGATAGGATCTCCTGCTCCCTCATCTTTTTTTTTGTCCCCCATGGGCGTCCATCGGGGTTTGCAAGGCTGATCTTGCAAAGGTTCCACCAGATCAAGCCCTAACTCCTTATACCCCGACCTCATTGGGGACATGCAAAGAAGGATCAAGAAAAAGCACACCGCTTTGATACCACTGATCCGGATTTATGCAGGAACGCAACATAATACAAAAATAACCATAAACATATAAATAAAATGGAAATAAGGCTTCATTTCATTAATATAAAATCATAGAAATATGCTTACAAACATGATGGAAATAAAATATCTAGGGTGATGATAGTGAATCTCTGAGAAGAGATGTGGCAACTACAAACCTCTGAACTCTGTTACAATGAGGCTCGAGGGCCTATTTATTATGGAGAAACAATGGAGAACTCTAAACATCCAAAAACCTAACCCTAGGAGAGGAGGGCCAAAACTATGGGCCCCGTTTCAGTAAAATGGTGTTTCAACTTCCTGGGGACGTAAATTCAACATACTATCTCCGTTTGGGCTTTAAAATGGCTCCAAAATTTCAGGACCCGAAAAAACTACTAAAAATAGTAAGTTGTGAAAAAAAATGAAAGAGACAATGGTGGGGCCCCAAGTGGAATAGGTGGGTAGCCACCAATATCCACCTGGATCACACACATAACACAGTTGTTTAATGAGAAATCCTAAAGCTAAAAACCCCAACTATCATATATTATGTATCATGGATATCATGTAACAATATCATACAAAGCTTAGTACATCAAGCTCTTAGTACAATCAACAATCACTACACACTATCACACAGAAATATGCATCTCCATGCACCAATTTATTGCCTCCTAATAGCCTTCCTCCACTGTGCAATCCCTGTTGAGGAAGACCTCTAAATGAATTCGAATCTACCTTGCCTTGACTGTGAAATCCTCATTGGAAACTCAAATGTGTGTGTGATTCAATCAATGCATCACTATAGTCACAACAGATAGTCCATCTTACCCTTTCACCTATCTCTCCACTGGGTCTCCACTGGAACTGACATGCACTGTAGTTAACTTTTGTTTCTATTCATTTTTTAGTGAGTTATTAGTTGTGAATTAATTAACTAATTAATTCACTTAACTCTCACTAGTGTATCATTCAGTTAGACTAGATACAACTAGCTCAATTGAGTTTAACTCACTTAACTGAGTTAAACTAAATAACAACTCCTGTAACTACTCTTCCAACTCTATCATAACTTTTCCACTTCGGTTCTAACTGACTCCTCATGCATGAGTCACCAATAAACCCTGAAATAAAGTGCTCCAAGAGAATAAGTTGACATTTAGAGTCTCATTATTATTAAGGTCTAATAATAATCGACACATATATTTTTACATCGATGATCTATAAACAGACTTCGCCCAATATTCTAAAAATAGAATTTCATCTATTTTTCCAACTTGACCAACCATCCACAAATAGCATCCTGCAACTTCTAAAATATGATCACCATGTCTAAAAATAGACTTACACCTAAAAATAGCCTGCGGGCCCACTTAGTGAAGGTGACTGACTTTCACTAAGCTTCATCATCTTGTTGAATATCAACACCTCTTCAAGTGTTTAGCATTTTATCCATTTTACCACCAACACCTAATAAAAGATAATTCTCCACTTGTGTTATTAGGTTGTTTTCTCCATCGAGCTTTTGTATTTTGCATCTTGTGCTTTATTTTGTTCTTAGTGTTGTATTCTTAGTTTTCCCTCAAACTTAGTTTACATTGTGTTGAATCTGTTCCACTAACAATAGACAATCATTTTTATCTATGAACTTGTGTAGGGAGAAACCAACTTGCTAAAGAAGTGTATTTTGTATGCCCTTGCACCAAATACACTACCATAGGGACCACTTGTTGGGGAAAGGTAGAATGACAAAAGTGAGAGGTAATTAATTAAATATTTAATGTGGAGATTTATAAGATATTTTATAAGAATCATAAGACTTTTATTTGCGTGTATATCATAGTTATTTATTTTTTATTCTTTCATCAACTGTTAATATTGACCGTGGAAACTAATATTTATTGGTGAATTATGAGTTTATGATACAATTGATCGAGCATGTGATGCCCTCCATTTATACATTACAAAAATTATTTGATTCAAAGAAGCCATGGATTTAAATATGTGAACTATCTCATTGTATGTTATCATGGAAAGTGGTGTCTACATCGGTTAAAGAAGCTCATCATGCCTGATATGCCAATCTTATGTAGAGAAAAATTGATTTAGAAAATGGTTTGAAAGATAAATGGGATAGTAAGCATTTTAACCTGCAATATTTTATTTAGTTATTTTATAAATATATTATTAATTTGAATATAGTCAAGGAAAATTTTAAGGATGGAATTTTATCTGAAAGTTTAAAACCTTGGCTAATTTTACTAATACCCAATATGTAAATTGTAGATTTTTTGACAATATTTTTGTAAAAATATTTACGTTTCTAATTATTTTATATTAGTATATATAACTTTTTGGCGATTTTTAGGGTAATAAATGTATACTATAAATTTGTGCTAATTAATTTTCAAATAAAGGGAAATTGGTGAATCGTTTTTTGGAAAAAACATGGAAATTAGCCCACCTGTGAATATTAGCCCCTAAAATTTTGCTTGAATATAGTTTTTTTTTTCATATACTTTCCAAGTTATATGAATATGTTTATTGATTAGCAATTCCTTTTTTATGTGTTTGGCATGTTGTAGTTGAAACACCATAAGGCTATGTACCACAATGGCCATAAATTTCACATCACAAAGTTGGATGAAAAGAGGAAAACTTATTATTGTGTGATAATTGCAATCTTCTAATTCACTAATGTTTTCTTTAGAAGTGGCATGCATCCATAAGTCTTTGAAAATTGATAATATGGGTATTTGGATGACATACTTGAGTGTGACTTTGATTCCTTCAAATTCGTTTTGTTCGACATGAAACAGTATATGATGTGAATGAATGAACATGATCCTAATAAAATTGTTATTAAATGTGATAATTCATTTACCATGGTTAATACAAGTTCATTTGATCTAGCATCGTATCTCTATGTCCTTCTAAGGAAATGTGAATATGTCTTCTACTAGAGGTTCCAGGTAGAGTGGGTTGGTCATATGTTGATAGATATGATCCAAGAGGAAGGTTGGTATAGCATAATGTAGCAGAAGAAGATGATAATGTTGAAGAGGATGATGATGTAGAGGAGAAGTTAGTTGATCATGTGTCATACCATGAAGATGTCGAAGAAGTTTGAGGAGATGTTTGAGACAATTTTCTCAATGAAGATGATATCGATGATGTACAATGAGATGAAGAACTTGAAGAAGTTGAACCAAATGATGGAATTGATGATGATGTTGAAATAACTAATCGTTTCAACTCCATTTTTGAACCATATGACAAAAATGTTGAGTTGGATGATGAATGATATTAATGATATCGAAATGTTGAAATGTATGAGGTATGCCTTTATATGTTCTCAATTGTTTTTTTCTCTTTGATTTAACTTCAATTTTTGTTTTCTTAGCAATTTATTTGTATGCTTGATCCTTAAAATGTTTCTTTCAATTTTTTTATAGTAGATAAATTGGGTATTGGGAATATTGAGAGTGATGTGAGGGGGAGGGGTCATATGAGCTTCCACCTTCACATGTTTGTCCTTGTTCAATAGATAATATTATATTATTATTGAAACCAAGAGAAGGCTATTATTTGCATTGATCTCAAGCTTGTGGTCACGACCAATAAATGACATAAACTATTATATCTCTCTTATTCTCCTGCTTCCAATCTCAAATTATATGAATCCCCATGAATGCAAATATGATGTCTAGGAACCAATTATCCGCACAGATCTCAATCTTATTGTTACCAATTTTCAGAATACCTCAGCTAAGGACCAATGGCCAGCACTCAAGATTTACTAATAATTAGTGGCTAAAATTATGCTCTAATTAATTGACCCCACACATAGTGAACTGTGAATGGGTCCAACATTGATTTTTTTCAAATTGCTCTTCTACACACTAAATTTTGACATGGATATAGTAGAAGCATGCATTGATGGCGTGGGAGAGCATTTAGAATCAAATATGAATTCCAAAAATAATTAGACAAACAAATGAGATCACCTAGATTTAGTGGAATTTTGATTTTTTTTGTTTCAGAATCTAATACTTTTGACTCCTCCTATGTGAACCAAAATTGAGAGTTCATTTGGCTTACTTTGGCTAGGCTACCTCTTCACCTAGGCTATATTATATATAATATATAGGACTAATTATATATAATATATTATATATATTACATTTTATATCCCAACAAGGTTTATTTCGTGCCATAATCTTCTTTCACCCTCTGTTATCCTTCCCTTGTTCCTAGACCATTGATTCATGATTTTAATCACCACGTAAGCTAGACCGTTGATCTTCGATTTGAATCACCAAATATCCTTGACCAGACTTCCCTGATTTTTCTTCATCAACGTAAATCTCACTCGTTCGATCCCTAATACATTGATCCAATAGGGTCGCATGAGAGAATATATTTATCTCATAGGTGTAATTCATATGAGACATTCATCTACGAGGGCCACAAAAAAAGGCTAAGAAATTTTTGATGTTGTAATATATTCCAAAATGGAAAAATCAACAAAAATGGAAATAGCAACAACATCAACAAGTGTAATAATATCACATTTTTGCATTGTAGATGATATCAACAATAGCATGTGTAATAATATCATATAGCCATCATATTAAGATCATAGCAAAAAAAATGTATCCAAGTTCTTGAGGAAATAGTCACTCAAGTTGCCAAAACAAGCCTCAAGTGAACATGTACATGAAATATGAAGAACACTACTACACAGCAAATACCCGAGGCTATGACAACAGAGTTTTATTAGATATAACTTTTTTTGAACAATGTCAATACATATATCTGAAGTTATATGGCTCAAATAATGTCGAGAACAGAGATCTAAGCTCCCAATAACATTTACAAGATAACGCGGAAAGGGTTTCCTGAAATACACAAAAATTCAGAAATACAAATATGGCCCTAGGACTGAATAATATCTAAAACTGGATAGATGATAGGAAGTTGATGATACGATATAGAAATGTATGAAAAATCCTCTTATAGATTCTCTAAATGAGAGGCTTATCCTCTCACTGAAAATCTATCTCCCCAAACTAGGGCTCTGAACCCTCTACTACAACTGCACACTGAAATAACACATTTTCTTCAGAAAACTGAGCAGTAACTGATAGCAGTACCTTATCCTAATGCTGGATGATGAAATAAGGCTCAAGGGTCCTATTTATTGGTCTTCCAATGGAAGGAAACTTTCCTCCAACTGAAATCATGCAAGGAAGTGACCCAAATCAACTCTCCACTGTTGCACCTTGCAACACAAAATAATACTCTATAGAAACTGCACTGTACAACAAAGATGTAGCTTGGCCTAATTCCAGATAGTGGAAAATGTAGTGCAATACTCTTCCAAGAGGACTCTCAAGGAAAGAGGTGGGATTCCTCACCAGGAACACCCTGTGCTAAACAACACATGAAATCTTAGCTAAACAACTGAAGAGAGCAACAAGTCTAAACAAACCATATAAAAAATAATAATCTCAAACATACCCCCATATGGCTACCATCCTCCTCCATATATAAGTGATGAGCTTCCTCACCCTTGGCCACACTCAATTAGGTCACTACTTCCATGCATTCAATATTCCTCCAAAACTGCAATGCCCCACAATGAATGCCACTCCTCGATAACAACATTGTTGATTTGGTCAAATTTGACCCAAATTTCATGCTCCAACCCCTTTTCACACCTAAGGGTCTTCAATCCAGCTTTTAGATGACCTCCATTCACACTAGGAGTGTATTTATTGCTACTAAGGAGATTTATGGGTCTCCATACCCTCTTATTCCACTATCTAAGAGAAAAATCAAAAATTTAATATTCCAGTTAGTTGTGTGCTAATTTAGGAATATTACAGTCCTCCCCTCGCAAATGTTGCTTGTCACCAAAAAACTGCAAGGATAGAACTGAAGATCCTCTCCTCTTCCTCCTGTAGCATCCTCATAAGATGAGTTCCTCCAATGAACAAGATCCCCTCTCTTCAATTGTCCTCAAGCTTCTCCTCCCAAGTGTATAGGTATGCATTTGGTGAAAAACCCAAATGGATCTCATAATCAACAAGTGTGATATCCATGGAGGCAACTATATGTGGTCTAGAGGCCTTCTTGAGGTATGGGATCATCAATTGATTGGGAACCTTCCTTCCCATGTGAAGCTCTAATCCCCAAGCTATCATACACACAAAGTGAGTCACCCTCCAAAATGGTAACTCATGAAAAAGTTCTTCCACCTTTGGCTCTTGTAATGTAGGTGGGATGCATAACCGAACATGATAGACCAAATGGCCTACCCGATGCTACCTCTCTCTCCACTTATGAAAAATGTAGAGTTGCTGCTGATATTGGGCTTCCATAATGTTGCCCTCAAGGTACAAAAGGAAAACTGGTTCTTCAAATACCCCTCCTCCAGTTTCATGAGCCGAAACCATCCCATACAAAGTGAATGGTACATCCTCACCATGTGGTATCCAAATCAGAATAATACTTAAGGTTAGGTGCAAGTTTGTATGGTACCAATGGTTTCTCCAGTGGATACAACACAGTTTTACCAACTTTTTTTTTAGAACATCATGTGGCAAGTTGTCTCCCAACAAGTTTCTAGTTGTGCATGTTTGCTCATCTACTATGAGGTAGTAAATGGCATTATATATCAGTTGAGCATAATAATAATAACACCACATTTTCCCAAGGTCATGAAAATAAGGGCTATATCCATCATAAGTGTTGGTCTTAGAATGGCCATGAAACCCAAAGATAATCTTGCCCTCTTATGGAGAAATGTACTGTACATAGATGGTGAGAAAATGAAAATACTTTATGAAATGATCAATAAGTACATAAATACATTTCTTACCATGCATTGTGAGTAGGCTGAAAGTGAGGTCCATGGATGAGCCCTCCCATGAGAATATCCTCATAAAGGTCTACAAAATGAAGGGATGCATACTCCCCTTGGAACACTCCATAAATAGATACATAATCCCAAGTGACAGCATTGTTGGCCCAAGTGATAAGGCTCTTGTCACTCCATGACTCCATTCCTTGACATGCCATGTGCCAAAGTCATCCACCCTGATGATGCTATGTGTGGGAGACTCCTTCCTATGTGGAAGTACCTTCTGATCCTTCAATGTTGAAGGGTAGCCTCTTTTCACTTTGATTGTGCCACCCATTTCTCCTGAAACATTCTGAAAAGTATGGGAGAAATTCAGCGCATACTCTCCCAAGAGTAGCCAAAGCAGCAATATCTCTTGCTACCTCCTCACACCTCCATTATACAAATCGTAACGTGAAAGAATGATGCTTGACATGAAGAATGTCATATCATCTTAATGCACCCAAAATAGTTTCTACCATATGATGTAAGTGCCATACCAAGTCCCAACCGACAACATACTCTTTGAAATAGAATGTGTCACATGATGACCAAACTCTTTCAAGAGTAGCCAACGAAGCCTTGCCTCCTTGTTGGTTCAAGGGGTCCTGACCTAGGTTCAAAGGTTAAGATTTTCCAACAAACCCCTATATTACTGGCCCTTTCGGCAATGACCTGCTTGCGCAGGCCAAATTCTCACCTAAAGCAGTATGGGAGGGCGCTGGAACTAGGTTTCTGCACCCTGTGAGAGAGCAGGTAATTCAAGCCAGTCTGTAACTATCATATCTATATAGCCAGAGGTCATTCATGAGAGTTTCAGTAAATAACCAGAACATAATTTATTAGATCTAAACAACAGGGTTGCATCCACATGTGTATTATCAGTTATAATCACAAAACAATATATTTGCAGAGGATTAACAGATCACAGATACATTTATCATAACACAAATAGTTCGCAGCACACTAACAGATACATCATAATATAACTCAAGTTTGCAACAACCATAACAAGACATATCCAGATAACATCAGATATCTGCAGTACTTCCGCACATCTATATCATTACCCAAAAATCCTCTTACTTTCCCCAAATTACCACCTGCGCACACAACCAACAGGGTCCGCACATAGCAGGATAGAAGATCTCTACGCACACAACCAGTAAGAGTGCTAATCCAAACAACCCTACCACAGTTCTATTAGTTCATACTTCGTATCAATCTCTATTCATTCCTACCTAGAAAAAGGTTCATCTATTTATAGTAATTTATCCTACGCATCCAATGGTCCAATATAAACTGTGGTTTGCGAACTCTTGATCTACCCTTGACTCATTTACAATGTGTTAGGGGCTTTGACCCACCCCAAAGCCCCTGCGTTAGACTAAACAATACAAAATTATACAAAAATGGACAAAATTCATAGCCCTTGGGAGACCCTGCTCCAATAGTCCCCCAACACAATATTGTGACTCGTCTCGAGTCAATGTGCTGGTGGGGCTTCAACCTACTCTTGCAATACTCTAATCGCCTCAGCTAACGAAGGTAGGATGCCTTCACTTTGGATAGCTGCATTCTGTGCAATGTTGACCAACTTCTCATACAACAATCCTTTAGTCGCGGCAGTGACACTTTCCAAAGTTTGGTTTAGCTTCTTGATAGCAACATCCACATCCTGTGAAATTTTGAGAGCCTCATCAGCCCACGGCTTCAGTCGGTTGCCAAGTTTCTTCTTCTTTTGTCGAAGGTCATCATTATTCGCTTAGAGCGTTTGGCTTGTGCGCAGTCGTTGCAAGCGCTGATCAGGTACTAGAGTGGGCAAGGTGGCTTCGATTATCTCGAACTCTTATTCTTTTTGTCGCAAGTCCTAGTTTATTCCTCGCAATATTGGATCACATTGGAACTTAGTCCATAGCTGCATGGTGGCCTCTAGTAGTTGGGCTCCCTGCACGATCTTCCCGGTGATGACATTCATAGCTGCGGTGACCAGTGCAGTTCGCTGGACCCGAACCTCTGGAGGTTTTTTAGGCTGTAACTTAGCCTACAGATCTGCGATCTACTGCTCCATGCGTGTCTTGAAAACCTACAATTCATCCTGGGAGGCCTTGAGTGTTGCGACTAGTATTTCTACTTTTTCCGGAGGGGTGTCTGATGTCGGGATCTCTGCAGGAAAATCTGCGCAAAGTCGGTGAATCATGTCTTCGAGTTTTGTGTGCTTCGCGGTGTCAAGGTACATCTTAGCATTCTTTTCAAGGATGGCTTGTTCAGCTACACCGAGCTGTTGGTGCACTTGTTGGTCGTGGTGGTGGATTCCTTGAAATACAACAGTGTGGAGACCTTGTAAGGCCTTGTGGGGGAGCTGAGCTAAGTTCATTTGGACTATTATACTAGCCTAGGTTTGAAGTCCTAGGTCAGGTGGAATGAGCACCACAACTACACCAGGGAGAGAACAGAGGCGACTGTAACTAGTGTTGCGCTACTGATGGTGGAGGGTGGGCACACCGAGGTCGCACTAATCTGCAACGTGTCAGTCTTTAATTGTAACACTCACAACTCAACTTAAATTGTGTTGACCATGGCCCACTGTTGTTCTTCTATGGCAGCCCATCTGTCCTCCGTGTCTAGAGTGACTGCATCAGCAATTTTTTCCAGGTCTCCATCAGTAAATGTGACTATTTCGTCCCATTCTGCTCATTGAGATCGCTGCTTTTTGTGGGGCGTTCTGACCATCTCACTTGTGCGCTTCGTGCCGCAGGGGGAGGTAGGTCTACCTATATCCAGACCTTTTGTACCCAAACTGGTCTGTGAGTCCGTCTGGGTCTTCGCCTCAACATCCTTCTGCTGCTGCGCATCCTTTTGGGTGCTCGCACCGGTGTCTTGTCTGGTACTCTTGGGCATACCTGTGATATCTGGGATGACGACAGGGGGTTTGACTTGGGATGTGCTAGTGCTTCCAATGCCCTTTGCGCCATTTTTTAAGCCAATTTTCCAGTTAGGGGGCCAGAGTGCAATGACATTGTCGATTTCTACATCCATCACCATGTAAGAAAGCGAAGTCCAGGATTTATTTTTGTGCGCTCTGATCTGAACATTATGCAGAGTGACCTGAAATGTAGCAATTCCCTTGTATCTATCATACATGGAAGGGGAAAAATGTCATTGTGAGTTAATAGATGCGGCCACGCTACTTTGAAAGAGGACCCAGAACACCTGGTTGTCCTCGAGCCATTGCAGATCCGTGGATTCCCATAAGTGTGCATAGAGAGCCCCTCCACACATCTCCGGGGTAATCTTATGGAGGAAGGACACTATAGGAGCTTCCTAGGCAACCAATGCTATAAGAAATAGCAACCAAGAGTAACAAAAGGCATGGCCCTGCTCCTGGGACTCACGAATGTTGGTTAGAAACTCATCGCACAAATATTGTACCCAGTTAAAACATACCCCTTTTGCACATTGGCTGGCTAACCGAATGACATAGGCTGGAACAGAGGTGACCTGACACTTCCTCATCATTTTACATGCTAACAGCATGGTGCCCAACTGCGTACCTTGGTCACTGATGGTATTGATGATAAATCCCTGAGTATTACGGTCCACATAATACTTTTGGCGCACAAAAATTAGCAGTATCCCCCTCATATTTCTTACCGACACACTCCAGGTCGTTCGAGCTGCTCATGGGGAGGCCAACAACCTGATGCACTAGCGTGGTGTCAATGGGGATCCTGTCTTGGATCCACATGCATCCATCATGAATTAGCATGAGAAATTGTCGTGCGAGCCGGTCCATTATATTGTAGTGTCCAAAGTGGGGCATCCTAAGCAGATTTAGGATCCCAGACCCCGAAAAACCATGTACCCAGCATTGGGGGACAACTTTGACCCCATCGGCACCATGAACTGTATCAAGGTATAATTCGGGTGCGAGCTCAGGGAAGGCCTCAAAGTTGGTCAAATCATGATCGTCGAACTTAACTTCATGAAGGTGAACAAAAGGTCCACCTATGATGGGGACCTCCCCCGGGGTCAACGGCATCTGCAGGTACATGATCAAGCCATCGACGTTCTTTGGCGTGTGTGTTAATGCCCTGCATGGTCGCATGAAGGGGGGAAGCTAGTTGATCGGCTTAGCGGGCTGGGCCTCCACCTGAGCAGCCCTTGGATATTTCACGTTTCATGGGGAGGTACAGGGATTTCCTACAGCCCATTTCGTAGGCTTCGAGGGCTTGCCTAAGCCCTGAGCTTTTTCTTTTCCTTTCCTGGTGGTAGGGCTAGGTTTGGAGAGGATTTCTTCGACTTCGGATTTGACCTCCACCACTTCCTTAGTGTCTTGGTCTATTGAGGTTACTGGCTCCAAGAGTTCGGCAGGTTTCGTGGCCATCATTCTGGCATGAAATATGAACTCAGGATTGCTATTGTTAGAGGGGGCAAGCTACTCAGACAGTTTGAATCTCCAACTGTAGTACCATCATATCCCAATGTTCCTCCCATTCCTAGAACACCCCCTTATGTGTGTCCCACCATTTCGCAAGCGTTGTGAACATAGCTCAGTTAAGAGCCCATAACCTTCGTTCTCTGGGAACCTCAGCTTCGAAGGTTTGCAAAAATTCCTTTATACTACCATAGCCATCAAAGTAGGGTAATTATTTTACCTCAGAAGATATATACCAAAAGTCCCCTGTAATTTGTAGGCAGCATAGTGTAGAGATTTCCTTCAGATGGTTTTTCCAATCATCTAATTATTCATCGGAGTCAGAGACGCATTCGTTGTCCTTCTCCCAACAAGGCATATCGTCGTCCATAGGGTTGATCCAATATTCTTCCTTCATATTTAACTTATAGATGTGATACATCCCATCTTCCTCACGCGCTGGCTCGATGTACCTTTCTCCTTTTGTAGGGTCTAGTGGCACGATCACCCGAGTTCCCTTTCTTTCAAATGCCATGCTTTGTTTCTTCAAGTTGATAATTCCACCCATATCAATGGCCCAATCCAATCTCAGGAGTGCTGGGTAAGGGTCTGCATCTTATACAATCTGAATGACTTCAAAGTCAGATCGTACCTTAGCCCCGTTGTTATCTATGACCATCTTTGGCAATCTCCTCAATGGTATGATCTTATATTGATTAGCCATGCATATATGGATAGTAGACCATTCTAATTTAGGTTCTCCCATTTGTTTCCAAGTCTGCTTAGGTAGTACATTCGCATCTGATCCTAGGTTGAGAATTACCTGGTCCATCTCATAATCACCAATCTTCATAGTTAATCGCATTTCGTAGCTAGTGCGTCTCTTTTTCTCGTAAAGTTTGTGCACGTCCTTAATCTTCTTGACTGGGTCTTCTTTTCTTGTGCAACTGTCAAGTAGGGCTTGGAGGTTTTCTACAGGCTGCTCATTGCGCAGCAGCTTCATGCACACCTACAAGAATGGTTTTTCCTCATCTTTGATTCCACTGTTTGGAGTCGATGTCTCGTTTTAAGCACAGTATTGCCGAGCTACGACACAGGTCTCCTTATCCTTCTGGAAGCCCCCACCTTTCGGTTTAGTAGCTACTTTACGGATCAGAGACTCCATCTCATCTATTTCCGTGGACCCTTCGGTGGCCATACCGCTGCGTGTTTTTACATTAATGCTCAATTCCTCTTCATGAGGTTCCGCCTTCACTCGTTGTACATTCTATGTAGGAGTCTGCTGCTTTTCCTATACCTTTGCCATCAGAATCAGGCAGTCCTTGATCACATGGTCCAATTGTATGCAATATCTCTGGGATTTCCGAGTTGGGTTTGTGTAGTCCCTCGCAAAGTGACCTATTTCCCCACAATTATAGCAGATTAATTGGCCTCTACCCCTGCCTAATATTCCTCCCCATCCCCCTCCCCTGCCCTTGGTCGAGGATCCTCCAATAACTGCGGGGGATCTAGGTAATGAGGGGTCTGAATGTACCCTATATAGGTTACCCCGGTCGATCATCAGATCATATGTTTGGCAGTTATGTTCGTCATGCCCTACAGACCTACAAAACCTACACCACTACTTTTTTACTTCTAGGATATATGCGGCAAGGCGGGGGTAGTGATTGGTATCGTGTAGTCCAGCAACGCGGCAGTCATCGCACCATAGCGTCAGCCTACTTGGTCCTGCAGCTTCCCTAGGGTGCAGCAGGCTGGGTCCCCTAGCCTAGATGTAGTCTGTAAGCAGCGGACAGTTATCTTTGGTGTCCCCATTCACCCTGCATCGTATGCACCATCTTTCAGGGTTGGCTTCCGTTCCTCTATCCTTGCATAGATTCTGAATCTCCATGTGCATTTCTTCTAGCTGGCCTTGTATCTACTGTACTCCTAACTGGGTATCATCTCTTGGTGCAGCTTCCAATTTCATGGCAACCTCCAAGGCCTTATCCTGTGTTTCAATGGCTTGGTGACCCATAGGTACGCGCAGGTGGGCTAGCAACATAGCAATGAACCACTCGGTGTGTTTCCTGTCATCATATTGGAATCCTTATTCTCTGATCACTTTCTTTAATCATTGATTTTCTTCCCACATGGACTCAAACGGTTATTGCCTGAAGTCCTTCAAGTCATTTACTATCTAAGCGTATGACTTAGGTTTCTTGAACTGTTGTTTTAACGCATTCTTAATTTTCTGAATAGTTGCATTCGCATGTTGGTCAATGTATCCCATGTACTAGTCCAGGGCTCTCCCTTCAAAAGCAAGGGATAACTGTGCCCATCTCACCGTATCACTTACTACGTTCTGCACAATCCATACCAATCCTACGAAAAATGAGAACTGATCCATGTCCTCATCACCCACGCCTTTGAAGGTAGGTAGCTTCATGTGTGTAGCCATATCATCTTCTGGTGGGGGTGGAGGTGAGTTTTTACCCCTATGAGGGCTCAACGATGGGGTCGACAGAGGCCTATGCATAGAAAAATTTCTTATTGGGTTGTAGATAGATCGATCCCCCTCTTCGTTAGTTCTGTAGTAATTACCACTGCGCATTGTGCCCTTGCTCTGGTTAGAGCTCATTCACTCCGTATGGCTACAAAAAATGCTTTTTTAGCACAAAAAGATCTTAATTAGTAATGACAAAGTTTTTAAAAACTTATCGTGGAAACCCTTGAAGAACCTCTGCTCCACTTCTGAGTAGGATACGAATTGATCGACTGAAAATTTAGTCACAACTCCTCCTATAACACTGTCCACCCAATGATCTATCGTGCGAGTAATGGTGTTGTTGGTCTCTTCTAGCTGCAGGATCTATTTTGGGGTCCACTGTGTGACCCGCTGATCTTTCCAACACTTCTGAAATTCGACCAGCCTTGCGAGCCACTCCTGGAGCTTGATCGCAATTGTTACAAATAAGATCTCATAGACCTCTGTGAAAATATACTTATTCTTCCACTCCTCAGTGGTCAAATTATTACTGCATTTTTCTTTACTGCGAATTCCTGAACTTTTTTTTCAAACCATTCATCAAATTTTTTTTATTTTTTTTTTCATGTTTCCAATACATCCTTGGCATTACCCGATCTCTCTCAAAATGCTCCCGGTCCCAGCAATGGAACCATTTGTTGGCTCGAGGGGTTTTGACCTAGTTTCAGAGGTTAATATTTTCCAAGAAACCCCTATACTACTGGCCCTTTTGGCAGTGACTTGCTTACACAGGACAAATTCTCACCCGAAGTAGTATGGGAGGGTGCTGGAACTAGGTTTCCGCACCCTGGGAGAGAGCAGGTAAGTCAAGCCGGTCCGCAACTATCAGATCTATATAGCAAGAGGTCATTCGTAGGAGTTTCAATAAAGAACCAAAATACAGTTTATCAGATCTAAAAAACAGGCTCGCATCCATGTGCGTATTATCAACTATAATCACATAACAATATATCTGCAGTGGATTAACAGATCACAGATACATTTGTCATAACACAGATAGTTCGCAACTTACTAAAATTTACATCATCATATAACTCAAGTCCGCAACAACCATAATAGGACAGATCCAGATAACATCAGATACCCACAGTACTTCTGCACATCTATATCATTACCCAAAAATCCTCTTACATTCCCCAAATTACCAACTGCACACATAGCTAGCAGGGTCCGCACACAGCAGGACAGAGGATCTCCATGCACACAGCCAGCAGGAGTCCTAACCCAAACAAACCTACCACATATCTAACAGTTTTTACTTCGCATCAATCTCTATTCATTCCTACCTATGACTAAAAAAAGGTTCATCTGTTTATAGCGATTTATCCTACGCATCCAATGGTCCACAAATCATGGTTTACAGACTCTTGGTCTACCCTTGACCCATTTACAATGCATTAGGGGCTTTGACCCACCCCAAAGCCCCTGCGTTAGACTAAACAATACAAAATGATACAAAAATGGACAAAATTCATATCCTTTGGGAGACCCTGCTCCAACACTCTTGCTACCCTGTGTCATAGACCTGCAAGTGGCTCTCCAACCTCTTGATTATCAACATCACCCATCCAACCAATGGTGAGTGTCTACTATCATGGTAAAAATAGGTATCCCTCCAATGGAGAATACCACTCTCCCAAATCAGATTTATATCTTTGCATTTTATGGGATGTTGAAATGTGATCTCCTGGAGATATTCAAATTAATACCATTCATCAATGACCATGTTGAATCCATAAGGATCCAAGTATGAAAAATCTTCTCATTGAGTTGTGAAATTCTCATCAAGAAAGATCCATCACAACAATGAAATATAATATGTCTCTCATCAATCATCTGCCTATCTTCTGCTACACAAGTGTGTTGGTCATCAGAATGTGTCAATATCAGTCGGGCACCCAACTCATCACTGTTGTTCATTGAAAACACTGCTGATCTCCATGATGGTGCATCTGTTGTCTCAATATCATGCTCAATGTTGAACACATGGTTATGCATTGCATTGTTTAAGACAGTACTCATCCTATTTTCCAAAAATCTACACTTTAACCCCAAGAGTTGTGTGCAGCTCAAAAATGTATAACTAGGATGACTGTATATATCCTCCTTGTAAAAATCAAGGGTCCTCAGCATAGTGATAGTCTACTGCTCCAAATCAGCAATGTGATGTGACCCTAGGTCATGCATTTGCCCTAATAGCATGTTTCCATAATCCTATAGATGATGTGCTGAAATGATAGGAAATGGAAATATGTGCATACCTTGGTAAAGCTTGGGAACATCTTGTACTAATAAAAGGGTTCCTTCCTCCAGTGTGATGACTTCCCCAACTACTGATGATGATGGTTGCTCCTCTATGGCTACATCATCATTGGTACAAGTCTCCTCCTCCTCATGCATCTCCAGAATAGTGCATGGGACTCTAAAAGTCAAGAGATCAAGACTACTTTACAAAGGTGAAAGTGTTCTTTCTCATGATGCAAGTGCTCCTGCAGCAAGTGGTGGTGGAAGTTTCTTCTCCTTTTATTTCTTCTTGTCAAACTTCTTGATCAACCTTTGAGTAAAATCTTCATATGTAGTCACTCTTGCATGACTCAAATGGCTAAACCACCAAAATTTTTCTTCACCCTCGAGGTGCAGCACTGCAATATCAAAAACTTATCTCTCTACTACTAGTTGTAGTAGGAAAAATGCATCCAACTTCATTCCCCAATATCTTGCTATGCATGTGGATGACCCATCAAATGTAGATAATATAAATCTATTGCTGCAAGTTCTTCTTTCTTCTTTGAGATGAATGAATTGTGGGAGAGTTAGATTCTCCTTGAAAGATCTAGGTTGAGACTTATATTCTGCAAGATACTCACTTACAATCTCATGATCTAAGTGTCCTTCATCTCCATTCCTTTTTTCTTCTTCTTCAAAAGAAAAGGGCATAGTGTATTGCTTTGTAGCTCTATGCAATACCAATTTTCTCTTCTGCTGATAGGAAGTGCATGGTCCCTCCTCATCTTGAAACCCTAATGAGGTCTCATTGTTTCTATCCATTCTTCTTTGCTTGACCTCCTTGGTGAGGTCCTTCTTAGATCTGAAAAGATATGAGATAAAACTCATTCTTTCCATCATTCTGATCTCTTTCTCCTTCTTCCTATTCTCCTGATAGCATAATGGCTAAGATCCATAGGCTGAGCCAAGATTATACTCTAATACCACTGTAATATTCCAAAATGGAAAAGGTAGGAATATAGTGCATAAAACTAGAAATAGCAGTGACAAATCAACACATGTAATGTAATAATATCATATAGCCATCATATTAATATCATAGTAGAAAAAATGTATCCAATTTCTTGAGGAATTATTCACTCAAGTTGGCAAAACAAGCCTTAAGAGATCATGTACATGAAATATTAAGAAAACTGCTACACAACAAATACTCAAGGCTATGACAATGTAGTTTTATTAGATATAATTGTTTCTAAACAATTTCAATACATATATTTGAATTTATATGGCTCAAATAATGTTGGGAACAAAGATCTAAGCTCCCAAGAACATTTCCAAGGTAACCTGGAAAGGGTTTCCTGAAATACACAAAAATTCAGAAATACAAATATGGCCCTAGGACTGAATAATCTCTGAAACTGGATAGATGATAGGAAGTTGATGATACGATCTAGAAATGTATGAAAAATCCTCCTATAGATTCTCTAAATGAGAGGCTTATCCTCTCACTGAAAATCTATCTCCCCAAACTAGGGCTTTGAACCCTCTACTACAACTGCACACTGAAATAACACATTTTCTTCAGAAAACTGAGCAGTAACTGATAGCAGTACCTTATCCTAATGCTGGATGATGAAATAAGGCTCAAGGGTCCTCTTTATTGGTCTTCCAATGGAAGGAAACTTTCCTCCAACTAAAATCATGCAAGGAAGTGACCCAAATCAACTCTCCACTGTTGCACCTTGCAACACAACACAACACAATACTCTGTAGAAACTGCACTGTACAACAAAGATGTAGCTTGGCCTAATTCCAGATAGTGGAAAATGTAGTGCAATACTCTTCCAAGAGGCCTCTCATGGAAAGAGGTGGGATTCCCGACCAGGAACACCTTGTGCTAAACAACACATGCAATCTTAGCTAAACAAATGAAGAGAGCAACAATTCTAAATAGGCCATATACAAAATAATAATCTCAAACGTACCCCCATATGGTACCATCCTCTTCCTTATATAAGTGATGAGCTTCCTCACTCTTGTTCCCACTCAATTAGGTTACCACTTCCATGCATTCAATCTTCCTCAAAAACTGCGTTGTCCCACCATGAATGCCACTCCTCCATAGCAACATTTTTTATTTGGTCAAAATTTACCCAGTCTTCATGCTCCAGCCCTTTTTCACACCTAAGGGTCTTCAATCCAGCTTTTAGATGACCTCCATTCACACTTGGAGTGTCTTTATTCCTACTAAAGAGATTTATGGGTATCCATACCCTCTTATTCCTCTATCTAAGAGAAAATTCAAAACTGTAATATTCCAATTAGTTATGTGCTAATTTAGGAATATTACATGTTGTGATCAACATCCTCCAAAATTTTTCCTACAATTGAATTTTGGAGCCTACTAAGGATCTTATGATTTGTCATTCCATGGTCACCTCATCAGCGATTTATGTTTTCAAAGTGTTTAAGTATTCTTCTTAGGTTCCAAGTGTCAAATTCAATTTCTTACCCATATCCACAAGCTTAGATAGGTATACAACTATCCATCAAGACAGTGCCTACACATTTTTAAACCTATGTTGACAGTCAGTGTACACCTTCCATTGATAATATCCCTCACTCTAGTTGCAATTGTACTTCTCTTTTGGTGAGTTTTCCCAATTTTCACTTTTGCGCACCTTTTCTTTCCCTTTCATGACTATCATTTTTTCCTTGTTTCACTCTAACAGTTGTTTTTTAAATGTTATCTTCACTCTGCCATGAGTCTCTTTCACTTTATTCAAATTTTTCAAGTGTCATTTTCACTTTTTTTTAGTGTGAGAAGTGTCAATTTTTGTTTTTTTCACTCCTACACGTGTCTCTCCTTTGTACATTACTATAGGAAGCACTAGAACACTCTTCTATATTAGATGGTTATACATATCATAAGAATATGTGCTAGACACATTCCTACATCTTAGTGCATTTTCTAGTCGCAATTGACCCTTGTGTCACAACTTGTATTATAAATGTCAGAATGTGGCATTTAAACTGTCGCACTTAGAAATAAGTGTCTCTTTTTTTTCATTTGAAAGTGTGATTGTTGTTCATGGTTCCTATGAATACCCCTATCTTGTGTACATGACATTCATGTATGTGATCCATGTTTGAGTCTTATGCATATGTTTTTCCCTCTGTTACTCTACTAGACCCACACTTAGCCATTTTGGAGCTCTTCTTCATCCTCCTGCTTAGAGGAAGTTGTGAATACATGAACTCTCTTGACATGTGATATTCATAGCCTATCCATGAGCCTCAATAATGAGATATTTCACTTCCATTATTGTGCTTTGATACCTCTTTAAGGTTAGCTCATATGATTTCACATTGAAAACCTTCAAAGTGTAGTCACCTAACCCTTCTTTCTTTTACTCAACCACTGCATTGATTTTTGAGCATTCTACCTTGTATAGCACATGGATTATTTCTAGTGGCCCTCTGTAAAATAAAATTGTGCCATAAAAGGTATCTTCCCTCTCAAAATGAATTGAGCCTATTCCTGGGTAAAGTGACTTTCCTTCTACTACATGCCTTAGCCAACTATGCATTTCCCTCTTATAGTGATCCTTCCCGAGCACAAGGTGCATTTCTAGTGGAAAGATAGCCACTACGGAAGAAAAATACACTAACCTGGAAGCCTCCCTCTCAATTATAGCACATGGCACAGTTATAGTTCCTATTTCTACCTTCACTACTGACTGCAACCCCTCACCTCTCCCAATAATTTCTCTACATGTCTCCCTTCACGCAGGGTGCAGTTCTAGTTTATAGTTAGTCACTGTTGAAGAAAATTGTGTCGTCCCTAAAGCCTGCCTCTTATTTATAGTGCATGGTGCATTTTTAGTCAGCAAGTCATTAATCCTTCTCCACTAGAATCCCTCACTACACTAAGCCTAAGTACTACGCTACCTCCTAAGCGCATGTCACAATATTTCTACTCCATAATAAGGGACTCCATTAGTCACTTTCAAGCTCAACTACACTATCATTGTATACTAATCTCTTGAACCTAGCGCATGGCACCGTTTTAATCAACAAGCTCATCACATTTTATCTTGCACTTTCCACTACATTGGACCCAGAAGAGCCCCTCCTCACAGTGCATTGAACAATTCTAGTGAGTAATGGTGCTATCCTCATCCACTCTTGAGCTCAGATACGCCATCCTCATCAATCCCTTCCTTCTCATCCCTTTCATAGGCCTATCATAAGCATATTATTCCATGAGAAAGCTAGAGATAGAATATATAATTTCAAAATTTATTTTTCATTCTCATGAGTAAACTCCATTGGCATGTATACCTCTTCAATCAGGAAAAGTGATGCTCAAGGAATATGTCAAGAAGGAGGAACAAAGAAACACTTATAGAGAAGAATCATAAAGAATAGCTATCATGAAGACATAGAGAGATACTGAAACAAATCAAATTGAAGACAATTCATGATGACTCAAAATGTCTCGATGTTGATCCATAACCCTTTGGAGGGTGAAGATAAAGAAAAAGTCATATATTTCATGAGGATTGAAGACAAAGAATCATGGAGAGAAGCTTGTCATTTCCTCATCATCATGAAGTTCCATGATATCATTTCCAAGTTATAGCTTGTACAAGTTTCATCATAATTTAATATCTATGAATGTGTATTGCCACATAATTTGTGAATGTAATTATTATATTCTCAAAAAATGACAAATTTAAAATAGGTGGAAGTCCAAGAATCTTCATAATGTCATAGCTTGTCATAGCTTATACAAGTGTCTTCATAATTTCATATATGTCAATGCGTATTGCCACATCATTTGTAAATGTAATTATTATATTCTAAAAAATTGACAAAATGTAAAATACGTGGAAGTCCAAGAGTCATCTGAGGAATATGTAAAGTCACATGTGGAAAAAAAATTCTTATATAAGTTCAAAGGTCATTTAGGAGTCCAAGAGTCATGAGGGTATGTCAAGAGTCATAGGGGCAATTCCCTTGGTTGTGATTGTTGTTTCCTTAGTCACATCTATTGTTTCTTTAGTCACAGTTGTTGTTCCCTTAGTCAAAGTTGTTATTCCCTTAGTCATAGTTGTTGTTCCCTTGGTCGTGGTTGTTGTTTCCTTAGTCACAATTGTTGTTTCCTTAGGCACAGTTGTTGTTTTCTTAGTCAAATTTGTTGTTCCCTTAGTCATATTTTTGTTTCCTTAGCCAAAACTATTGTTCCCTTAGTCATAGTTGTTGTTCCCCTAGTCATAGTTGTTATTCCCTTACTCATGATTGTTTTTTTCCATCCATTTTGTTTTCTAGAAACAGTTATTCTTTTAGTTTTATTTTGAAGCTATTCTTTGATATCATGGTGAGATAATTAGTTCACCCAAATGATTGCCATAAGAGAATTTTTATAAGAAATTTTTAATAGAGTTCTAAAACTCCTCAAATTTTAACAACCCTGATACTGTAAATAAATAAATATATCTATAATACATTTCTTCAATCACCACTGGAGGAGTTTTTCTTTCATTTTAGTTTCTTATAATTCTTCGATTTCCTTGAAAAATATTTTGGGAATAAACATGGTAAGATAAAAAGGTATTTATTACAATACCTTTTACACCATCCCTAACTCTTAAGGATTTGATGATCCACCCCATTCACTAATATTTTCTCATAACAAAGCAAAAACAAAAAAATAATACTAAATAAAAACAGAAGAATAAAATTGGACAAAGGATAGGAGGTCTCATCATGATTCGGCCTACCATGATCATAGGACTTAATGCTGTGACATTACCACTCTAGTCACCAAGCCAGGGTAATGGCCTTCAAACTTTGGGTCAAAGTACAATAGGTCTCATCATGATCTATCTTGTTCTCCTCATCAATTATAGTGAATGGAATTGTTCTCAACCAGTCACCATGCTAGAACAATGGAATTTTGTCGATAATCAACAAATAAAGCTATGAATTGTTTCTATTAGAATGGGATATTGGCATATAAATGGGTTAAAAGGAAACCCTATCAAGGCTATGGATGCATGCTGGAAACAGAGGACATGCCTATTGTATTGAAGTACATTGGAAATTATCATCTAAAATTAGCTATTTTTCTCTCTCTCGGCAAATATAAAGGTAAATCGTTGGATTAGTATGGAAAATTATTAAAAAATTTCATTGGAAAGTGGTAATGATGAGTATGTATGAATGATTAATATTAATTTTATGTATCAAGGATGTAATATTTTTTTGAAAAGCTACTAATTCTATTCTAAATTTCTTTAGTTTTTCTCTAAGGGTAATATTTCGGCGAAATTTGTCTGGTAGTTCGAAACTACACTCAATAGTTCGAAATGTGTTGGCAATATTATTTTTGATGTGATTTCCAAAAAGATTTATATCAATAATGGATATGGATCACAAAAGTTTACACTCTCATTAATTTGTCTTATCCATTATCATAGTTCAAAATATCTTCACTTTGCTTTAATGCTTTGGGTATGGTAAATGTTTAATACTGTCAACATGCTTTATGATTAATGTGTCCAATAATTACGTTGTACGCATATCCCCTTACTTCTAATTTTTTTTATGTTTGCTCCATTAAGTTTAATTAATACATTCTTATATGATTAGTCATGTCAACTGTCTCAAAAAATCAAATGCATTATGTAAGGTCATGGGTGACCTATAATTTCAACAAGGGCGGGGCGGGTGAAAGGATAAAACACATAATTATACACTTAAAAATCTTTAACATAATTTCATGCTATGGTTGTTTAAATTTTCTACTTTTTGCAGTGATTATATCCTTGTAGCTGTTCAAATTTGTTGTTTCTAGCTTCAAAACTTCTCCCTAAGGAACAATTGAAATGGGCGACCATTCGATGTGTAGTGAACATGCCCAATTGCGGATCTCCACTAGAAACTGAAGCACCCATTGAAGATTCTGGAAACATTATACCTAGTAATGAGAAGGCAGAAGAGAATAAGGATGAAAATAAAAATGAAAACGTTATGGTAGAAGGTAACTCGTAGGGAAAAGAACAAAATTCAACTCCACAAAAATTAATTATGGCAGAGAAAAGAATGGATTCCCTCTTGCCCTCCCTACCTAGAAAAAGGAAAAGATTGGATATTTTGGATAAGTCCCTAAATTATATAAAATCCTCTGAAAAATCATTGGAGGGAAGTGGAAATCAATAATTTATTGATACACATGATACCCATCAGGAGGATTCTCCTCAAGAGAAGGAAATGGAGGCAGCCCAAGTTCTAGAAGGATTGGAAATTTTTCTGAATTCTGTTAATTTCTAAGTTGTAGGTTGCTCAGAAAATAATTTTGACCAATTGATGTATCCTAATTCTCCAACCTCTCCTCCTAATTCCATATCTAACGTCATTTTAGAACCCTCAGGAGAACCTGAGAATACTTTTCTTCAAGAATATTTTGTATATTTTGTTGCAATTATCCCGGAACTCTCCTCCCATAAAGAAGTAGCTTTACAATCTCCTTTGGAAAACATTGGACAAGAAGTAAAAATTGACTTTCCAATTGAACCCTAGGTTGATAGAGACCTTCTGGAAAATATAATCAATTCCATAGTTGATTCCATCAAGGAAATTATGATTGAAAATCCCGATTCAATAGTTTTCATTTCCCTTTCCTCTTCTCCAATTACTCTTTCCAAAACATTTACAAAAAATATTAACAGAGGACTAAAGGATAAATGGAAAAGAAATACTAGTAGAGAAGCAGATTTTTTGAGAAAGCTACAAAGGAAGGTACAACAACTGAAGAAATTGTTGCGGGATAGTAAGGCCCATAGGCATCATGAGAAGAGAAATGATAAGAAGAAGGAAGTACGATGGAATGAAACGCAAATTGAATTTGAATACTTTGATATTATCTTTATTGTGGTAACTCAAATTGAGTTGGAAACAATACATGTTGATGTTTTGAATATTGAAGCAAAGACCCAGACATATTCACCAACCCTCATTGTGAGAGATGCAGAGACAGAACATGTGCCTTCATATACTCCTTTAATTGTGGAAGCATTAGAGAAATTTTGAGGTCTAAAATGGGCCTCCTAAGAAAAATGTACAAACTAAATAAAATTTATAATAACCAAGGATTCAAGATGATGATGTCAACTATGGGGGATGATTCACCATTTTCAGAGTAAAAAAGTAAAAACATTAAAAAATAATAAAATAATAAAATAACTTTTTCAATTTATCTCCCTAAGAGTTTGCTAAAATTTCAATTAGGAGTACTCGTTGGATGCAGAATTTAATTCCTTATCCAAGGATTACCTCTGTTACATACTTTCGATGGTCCTTGATACACAAAAAAATGAGAAATACATGAAAAAATGTGATTACAATCACGTTTTTTCATGCATTTCTCATTTTTCGTGTAGTAGGGTCCATAAAAAGTATGCAACATGGGTACTCCTTGGATGGTAATTAAATTCTGCATCCAATGAGTGTTTCTGCTCAAAATTTGAGTAAACCCATAAAAAATATGAGTTTAAAAAGTAGTTTTTATTTTATTTTTCCCTCTAAAATTTGATGATGTAATGTAATCTTATTTTATTATTTCCACTATTTTTTTTAAAAATTTATTAGGAGGCCCATTTTAGACCTCAAAATTCCTCTAGAGCCACCATTCAGGTTTTGAATAAAAATATGGAGGAACGACGAGAAACTATAGCGCAATATCAGAAAGTGGTAGTACCTCCAAAAGAGCAATTAGTTGCTTCAAAATTTTAAGGCACTGGTAATATGGAAGACGAAACTGATGTTGAGCTAAGTGCATATAAGAAAAATATTTAGTCTTTGAAAGGTCAACTTGAAAAGGCCACAGAACACATCAGAGAATTTTTTTCTATATATTCTAATGCTTTGTCATGAAGATCCCCAACCATAAATTATTCTTTATTTCTATTATAATGGTATTTATTTCTTAAATTCAAGTTAATTAGGTCAGGGTAACCATATGAATTTAGCAATGTTTCATATTTTGTTAATTCTTTTCATAAGCAAGATGATAATACAAAGTACTTTTTATGTGAATTGTACATGGATAACTTCTTCCTAGAAGAGCAGGTATATGGGAACAATGTTCCTTTTATAGGGGATGTGAAGTTTCAATATTTTATGTCATTTTCTATAAATCAGATAAAATCGGCTAAGGCCTATAATGTGTTTCAAAGAAGAGAGCTTTGTCTCGACCTCTAGGTTAGAGGAAAGCCAAAAAGCCATTTGTGTAAATTTATCCATCATAAGAGGTTCATGGAACAATCTGGTGTTGTTGATACTTTGGCACCCATTCACAATGATTTTTTGCAGTCAGGACTGGAGTACCTGGGATACATCATGATTGGACCTCTCTGAGGATCCTAACAAATATGGCAGGCATCATATGATGAAATTAAAAATAGAGAACCTTTTAGCTTTCAAAATTTTCACTCTACAATGAGCAGCAACACGAGATTATGCTCATATGGTGTTGGGAAAAGGTCCTAGATGGATAGGATGCAGATACATATGTCGCAAAATGTGGTGTCCTCAATCTGATTACGAATCTGAATATGACTTTACTAAGGTAGGTAAGTATGTTGTTTTTCAATAAATCCAAAGTATAATCCGATTTCGCTATTATGGATAAGACCCTTACCCAACCTATTCCCTAACTATTATTCATGTTAATCACTTGTTTGCATGACGTCATGCAAATAGGTAAGTTGGGGGGTGACGTTGGGCTTCGGAATTGATATATTTTCTTACCTTATTCTCTTATCTTTATATTAGCTTTCCAAGATTTGTTTTGTGTAGAATAAAATAATTCTTGTGATATAGATTCTAGAAAATAATCAATGAATTTTCATTATTTTATCTCTTAAAAAATCAATTTTAATTCACAAAAGGCGTTGATTACTTACAGTTTGAAATGTTATTTGAACATGAATATTTGATATCAGATGTTGTTCCATTGAATAGTTAAGGAAAAGAGGATTATGTGGAGTCATTTGGATTAATTATAGTCAATTGAACAAGATCGAATTCTATCCCAGAAAAAATCAGTTGAAGAAGATATCTCGGCCCAACTATTCCAGGAAAAAATGGAGATTTTCGTTTTTAATTAAGCATCCTGAGAATATTTTTCTTAGGATCACTTTCTATTTTAAATAGAATCGTTTTGTAATATAAAGAAGAAATTGAACCTCAGTAGTGCAAGTTGAAGATTTTGAATTGGATCTGTAACCATTTTTTATCTATATTGTAATCTTTAGAGACATTTATTGTGACTTGATCATTATGATTTAATGAATCCATTTTTTGTTCTATTTTAACTTACTACCCTGAGTTAGCTACAAGGCACTAAATTCCAATGAATTTTTTCCCGGTTTTGGAACTGCTACTATCCTTTCTTGTATCAATAATTTTCTTATTTCATTTTCAGTTTAAGTCATTTAATTATTTGATTTTTCTCTGGATATACCCAGTGTTAATTATATTTACTGTTAAATTTTGTTTTGCAGCAGTTAAAGTTGATATCATAGAATTAGACCTATCACAATCGGTTCCTTGGAATGTTATCTCTCTTTGTTGATTCCTATTGGTTAAAGTAAATTTATTAATTCCCAGGATTTTATATCATTTCTAGCGAATTCATTTCTAGATATATTGTTTTTCCCTTCTTATAGATGTTTTCCCCTAGGAAACCACTTTTTATTTGATTGGATTTCTTTATTTCTTTAGTAGGAGATTTAATGATTTGATTCCTTTAGTAGTATTATTTATTTAAGATTGAAGGCTAGAATCTAAGTGTGAGTTATTTCTTTCAACAAGTGTGAGTTGTTCCTTTCATTCACATGCATTTTCTTTTTATTAGGTTCATACAAGTCAAAACACAACACCATTTCTTTCACAAATTGTGCGCACAACCTTGAAATAAATAGACGAAACACTAGGCTGATGATTAATATATAGTTGATTATTTTTTTATTGATAAATTAATTTCTCCAACAGTAACACTCCACCATTATATATTAAATAAAATACGGTTTAATTTAAACACTTTTTGTTAATCCGCAAAAACTGAATTAAACCATATAACCGACGAATTTTTATTATAACCAATATCCATATATGTTGACCATCGAATGTAATCGTTGTTGCAATGTGAACCTCTCATCCCTAAGATGTTGCTAGAATCGTGGTCTGTCGTTGGGAAAAAAAAATTATTGTTAAATTCCAAGGGTTATCCACGATCAAGGTCAATCCCCTAATGGCCCTTCCATTTTCCATCAATCGACCCATTCAAAAATAAAAAGAACCAGTATGAAACATATGACAAGGAATATCAGAGGCATGGCGATAAAGTGATGGATTTAAGGGATGAGGTATGTGGGTCAATCACCATTGGAACATCTGGCCCTTCATTGATTTTAACTAATCAACCAAGACCACGCAGAATATTTTCATAGGACCACATGGTTCCCTATGATTGGGCCTCATGGGCACTCCTACTGCCAAATGTTCGTTGACGTTCACCAACCCTTTGACTTTTTGTATGGATAACCATAACTTTGACCTGTGATAACATTTACATAACAACTCAGGTTGAGGCATCATTTGTGTCATTAGATTCCCTATGAAGAGATATTCCACTTGGTCTTGGTTTCATTGATTTTTGAAGACTTTGATTTTTGGGATATTAGGGATCCACTTGGATCATTCCTCCCCAATGAAGGACTTTTGGTCCTCCAAAAGGATAAAAGGTATTTCACTCTTGATCTGCATAACAAATGTCTCTGATAGACCACCTTTCCTTTCCTTCACCTTTTTACTTCAGAACCAGGAATGATGAAGCTAGCACATGTATCTATGTGCAAATATATCACTTCCAATATAACTTGCAATACCATACATTCAAAGAGTTTATAGAACACTAATGGTCAAGTTTTACAACGGAAACCATATCCTTTTCTATTCAACTAAACCCCAAAATATCACTATGTTTTATATTCAAATGATGTTATATAGTTCATCACTTTTTTTTTTTAAATCCCATCTATGGGGTCTTTAAAAAGCAACATGTGATTTACAATGGTGGCCATGCTCAAAACGCAAAAAGGTTACCCATCTCTTACCTAACTAGGATAATGGGATTTATTCTATTAGTTTGCTTCCTTTTTTAACTAATTCATTGGTTAGTTACTAATCAAGTGCTTTCACATTCTCCCATACCTTCTTTGGGCCTAGCTCCGGATGCAGTTTCCAACATGTGGATTTCTGATGTCCACCCTTGTTGCAATGGTTGCAATGGTTTTTCTTCCTTTATACTTTCTTGACCTTATTTTGTGTCTCCTTCCTGGGAAACATAACCTTCCTCGAACAATTGATTTGGTGTGACTCTGGCAAGGAGAGTTTTTCTTAGCTCTTCCTTTGAAATTCTCACTATCACTAGAAGGTTTTGTTGTGTTTTTAGCATCCTGCATTGACTCAAAAAATTATTTTTAATACTCTCCTGTCTCCATGTGTTTAAAGTGTCTTTCAAATGCACCAAAGAAATTATCATAATGAAAAAATGAAAATGAAGAATAATTTACATTGTTCACCTCAGTTGTCAATTCTTAAGCAGGTGATGATGGATTCACTAATCCTTCATTGCACTTCAGCTTCTCCAAGGCCTCTTATGTCGCTTGTAATTGATGTTGTAATTCTCATTTATCCTCTTCATCTTTTTATAGTGGTCTTCTCACTTAAACACTATCTGCTTGAATGCATTGTTTAATCTCCTCAAGTTCTTAGAGCCATGCATTCTTTGATACTCTATTTAACTTATGAGAATGGGATGAAGAAGAAGAAAATTCACTTTAAGATGGAGATGGAGGTTCAGGAGGGTCTCCTTCATTTCCTTGATATACCAAAGAATTGTCCTCTTATTTATCTTTCTTCTTCTTTTCATTATTTTCTACTCTCTTCTCATACTCTACAAACAAATTATCTATCATGTTTTCCATTCTTTAGAAATATTTATGGAAATCTTTGTCATTCTTGGTGCAAACATTGTCATTCTTTATTTTCCTTATTTGTGTTGCATGACCAATCTCGATGTCAAATGACTTGAGTTTTCCTTCTCCATATTTTATTTTATCCCTTGTTATCATCCACACTCGCAATTCACATTAGCAAGAAAACCACTATGATACCAAAATGATCTGAGATCTTTTATTCAATGATGTTTTCATATTTTCATGTAAAAACCTTATATACAAACACTTAAATAAGAAGCACCATAAACGAGGACCATAAAGACAATGCACCTAGTGTTCGATAACAGAGTTCGTCCGAACTATGTATCTCGGCCCTGCTTCAATGGTGGGGAGGCCTCCTCATTCATCTCAATAAAAAATGAAAATGAGTACATGGAAAAATACATCATTATACCTCCAATATTGCAAGCGACCTTAAAACAGGCTACTCAATTCACAAAACAAAATGTACTAGTGAAATCCTTGCTAAATTTTGAGTAAAATGAGTATAAATTTAGCTATATTTCATCACTGTCAACTTTGGACCCCTAGAGAATCTTCAGGATTCCATAGTATATTTTTTAAGGAATATTTTTGGAATATTTTGGGAATATTATTATGGAATATTCCTCCTCGTACAGTTCTCCCATAGGGTTATTCCCTCATGATTCTGTCACATCATGGTTCTATTTTGAACTGTTGGTTCCACTGACGGCTCGTTAGTCCTCCATTCACTCTCAACATTTGAGTGTGTTTAGATAGGTATCATTCCAGTGAATAAAAAAAAGCTCGTTGGTTTGGCGGGTTGGTTTATACACTTTGTTTAAGACTATTGAGTCCATCGGGGTCATGGATTCAAAACTCTCATGGGATATTTTACATAAAAAAAAAATTATAAACATTGTATTGTAACATTCCACTGTTATATATTAAAAAAATGTATTTTAATTTAAACACTTTTTGTTAATCTACCAAAATTGAATTAAAAATTATAACCGTTGAGTTTGTATTATAACAAATAGCCATATATGTTCATCACTGAACATAACCACCATTGCAACATGTGTTAGAAAATCATAAAGGAATAAATATTTTCTTATGTTGATAAATACTTGTGATATTATTATGTTCTTATTTTATATTATTTTTATCAAGAAATCATTGAAGAAAAAAATGTGAAGATCATGGACACCAAAATTAGGCACTCAATCAGGCCTAAAACCCATTTATAGGGGAAAATCCAGTCATCATGCTTCCTTTAGTAGATTCAAATTTAGATAGGCCAAGACCCTAGACCCAAATACCTTCCTCCTCCACCAAATATGGCCTCAAATTGTTCTTCTAACCTTCAAATTTTGACTGCATCAATACTACATCAACACTTCTTCAATGCTACATCAAGGACAGATTTTTTACCCTACTACATCAGAATTTTGTCTCAGCTTCAAGACTGCTATTTCAGCCCTCCTATGGATTCATTTCCTTTGCATTTGTGAGATAAGATAGAGGAAATTTAAAATTACTTAGCAACATAAAAACCTCCTTCTCCTTCACTAGCCCCATCCTTCTACCTTCTTGAATTTCACATTTGTTATGCTTCCAACTACTACAATTCAAACTTGTTGTGTGTGAGTTTCAAATGAGGTCAAGTTTCGCCTGTATATAGTAATTTTTTTAGGTCAAATTCCTTTGATGAGGTTGGCTTGTCCTTTCTTGAGGATGACTTGGTGGAGGAGACCTAGAAGACCTAATTTACATAAAAATAAATCTCTTTCTTGATAGATAGAGCCCAAGAAGGGTATTTTATATTATGACATGGACAAGGATACTTGACATAAACCATAGAAGAATTAAATGGAGGCTTTTACCTAAACAAAATTGACCCAAGGATGAAACCCATGCTTTAATAAGTCAATTTATTTAATAATAAAATTCATTTTTCTTTATTTTCATAAATATAATACAACATGACTCAAGTATAATTATGAATACCAACACTAGTTACATTCTTCAACAATCCCTCTTATCTAGGGAAGTATTACATATATCTAGAGGTACATGGAAGCTCTCAAAATGAACTACAAATAGTTCTAGCAAACTTAGTGTTGTAGACTAGACACCTGACCAGGATATTCTATCTGGGTGGGACTAAGGGAACTCATGCTTTAGAAAAATCTAGGTACCATCAAGATTTTAAGCTCTACCACCAACCCAGGGATCTAAGTCCATATCCAAAGTCGAAGCTCAATTACCAACACCACCCTCCATATTAGGGATCTATGCATTAACACATAGGTCAGCTAGATGTCCTCCCAAGCATCTTTCCATTAGGTGATTCATCTCTCCTTATCAACTAAGTAAAATATATCCACCAATCCAAGAATTCTTCAAATATTCAATATTTTATGGAGATATCTTGCACATTCACAACCTCAATCAGTAATAAACTTTCAAATGTATGTATACAAGTAAACACAAACCTTCAAGGTCCTTAATCATTCTGATGTGGATTATATCATCATCGAATACATCTTATCAAAATCCTTCCACCAAGTTCAACCTCAATACTTCTGTTTGCAACTCCATGAATCATGAACATTTATATGTAGTACTTTCATTCATTTGGTTTCATTCTTACTTTACAGTAATCACTATCATAATATTTCCTCCCTCTTAACCAAGGAGTCATATCTTTTCTTCCATCTAGGCTCTCTCTCAACTTGGGGAGATCAATAGTTGGAGAAAATTTATTATTTCAAGGCTTCATTTATTTCTTATGGAATCAAGGTCATATTGATCATCATCATTATTATATCTTCCTTCATCATGTTTACCAATATTATCAAGTCATTTTCACTTGTGAACATATTCAACATCTTGAATATTAGGTACTTGCAAAATGTTAATAGCAAGTACAGCCAAAATAGATATACAAAATCATGAAGCCAACTATGTCGATACAATTGAAACATCAACTCATTCATGCTTTTCAAATACCTAAATGTACTTAGGTTCATAATCAACAAGAGACACATTGTTTTTATATATTAGAGTTCAACTTCTTTCTAGGGTTTTGTCATAAACTCTAGACTTAAAGTAATGATCAATAAAGATATCAATCCCATTATATTTAGGGCTTCAATATTACTTTCAAATATATATGATAGTCTCTACTATGATTTATTTCAAACCATATATTTTTAATCATCAAATTTAAATCATATCTATAATTGAGAACAACATCACCATTTCTAGAATATCAATATCTACTAGGGCTTTGTTACAAACCCTATTCTTCACAAACTAAAATATGAGCATCAATAATTAGGTCAACATACACTCATATACATCTCTAGTATTTTATGTACTCGATTCATGTATCAATATACAAAAAGATAAATACATTAAAGTTATAAAACAATAATTTTATTTAGACAAGATATATACCGAGGGATTCATTCCTAGGTTCTTACTATAGATATTATGAGGATTTTTCTCATACACCCTAATTCATTAAACCCTAAATATCCATGGTTTTATACATTAACACTAAAATTTAAAGGGCTAGGGTTTTTATCATAAAAATACTAAAACCTAAACATCAAAAGAATATGATTTCTAGATTTCATCAACAACCCTATGTAAACTAGGGTTTCATATTCAATATTGACATACCTTTATGACCAAGAGGTTATAGTTTTGTAGTGAACCCTAAAGGTTAGGGTTACACAAGAATTATCAAATAATATCATGAGGGTAGATTCAATCCAATGATTAATCACCCTAACAATAATATTTTAGATTCAAAACCCTAGACACAATGATCTCACTGAAGAAAATTTTGAAAGAAGAATGAACTAACCTTTTATATGAAGAGAACTTTATAACAAAGCTTATATTCTATGACATACCTTGAGTTTTTCCTTAACAAACCTTGTAAGATATCAATTCTTGAAGGTCTCCCTTTACAACAAAAATTCTATCCTTTAAAGTCTCCTCCATAACCTTTGAGCATTCAACAAGCTCTCGTAACCAAGGAAAATATAAAGAAAAAGGTTACTAGCATACAATACAAACAAGTCTTGATGTTAGGAGGAAACCAAACATGAAAAGATGAAACAAAGAATGAGATTCATATATTTTGGTAAAATGGTGGAGGCTTTCTCTTAACCCAATCTTTTTGAGGGATACCTACAACTTATCAAAATAATTCAAAAGCATTCTAAAGATACATGCTAGACCTACAAAATTTAGAAATCAAAATATAAAGGAAAAAAAATACAACACTAAGAAGGATATGTAGGAGATAATTTAGTAGTATAAGTCCTTGACTTCTAATTCCAAGGTCTCTTATGTCGCTTGTAATTGATGTTGTAATTCTCATTTCTCCTCTTCATCTTCTTATAGTGGTCTTCTCACTTAAACAATATCTGCTTGAATGCATTGTTTAATCTCCTCAAGTTCCTGGAGCCATGCATTCTTTGATACTCTATTTAACTTATGAGAATGGGAAGAAGAATAATAAAATTCACTTTAAGATGGAGATGGAGGCTCAGGAGGGTCTCCTTCATTTCCTTGATATACCAAAGAATTGTCCTCTTCTTTATCTTTCTTCTTCTTTTCATTATTTTCTACTCTCTTCTCATACTCCACAAACAAATTATCTATCATGTTTTCCATTCTTTAGAAATATTTATGGAAATATTTGTCATTCTTGGTGCAAACATTATCATTCTTTATTTTCCTTCTTTGAGTTGCATGTCCAATCTCGATGTCAAATGACTTGAATTTTCCTTCTCCATATTTTATTTTATCCCTTGTTATCATCCACACTCGCAATTCACATTAACAAGAAAACCACTATGATACCAAAATGATCTGAGATCTTTTCTTCGATTATGTTTTCATATTTGCATGTAAAAACCATATATACAAACACTTAAAGAAGAAACACCATAAACGAAGACCATAAAGACAATGCACCTAGTGTTCGATAACAGAGTTCGTCTGATGTGAACTATGTATCTAGGCCCTGCTTCAATGGTGGGGAGGCCTCCTCATTCATCTCAATAAAAAATGAAAATGAGTACATGGAAAAATACATCATTATACCTCCAATATTGCGAGTGACCTGAAAATGGGATACTCAATTCACAAAACAAAATGTACTAGTGAAATCCTTGCTAAATTTTGAGTAAAATGAGTATAAATTTAGCTATATTTTGCCACTGTCAACTTTGGACCCTTAGAGAATCTTCAGGATTCCATAGTATATTTTTAAGGAATATTTTGGAATATTTTGGGAATATTATTATGGAATATTCTTCCTCGTAGAGTTCTCCCACAGGGTTATTCCCTCCTGATTCTGTCGCATCATGGTTCTATTTTGAACTCTTGGTTCCACTGACGGCTCGTTAGTCCTCCATTCGCTCTCAAAATTTTAGTGAGTTTAGATAGTTATCATTCCAGTGAATAAAACAAAGATCATTGGTTTGGTAGGTTGGTTTATACACTTTTTTTAAGACTATTGACTCGATCGAGGTCATGGGTTCAAAACTCTCATGGGATATTTTACATAAAAATATATATATATATATATATATATATAAACATTGTATTGTAACATTCCACTGTTATATATTAAACCAAATGTATTTTAATTTAAACACTCTTTGTTAATCTGCCAAAATTGAATTAAAAATTATAACCGTTGAGTTTTTATTATAACAAATAGCCATATATGTTTATCACTGAACATAACCACCATCGCAACGTGTGTTAGAAAATCATAAAGGAATAAATATTTTCTTATGTTGATAAATACTTGTGATATTATTATGTTCTTATTTTATATTATTTTTATCAGGCAATCATTGAAGAAAAAAACGTGAAGATCATGGACACCAAAATTAGGCACTCAATCAGGCCTAAAACCCATTTATAGGGGAAAATCCAGTCATAACGCTTCCTTTAGTATATTCAAATTTAGATAGGCCAAGACCCTAGACCCAAATACCTTCCTCCTCCACCAAATATGGCCTCAAATTGTTCTTCTAACCTTCAAAGTTTTACTGCATCAATACTACATTAGCACTTCTTCAATACTACGTCAAGGATAGATTTTTACTCTACTACATCAGAATTTCATCTCAGCTTCAAGACTGCAATTTCAACCCTCCTATGGATTCAGTTCCTTTGCATGTGTGAGATAAGATAGAGGAAATTTCAAATTCCTTAGCAACATAAAAACCTCCTTCTCCTTCACTAGCCCCATCCTTCTACCTTCTTGAATTTCACATTTGTTATGCTTCCAATTACTACAATTCGAACTTGTTGTGTGTGAGTTTCAAATGAGGTGAAGTTTCACCTATATATAGTAAGTTTTTTAGGTCAAATTCCTTTGATGAGGTTGGCTTGTCCTTTCTCGAGGATGACTTGGTGGATGAGACCTAGAAGACCTAATTTACATAAAAATAAATCTATTTCTTGATAGATAGAGCCCAAGAAGGGTATTTTATATTATGACATGGACAAGGATACTTGAAATAAACCATAGAAGAATTAAATGGAGGCTTTTACCTAAACAAAATTGACCCAAGGATGAAACCCATGCTTTAATAAGTCAATTTATTTAATAATAAAATTCATTTTTCTTTATTTTAATAAATATAATACATCATGACTCAAGTATAATTATGAATACCAACACTAGTTACATTCTTCAACAATCCCTCTCAGCTAGGGAAGTATTACATATATCTAGAGGTACATGGAAGATCTCAAAATGAACTACAAATATTTCTAGCAAACTTAGTGTTGTAGACTAGACACCTGACCAGGATATTCTATCTGGGTGGGACTAAGGGAACTCATGCTTTAGAAAAATCTAGGTACCATCAAGATTTTAAGCTCTACCACCAACCCAGGGATCTAGGTTCATATCCAAGGTCGAAGCTCAATGACCAACACCACCCTCCATCTTCGAGATCTATGCATTAACACATAGGTCATCTAGATGTCCTCCCAAGCATCTTTCCATTAGGTGATTCATCTCTCCTTATCAACTAAGTAAAATATATCCACCAATCCAAGAATTCTTCAAATATTCAATCTTTTATGGAGAGATCTTGCACATTCACAACCCCAATCAGTAATAAACTTTCAAATGTATGTATACAAGTAAACACAAACCTTCAGGGCCCTTAATCATTATAATGTGGCTTATATCATCATCGAATACATCTTATCAAAATCCTTTCACCAAGTTCAACCTCAATAATTCTGTTTGCAACTCCATGAATCATGAACATTTATATGTTGTACTTTCATTCATTTGGTTTCATTCTTACTTTACAGTAATCACTATCATAATATTTCCTCCCTCTCAACCAAGGAGGCATATCTTCTCTTCCATCCAGGCTCTCTCTCAACATGGGAAGATCAATAGTTGGAGAAAATTTATTCTTTCAAGGCTTCATTTATTTCTTATGGAATCAAGGTCATCTTGATCATCATCATTATTATATCTTCCTTCATCATGTTTACCAATATTATCAAGTCATTTTCACTTGTGAACATATTCAACATCTTGAATATTATGTACTTGCAAAACATTAATAGCAAGTACAACCAAAATAGATATACAAAATCATGAAGCTAACTATGTCAATACAATTGAAACATCAACTCATTCATGCTTTTCAAATACCTAAATGTAGTTAGGTTCATAATCAACAAGAGATACATTTTTTTGTATATTAGACTTCAACTTCTTTCTAGGGTTTCGTCATAAAATGTAGACTTAAAGTAATGATCAATAAAGATATCAATCCCATTATATTTAGGGCTTCAATATTACTTTCAAAGATATATGATAGTCTCTACTATGATTTATTTCAAACCCTATATTTTTAATCATCAAATTTAAATCATATCTATAATTGAGAACAACATCACCATTTCTAGAATATCAATATCTACTAGGGCTTTGTTACAAACCCTATTTTTCACAAACTAAAATATGAGCATCAATAATTAGGTCAACATACACTCATATAGATCTCTAGTATTTTATGTAATCGCATCTCGCATCAATATACAAAAACATAAATACATTAAAGTTATAAAATATTAATTTTATTTAGACAAGAGCTTCAATCTTACAAACAAGTATATACCGAGGGATTCATTCCTAGGTTCTTACTATAGATATTATGAGGATTTTTCTCATACACCCTAATTCATTAAACCCTAAATATCCATGGTTTTATACATTAACACTAAACTTTAAAGGGCTAGGGTTTTTATCATAAAAATACTAAAACCTAAACATCAAAAGAATATGATTTCTAGATTTCATCAACAACCCTATGTAAACTAGGGTTTCATATTCAATATTGACATACCCTTAGGACCAAGAGGTTATGGTTTTGTAGTGAACCCTAAAGGTTAGGGTTACACAAGAATTATCAAATAATATCATGAGGGTAGATTCAATCCAATGATTAATCACCCTAACAATAATATTTTAGATTCAAAACCCCAGACATAATGATGTCACTAAAGGAAATTTTGAAAGAAGAATGATCTAACCTTTTATATGAAGAGAACTTTATAAAAAAGCTTATATTCTATGACATACCTGAGTCTTTCCTTAACAAACCTTGTAAGATATCAATTCTTGAATGTCTCCCTTTACAACAAAAAGTCTATCCTTTAAAGTCTCCTCCATAACCTTTGAGCATTCAAAAAGCTCTCCTAGCCAAGGAAAATATAAAGAAAAAGGTTACTAGCATACAATACAAACAAGTCATGATGTTAGGAGGAAACCAAACATGAAAAGATGAAACAAAGAATGAGATTCATATATTTTGGTAAAATGGTGGAGGCTTTCTCTTAACCCAATCCTTTTGAGGGATACCTAAAACTTATCAAAATAATTCAAAAGCATTCTAAAGATACATGCTAGACCTACAAACTTTAGAAATCAAAATATAAAGGAAAAAAATACAACACTAAGAAGGATATATAGGAGATAATTTAGTAGTATAATTCCTTCACTTCTAATTCCTTAGCTTTGTTCTTCTTCATCGAAGCTTCATTGGAAATTTTTCTTGATCTCTTTCTTTCTTCTTATTCCTGATAGTCTCAGGACATTTACTTTTATAATGATCCATCTTATGACAATTGTAACATTCAATTTTGGATAGGTCAACTTTCACATTTGGCCCTTTGAACTTCTTGAAGGTTCCCTTTTTCTTGTGATGAGCAGGATATGAATTAGAGGTATTTTCTGCTTCATCTTCCTTTTTTCTGTTAACTGATGATATTTTGTCTTCTTATTGACTGCATGCATTCCACATTTCTTCAAATTTTGGGTTATCCTTCCAAGTTTTTATTATTGATGCAGAAGCAGTCCAATATTTTGGTAGTCTTAGAAGAGTAGTAATTACAAGCTATTTTTCTAGTATGATTTGATCTATTTCTCGGATTTCATCTCTTATTCTATAGATTCTTACAAAATATCATGAAACGGTATCATATTTCTTCATCTTAACAGTTCTTGGTCCATTCTTGAGGCTTTCTATTTTACCAATCTTCTTGATGCTGAATAATTTGGAGAGAGCCTCATACATTTCTTAAGCAGAATATATGTTGGAAATGTAGGAACTAAGTTGTCCTTTACTCCATCCACTATTAGGTTCATGGCTATAATTTTGGGTTCTCTAAAATTCTCTTTCTCTACCTCCTCTATTAGTTTCTTGAATTTCTCTTGAACAAGATTCAATACTTTGCATTTCGAGGATAAGATCTATCCTCTTTTTCCATGCCCTACAGTTGGAGGCTCCTTATAGTTTGTTATTTTCCTTCATTGATTTTTCCATATTGGTATATTATATTTCTAACCTTGAAACTCCTTATTCTCCTTTCAATAGATATTTAGGCGACCTTGTTATTTCCTTCTTTCACCTTAGCTTTGATACCATATTAGAAAAATGGAAAGGTGGAAATATTTTATTAGATTGATAATTAATTATAATATTATCATGTTCTTATTAACTTCTTAATGTACTTATTTTATCTTATTTTCATTAAGCAATCATTAAAGAAAAAACATGAAAATTAGGGACACTAGAAGTAGGCACTCAGCCAGGGCTACAACCCCTTTATAGGGGAAAACCCAGTCAAAATTCTTCCTTCAGTATATTAAAATTCAAATAGACTAAGACCTTACACCCAAATACTTTCCTCCTCCACCAAATCAGGCCTCAAACTATTCTTCCAGCCTTCAAAGATAGACTGCATCAATATTACATCAACATTGCTTCAATATTGCATCAAGAACAAATTTTGAACCACACTACATCAGAATTGTAGCCTAGCTTCACGACTATAATTTCATCCCTCCTGCAGCTTTAGTTCCTTTTCATTTTTGAGAAAAGATAGAGAAAATTTCGATTTCCTTAGTAAGATAAGGACCTCCTTCTCCTTGTCTAGCCCCTTACTTATTCCTTCTTGAATTTCACATTTTTTTCTTCTAGCTACTACAATTTGAACTTGTTGAGTGTGAGTGAAAAATGAGGTCGAGTTGTTGCCTTTATATAGTGAATTTGTGAGGTCAAATTCCCTTTTTGAGGATGACTTGTCCTTTCTTTGAGGGTGACTTGGTGGAGGAGGCCTAGAAGACCTAATTTACTTTAAAAAACATATTTCTTGAAAAATACATCCCAATAAGTGTCTTTTACATTATGAAATGGAAATGTATGCCTGGAATAAACCCTATAAGCCTTCAATGGAGTATTTTACCTAAACAAAATTCACCCAAGCATGAAACCTGTGCCTTCATAAGTTAATTTTTTTCATAATAAAATTTATTTTTATTTCTTTTGATAAATACAATACATAATGACTCAAGTATAATTACGAATAGATATACTAATTACATTCTTCAACAATGTGAACCTCCCATCATAGGGATTTTGATGGAATCCTGGGCCTTCATTGGAAAAAACAAATCACTGACGTATTTTTGTGGTTGTAGGGGATCAAGGTTGATCCCCTAGCAATCCCTCCCTTTTCCGTCAATTGATAATTTCAAAAATAAAAATAACCAACAAAAAATATATGACAAGGAACACCGACAGCATAGTGGTAAAGCGACGGATTTGAGGGTTGAGTATCATGGGTCGATCCTCGTCGGGACCTCTGTCTCTTCATTAGTTTTAACCAATAAACCAAGACCACACCGCATCCATTCATAGGTCCATGTGGCAACCATCCATTGGGCCATGTGGCACCCTCTAATTAGGACTCATGGGCACTCTTGCTTCCAAATTTCCTTTTACTTCAACCAAACCTTTTTCTTTTTACATGGATAACATGAACTTTGACCTGCAACAAATTTCTCATACGAACTCGGATTGAGGTGTTCTTTGCATTGTTGGATTCCCTATGGAAATATCTTCAACTTGGTCTTGGTTTTTCTAAGTATTGAATAATTTTATTTTTGGGTCATTAGGGATCCACCTAGATCATTCATTTCTCATCAATCCATAGTGTCATTTAGGACATAAATATGGATGTCATAATACCAATACGCCCTAGGAACTTTTATTTCATATTTGTAACTTCATTTCTACAACTACGATATATTTATTATGTTATTTTTTAGATAGACTAAAATTGATTTACCTTCAGAATTCTTGAGAATTAATTTGTCTTCTTGCAAGTAGAATAAAATTTACTTCGATCATTTCCTTTCCTACAATAATATAGGTTTATTTGTTGCAAACTAGATTAGGATTCCACTTTGTCATGTATTTTCTTTAATTAGATTAGGGTTTCATTCTATTATTTACTTTCTACAAAATAGATTAGTGTTTATTTCTGTCATTTAATTTCATGCAATCATATTAGGGTTTCATTTAATTCTCTAGAATAGAATAGGTAGTCATTTCTTTCCCTACAAAGCTAACATTGGTTTTTTTACCATTTACTGAATTTTTCAAGTATTACATGTAGCATAGTGGTATTTGTGCATCTTGATCCGTTTCACTACATCATATCAACCTAGGTAGAACATTTCATGTTGTGCATATAGTATTGATGCCTCTTAAGTTTGGATGAACTTTGGATTGATAATTGAAGTTTTTAGGCTTGGGAGTTGCAACATTCTTGTTGTAATATTGGGGTTTATAAATCATGCCAAAATTGTGCACTTAAAAAAAATATCTACTAAATATCGCCTTGAAATTCACTTCCAAATTTGTTTTCAATTAGTTCAATTTGATATCATATGAAATTTTATTGAAATATTGATGCTTATTCTAGTCTAGGTACCCCTCAAAATGTTCAAATGAAAACTATTTCATGAATCCTTTTGAAATGTGTTTCATATGAATTGTTTATGAAATTTTAATGCTACCAAATAAAGAGAGCCATCACATCACTTTGTTTCGTAATATTGCCATGCATTTTATGAAAACTACTATCTTTGTGTGGATTTCCAAGGTCAACTTAACTACAATTTAATGGCTCAAAATAGTTGATGGAAGAGGATAAATTATTGAAGGGTTAAGAAGTGCAAGAAATAATAATTATTTCCATAGAAAATGCACATATATAAGAAAACCATGAGGGGGTTTTTCACAATTGAAGAAGATGAAGACAATCCCTACCTCCAATGCAAATGAAATGTGGAACATCTAAAAAAACAAAATAATAAAAATTTTCATGATGAAAAACTCCTTGAGGAATCTAGGATATTTCTTTTCTTGAAAACCTTAGCAAGAAAAACCTAGGCCTATGGAATAATTTAAAAAAAAACGTAAAATAAGAAAAAAAGGAAAAAAAGAATGTACTCATGGTGAAATCCTCCATGAGGAACGATGAGGTAGAGAAATAGAGAAAAAAATAGCAATGGCACCAACACCAAAAGAAAAAGAAAGACAAAAAGGAAAAAAAGAATAAAAGAGAGAGAAAAAAAATAAAACTTGTATCAAGTGTTTTTTAGCCATGCAGTAGCTCAAGCACTCTTGGTAATCTTGACCAATGAAATTTTACCGCCAACAGTTAGGGGATCTCCTTGGTGTAGAATCCCAACTAGAATATACATTGTCTAGTATGAGATACCCATTCGGCATGTGGGATTGGTTACCACCATGTTTATATATTTCCTTTGGACATAATGAACGAAAATCATTATAAAATAAATAAATATTATGATAAACACAAGTTAAGAAAATTTATGGAAACCTAACATATGATATACTATGAACATAACAACAATTAAATAACAGGATGTCAATCTTAAATGAAGCAATGTTAGCAATACTTCAATTAAAATGCATGTATAAAGATAAATATTTTTTATCGACTATGAATTAGCTCCTAACAGACAACAAATATGAAAGCATATAAAAGCATACAATCCCACGCTCAATAACACATATACCATCATATCACCAAAATAAAGAAACACATATACCATCATATCACCAAAATAATATTATCACAACTCTCAATAACACATATAAGGAATTTCATACATAAGCTCAAACATATTCAAACATTAAGTTGAAATATTCGCAACACCATCACATGAAAATTCCATGAAATCCATTAGTGGAGATGTAAAGCCACCACTTGAATCCTCAAAAGATCTATAATATCTCAAATAATATGAAAAAGCTAAGTCCAAAATTAAAGGTCTTCTACATCTAGTCATGAGGGTTTATTTATAGAAGGTAGAGTGACCTTTCATCTAGCATGACCTTTCACCTAGCCTCATGAATATTCAACTTACACATGACCTTTCACATTCCATGTGACTCTCTACTCTAAATACCAATTCAATTTTAAAAAAATATAAATTATCCTAATATTAAGGAAGCAAAACATTCTTAATCAACTATCCTAGTGATGGAAATTTCTATAACATCTTCTCATCGATCTTAAATTAGATATGCTTGTCAAAGCTTTTATTCACTTGCAATAGTTAGAACCTTGTGTTGTATCTCATCCCCATTTCTAGTGAGGCATTATAATGAATTTGATATCAATATTGGCTTCGTAGCTTATATCTGACTCAATAACATGGTGAGATTTGTTTGTAGCTTCACAAGCTCAACTATACATTGTGAAATCACTTCTTTCATTACTTCAAAATTTCCTTTTGTAGCAGCACTAATTGGGTCCAAAATTTCTTGGATATCTTGCTTGACTTCTTCTCTTGATCTAATTTCACCTAGTGCAACTATATAATGTATTTTTTGCACCTTAATAAGAGATTCCAACCCATTTTACAAGGTATGAAAAGAAGCCATCACTTTGTCCATATCTCTACTTAAATTATCATGTGATTGCATATTGATTATGAAATTACCTTTATCCTTCTAGGTGATTATCCAAGTCTTCCTTGGGATCTCTTCAGGTTCATTGGGATATTCTATGGTACATTCATACATAAGATATATTACTAAGGAAGCTAGTTTGATTGTTATTCCTCTTTCTTTTACCTTGATTTGCATGTCATGGAATGGAGCCATAACTTGATGCTGGGTAAACATCTTATTACAAACACTCTCCATCACTTCTTCTAACACCTTGACTTCTTCAAGAATGGATGCTTGCAAGTCTTCACCTCGAGAGTGTGATTTTAAAAAATTTTGGTTCTCATTTATGCAGTTGTAGAATCCTTTGCTCAAAGGCAGCCAACTTTGCTTCCAATTATTCATTTTATTTTGTTAATTGATCTATATTTATTTCCATGGCAGCTACAAAGGTGGTTCCAAAAGAAACTATCATTCCATGGTTCATCATGGTGCCAATGACTATCTCTATTTTTGTAACAATATGGTATTTACCGGGTTCTTGTCCAAGCACCTGTGCCTTCCTTGCATGATATTGCATTAGAATTGTTCAAAGGTAAGCCTAGATATATCCAATACCTCTTCCTATTCCTCCTTCATGATTCATAATTCATGTGATGGTAAATTTCCATTGGCGATAGTAGTAGGCAAAGGTACTTTCAAAGTGGGCAGCTTCAACAACATTTCTGAGCTTTTCAAGAGATTTTCTTCTGTTGATTTATCTTCTTTTTCCTTGGAAAGTAGATCATGTTCAAGCTACTTGGCCAAGGCCTCTTCCTATTTCTTGGTTTCCTCTTCCTTTTTCTTCCTTTCTTCTTCTTCTTTTCTTTTTTTTTCTTATTCTCCTATTATTTGTTCTTCTTCAACTTTCTTTCTTAGTTCTTCCTCTTCTCTATCTTTCATCAATGCCTCTTATTTCATATTTTTTCTTGCTTTTGCATTCTTTCTCTTTATGGCCTCCTTCATTTTCCTCTCTACTTCCTGCTTTCTCATGTTATCTTCTTCTTATTGTTTCTTTCTCATCTCTTCGTCCTCCTACTTTCTTTGCATTTCTTCTTTTTCCTACTTTCACTTAGCTATTCTTCCCACTACTTCTTCCTGGCTTCTTCCTTATCATCCCTTTGCCTCTTTTGCTACTCTTTCTTAATTTCCTGCTCTTTCTTCCTCTTGAGAATGGTTTCTCTAGCCTCTAAGCTCATGATTTATTGGGTTTCATGTTCTGACTACTCTACTTCTTCTTGCTACAAGGTTGATTTGAATTCCTTTGAAGCATTATGAAATTTTTTCACAATTGTCTTTCTCTTTATCAGTGAATGAATCATATGCCTAGCCAAATCCAATTTCCTTGCATTATTACATGGAAATACCTCTTGGGTCATATTTTTGGAATTTTAACTCAATGAAATAGAAGCAATGTAGATATTTAGCTTCTACTTCCACCTCCTTAAAGCTTTTAATAGTGTAGGCTCAGATGTCTAATGGGAAGATATGGCATGGTCCCTTTTTAACCTTTCACCAAAGTCTTAGAAAACTCAATGGTGAGATGGTAAGCCACCTCTTGCAATACCAATTTATTTGTAAAAATGTAGGGAGAGAAGGAGGAGGCTTGTAAGCACCAAAAACCTTGATACAAGTACTATCACCACTAGGAAACTAGTTTTTTATATCATGAAGGGAAGTCTTAGCTCTTTCAGACATGCAAGAAGGCTCTTCGCTAAAAATTACATTATATATAGGATAGATAAAATAATTTGTGATATTCTCATACATCCCTCAGTACCCCAAGCTTCATAATCCATTGTAATAAATATGTACATGGGACTCTTATTCAAGATTCCACTTTGAGCCTAGGCCTTCAAAGTAACATTTTTCACATATTGTGTCTAAAAGGTAACAAGTTGCATGAAAATTTGACTATTATCCCTCTGTTGGACTCTTTGCTACTCAAACATTTTATTTGAGGGATGATGCAAGTATATTCACCCAATTGAAGATTGTCACTATTGTGGCACATGCATGCATCAAGGGGACCTAAGTTTCTTGAATAGTTTCAGTGCTTGGTTTTCCATAGATCATTTTCATCATACCATCCATAATTTAGTAAAATTTTCTAAGAGATTTCATCTTGTAGATTCCATCTACTCTATGCCTTAAATTATTTGGCTCTTTCCACCAATACTTTAACACATCCTTGGTGTATCCATCAAATCCAGCTAAATATTTTCTATTGAAATATTATTGATGCTTGGGAAGCATATAATAATTTTCAAGGTCCATTTTCGTAAATTACACCATAATTTCTTCACTATGACCTTTTACTGTACACTACTCTTCATATGTGTGTTGAATAATTCACTCTATTATCGCTATAGATGGGAATACTGGTGGGTGTGTCGCAACCTTGTTTATCTAATACTTTTTCACATTGATGTACACATGGAATTCCTCCTCATCTTGTGGAATATATTTCCTTGAAAAATTTTATTAGATGTCTCTCCATGTGAGCTTTCTTTCCTTTTGAATATAAAAAAAAATATCCGCATAGACAAGAAATTTCATAGTGTTGTTTACAACTCTCTCTATGTTGATCTCCATCCTATTAGAGCTTTTTTCGAATCATCCTATGATAAGAAGAACAATATCTCCAAAAGAAGATGAAATGTTGAGGAAATCAGAGTCAATGGTACCTAAAATATTGAATATATTCATCAATGAAACAAATATTATCTTAATCCAATTATAATCACAAATTGCACAAGAAAATATTAAGGTATAGGTCAAGCTTTGGGATGTCAGTGGTTAGATTGATCTATCTTGTTAGGAAGGAAGTCTCTTTGCAGGTCACAATTTCAATTAACAAGGCCAGCCACGTTTTAAATTCATAGTGCCACTAAAGGATGAAACTAAACTTTGTGACCAATGGGAGGGAATGGGTAGGCTTGGTCTCAACTCTAGCTCACAATGGCATCATAGTTTTAATTCATATTACATGTTTCATCTACAGACAACAATGTTAGGAATATGAATACAAATTTTGATGTTATCTTAGTCACAGTTTAAAGTTACAACACATGTTTCACTTTGAGATCGTAGTTTTATTGAGCACCAGATATGAAATTAGTGATTCAAGGGGAAACAGAGGTTAATTCATCAAATTCACTCCTTGTTTTACAGGGAGTTTGAAATGTGATCTCTGACCTAAATGTTGGCTGAAAATCTAAATTCTAGCATGATTGGGATTTTTAACTTAAAGATATGCTACCCAATGTAATTTCTAATCGAACCTCCTAGTAACTACGTTGAAATTATGAATGGAACAATGTTTCTTCATCACTAATTTGTAGGGCTAGTAACAAGGCTTTGAATGTAATATCAAAATGTATTTTTATGCCCTCACGAATGTTATATGTCAAATCATTCAAACCTAAAAATAAATGTAATCCCTTTCAAACAACTTCAAGCCATAAATTATATGCTCTTTCTTGTTAATTTATGTGCAATGATATGATTTTAATCCAAGGAAATGCTAATGGGTCATATGGTATAGAATTCACAATAGATATAAAAGAAAATCATTTTTAAATTAAGGTATAAAACTTTGGCATGAAAACAAAGGGTGAGGGCAACATAACCACAAGTAACAAGTATGAATTTAGGAAGAAAATCAATGCTAAATCTGGGGTTATAGTTTGGATAGTTAGGAAGAAATGCGAATGAGAAATTTATGGTTGAATGCAGAGATAAAAAATATATATATATGTATATGTGTTGGAGGGGTATAATAATGAAAATATAGGTAAAATTAATTGATTGAAGACCTAAAAAGTGAAGAAAGAGAAATGGTTACAATGGATGTGTGTTACTTACCATGAGGTTTTGATCGCACCAGCTTTCTAGAGGAGATTCCGTTCGTCCAACAGTGAAGGTAGAGTGAAAGGGAATGGGGAGAGAAACATTCATATATAAGTGGAAACACATGTGGGAGGTCACAACTGATAAGTGCATGCTAGATTGATTGCATGCACTAGAGACAATCCAATTGCAAGTTCGACCAATAATGCAAATCACATTCCTATGTGGCGACTAATATTGTGATTTGTGACCTAAGGTTTGTCGTATTTTAAAATTTGGATCCATATCACAATTTTATACCAATATTACCTAAAGGAAAGAGGAGAAACAATATTAGCTAGATATAGTTGTAGGTCTCATTTCTAGAGTGCAGTCACAAGTCACTATAAACTTAAAATTTGATTTGCAACTAAAGGAAAAAAACACAACTCGTAAATCCTTAAGGCTAGGATCAGTAGAATGCAGTGAAACCCTAGCTAGGTGTTGACGATGATGGATTTTTCCAACATATAAGGGGTCTCCCTGATGTGAAGTCCCAATTATACCTCACACCATTTGGAGTATGACCCCATATGGAGTATTATACCAACCATCATAACTCTAAGGTTTTCCTTGGATACGATGAATAACATAAGATATTACACACATATCCTTTTAAATTGACAAGTAAGTTGACACTGTGAAACAACAATCGCAATGTGTAAAAGGATAGTTTCACGAGAGGGGATACAAGATTAGTCTATATAATAAAAATAATAATAATATCCTAAGAGAGGCACACAAGATCAAGAAAATATTTGTTAGTTATCTAACGAAATAGATCACATAGACATAACGATCATTAAATAAAATATAGCACACATTCAACAAGAAAAATACCAAAGCCAATGAATTAGTTCAATTTCCTTAGTACATATGAACATAACATATTCCGAAAACATCTAAATAATGGTCTTACAATAGCCACGATACATGCATCAAAATGTGTTGGCTAAGAAAGCTTTTGATTATTAAGTGAAAGATCCAAGTACACAGTTAAATGGTGACGAAATAGTTCCAATAGCGGAACATTATCTTGCTTCTCCAAGGAATGATATTCTCTCCTATGTCAAGCTATATAATCCAAGGCTATCTCTCCTATTGTATCTTAAATGGCAATCCCTCGGTTGTGAAAGGAATCAGTACTTAAGAAAATTTTAAAGGTGTGTCACAGGAATGATTTTATCATGAGGTCTTTATTCTATCCCTTTGGGAACTATTTTTCTAAAACCCTTAATGATCTAGAATAATAAAATATTTCACAATGCCATTCACTGTTGATATTTGAATGGGAAGAAGAATTGCAAGGGAAACTCAAAATGATATGCTGAGGAGCAGAATTTACCACTTTAAATTTTCAGAGGAAATTCATGGAGGGAGAGGAAACTTTGATATAATATGTTGTAAACACAGAATCTATTACTTTAAAGTTTCATCGGGAGTTTCTGAATAGAGGGGAAAACCAAAATGATATGCTCAGGAACAGAATCTACCACTTTAAAGTTTCAGAGAGAATTGGTGAAGAGAGAACATTTGGAGTGAAGGAGCATAAATTAATGTTATTTAACTCTTACACATAGATGTAATTAAGAGACCGAATGCTACATTACTTCACTTCATTCAAAGAAGAGGGGACACAAAATGGCACAAGAAATATGAATCACCATCAACAGTTGCAGGAAACTTGTTGCTACTTTCAATTACCAATTAGAAAAAGAAGTACAAAATGTAATACCCAAGAGGTCCAAAAGTCAAAACCCTCTTTCTCTCCCTATCTCTTGCTTAAATACAAATAAAATCAGTCTGTAACTGCTCGAGCTTCTTGGAACTCCTAAACTACCTAAACTGTTAAACTAATTATTACATTGCAATCGAGGATACCATTGTAACTTCGATCTTAACAAAGAAAATATAATACACTTGTAATAATCCTTTTGTTGTGTCTAACTTTTTGCTGATGTGTCCCTCCGAAGTATTGAGGTGTCCTTTCTCATTATGATGCGATAGCTGCACATTTTTGCAACAACACCCCTATGCCCGAATTGCACTAGCTGTCGTGCTTCCAACAGTGCCACCATCTTCTCTTCTGCCTGACTCTACCTATGCCTCTGTGCATTTCAGCTGTGATGTCCCAATAGTCTATATAAATGCATCTCCACCTGACTCTGCCCATGATTTTGCGTTTCTAATGCTATCATCATGTCACCTTTCACTCCGCTTTTCCTCTTCTGCTCGTGTCTGCTGCGTTATGTCTTTTATTCTCCTTTGTCCTGCGTCAGACCACATACCTGAGTCCCTCTACCTGTCTTTAGACTTTCTTTCATTACCAAGGCATTTCACCGTATTTATGTTATATTCCTCTTTTCTCCCTCTGATATGATTTAGCACAAGAACTACCTTACCTGTAGATTTGAAAACATTTGGAGTCCACATTTGAAACCACATCACATCAGGATATTAGAGTTTTCTTAAACATACATATGGAAGAAATCAATAGAGGTTGCTTTAAAACATATCACACATAAACTCAAACCGCTTACATACACGCGGAACTATGGTTGTAGGGTCCCACAACATGGTGACCAATTGGAAGCAATCGCACTTGGAAACTTATTTGATATCACATGTGAACAATTATAACAAATAGCTTAAATGGTAAACAATGAAATCGCTGATGTGAAGTTGTGATGGCAATGTCGCATCACAACATTGCAACTTTTACAACTTATCGCAAATCACCATCCGCAAGTTTAAGTCTATACCGATAAGAGTTAAACCATAATTTATGTGATGTGCGATATGCGCTGGTGTGCTATGCCGACACGTGGCCCTTCCTCATCGCATCGCAATCCAAATAACATACTACATGATTCGTTAGTGCTAAACGCTGAAATCTATGATTTTTGAAATCGCTCTAATTGCGATTTAATCTCCGTCATTGATCTATGCCCAGATCCAATGGTCCTCGCTATATCTTTACTCCATTTTTCCAAATTTTCTTCTTTGGTTGTGCCCATTTGTTTATTACTTTTTTTTCATAGAACACTTGAATCGTTCATGAATTTTTCCACATTCATGACTTCACCCACTTACTGTTCACAACTCTATCTAGCACGTTCATGACTCTGCCTTTGCTGATTGGATGCCTTTGTATTTTCTTCTAAAGCTTATCCTCTCTGTTCCTTTGTGTTTGCTGATGGTCTAATGTTGTTGTTGCTTCCTGACTTTGGTTCTAGTGCACATGTGATAATGAATCCTCGTTGCGCTTGTGGCTATCCTTTTGAGCATATTGCATGTCTTCTTGAAATTCTAACAATTGTTCCTCAACAAACTTGAACTACTCAGAACCTCTCTTGATTTTTAGCTGAGTCAAATTAGGCTACAACATCTCCAAAGCCTAAGCCTCCAAAAATCCCATTTCTTGAAATATGAGGTTTATTTTATAACAAAGGGAATGACCTTTCATATCCCCTACTACTCTTGAGCTACCCCCATGACCCTTGGACTCCTAAATGGACTTTGAACTTCTATAAGATTCTTTTTTCCACATGTGAATTTACATATTCCACATATGACTCATGGGCTTTTGCCTCTTTTACAGTTTGTCATTTTTTTAGAATACAATAATTACATCCACAAATGATCTAGAAATACACATTGACCCATATGATATTATGATGACACTTGTACAAGCCATAACTTGGAAATTATAACATGGAACTTCATGATGATGTGGAAATGCCAAGCTTCTCTCCTTATTTCTTTGCCTTCAATCGTCATGAAATATCGGATTTGTTCTTCATCTTCACCCTCCAAAGGATTATGGATCAGCATCAGGACCTTCTAAGTCATCATGAAATGTCCTCAGTCTATCTTGGTTCAAGATTTTTCCATGCCTTCATGATGGTTCTTCTTTGTGCTTCTTCTTTGAAATTTCTTCTTTGTTCCTCCTCTTGACATTTTCCATGAGCATCACCTTGCCTTGTTGAGGAGGTACACCTACCAATGAATTTTAGTCATGACCATGAAAAAATAGTATTAAAATGAACTATTCTATATCTACCTTTCTCATGACTCCTAAATGAAATTTGAAATTCTATAAGACTCTTTTGTCCACATGTGACTTTACATATGACTCATGGGCTTCCGCCTCTTTTACATTTTGTCATTTTTTTAGAATACAATAATTACATCCATAAATTATCTAGAAATATACAATGACCCATATGATATTATGATGACACGTGTACAAGCCATAACTTGGAAATGATAACATGGAACTTAATGATGATGTGGCAATTCCAAGCTTCTCTCCTTGTTGCTTTGTCTTCAACCGTCATGAAATATCAAATCTGTTCTTCATCTTCACCCTCCAAAGGGTTATGCATTAACTTCAGGACCTTTTGAGTCATCATGAAATGTTTTCAATCTGTCTTGGTTCAAGATCTCTCCATGTATTCATGATGGTTCTTCTTTGTGCTTATTATCTAAAATTTCTTCTTTTTTCCTCCTCCTTGACATATTCCATGAGCAACACCTTGTCGTGTTTAGGAGGTACACCTAGCAATGAATTTCAGTCATGAGCATGCATAATTAGTATTAAAATTGTTTATTCTATCTCTACCTTTCTCATATAAGAATTTTCTTGTGATAGGCTTGTGAACGGAATAACGAGAAAGGCCTTGATGAGTATGGTGTATTTGAGCTCAATAGTGGTTGAGGAGAACACCAATACTCACTAGAACCATGTCATATGCTATGAGGGAGGGGCTCTGCAGGGTCTAGTGTAGTGGGAAAGTGCAAGAGACCGTGTGATGAGCTTGCTAACTAAAATTGCGCCATGCACTAAGCTCAAGGGAGAAAGAGACAGTGATAGCGCATTTGAGCTTCACAGTGACTGAGGGAGGCCTTAAATATGGAATAGAAATGATAATTATGATCAAGACAAAGGGAAAGACTCAATATTGGTGTATTTAGGGAGTCTAATGGACAAGGGTTGATGGCTTTCTGACTAAAAATGCACCATTCAATATACCTAAGAGGCAGGATTAATGGAGGGAATTGATTTCTTCAGTAGTGGTTGAATGTCCACTAGAAATGTCCCATGTGCTAAGGGAGGTAGGAAGAGAAATTATTGGGTGTAGTGAGGGGTTTTATTCAACAGTGGGAGAAGGACTACGCACTACAATTATACCATGCATTTTACTTGAGAGGGAGGCTTCTATACTAACACAATTTCTTATATAGTGGCTAAATTTCCATTAGAAATGTGCCTTGTGCCATATGTTAGAAAAAAATTCTTTTGAAGTGGTTTTTCTTCCACTATAAATACACCTTATGCTTAGGAAGGATCACTAGAAGAGGAATTATGTATATGGATAAGGCAAGCAGCAAAATTCAAGTCACTTTTCCCAGGGAGAGGCTTAATGAACGGTGAGAAGGAAGAGTCCTTGTATGGCATAGTTTGATTCTAAATAGGGCCACTAGAATTTATCCATGCACTATACAGGGAAGAATGCTCAAAAATCATTATAGTGAGTCAGTGCAAGCGAGAAGGGTTAGGTGAATATGCTTTGAAGGTTCTGAATGTGTAATCATAGTAGTCGACCCTAAAGAGGAATCAATCTACAAGTATGGAAGGGAAATATATCATCAATGAGTCTCATGGATAGGGTGTTCTCATCCCTTGACAAGTGGGTTCATGTATTCACAACTTGTATTGGGAAGGAGGAAAAAGAAGAGCTCAAAAATTACTAAGTGTGGAAAAAGTAAGGTAATTAAGGGAAAAGCATCCGAACAAGACTCAAACATGGACCACACACATGAATGCCATCAATATAATCTAGGGGCATGCAAAAAGTCATGAAAATTAGTCACACCTTGAAATGGCATCAAAGCGACACTTATTTCTAAGCACGACATTTGAAACATCACATTGTGACATTGTTGTTGCTGCTACAACACCCTCCAAAATTTTGGCCTACATCCAATTTAGGAGCCTACTTTGTCTTTGCATGATGTCTTCAAAAATATTGATAGTCATAACACATATTTTCTCTAAGTATTCTTGTTCTTTTTTTAAGAAAATCAAAGTGTTGTATTTTAGCATAGGAAAGTGTTGCACATTGCATAAATGTGGTTTTGTTTTGTTTCAAGGGATGGTATTTGTGTTAATAAATTTTTCTTACCATGTAAAAATGTACCACACTCATTTTTAAATTTTCAAGCACTCTCACACAAGTGTCGTCAATGTCATCGCAAATTATATCTTTAATGTCACACTTGGGGTAACTTGTCACAATGTCATCACATTGAGGAAATTATGTCATTCATGTGTTCTAGGTCATCTATGTTATGTCGTCAAATATTCTAAGTGAGTGATCATACTCAAGTCTTATCACTATACACTTCATTTTCACTAATCCCGAACTTATCCAAATCTCGATAACTTCCCGACTGAGCAACCTAGTATCACCCAACAGTCTTGAACTACGCATTGCGCAGTCTCAATCCTCAAGCCTTAGCCTTTCCTCTTGGAACCGTGAAATGCATAGTCCCTAACTCTTAGAAATTAACACTACGTAGCCATAATGTTCAGTCCTATCCCCTGAGCTCCAAAACTATTTACTCCTTTCCCTCAACCAGTCTCTTATGCGGGTTGCATAGTCTCAAGAATCAAGCCTCAATCTTAAGCCATTGAACTATGAAACTGCGCAATCCCTTTGCCTCTTTCCTTCCAAAACTGCATAGTGGGAAACCTCAAGCCTCGATCCCTCATCCTAACCTCTTGATCCCGTCAATTACGTAGATGAAAATCCCTAGTTTTCATGAACTATACATTGTGCAGTCTCAAGGCTCAGTCTTTGACCCTGACATTTGCAGTTATGAAATTACACAATCCCCGAGTCTAATTCCAAGCTTGTCAACTAGTTCCATCTCAGTTAATGGTTTTTTATGCATCATATTAGACTAGGGGTTTAATCAAACTGATGTCATCTTATCATGAATGGATTTCAGTCACAAGTATTCTATCATGTTATGGAAGGATGTGTTGGGGTTCTTGTGTTTTGACAAGTTTGGCAATACCAAAATACAAGACAACATCAAACCACTTTGGGACCTCAGGATCTAGCCCTCCTAGATCCGGAGAGGGATCTCTCTATAAAGGCAAAGAAAAATATGTCGTTGAAGTTCAATTTAAGGTATTAGGCTAGTTATAGGGCACAAGGGTTGGTGATTTTGTTTGTTTGGTTGGGAAACATGAAAGAAGGGTTCAATGTAAGTTAAAGGAGTGATTAAAGGAGGATTTTTGGCAATGGGAAGATAATTCAGAGAAAACACAAGTCCATTGGGCAATGGGGTCATAAAATGGTTTACTTGCAATTCAATATCCAAGGCTTTCAAATTGGTTAGTCATCTAAATCAGAGGATATTTAAAGATGATAGTATGGGATGAAATGATAAGGAAATGAAGGTGAATGACAAGGAAACCTTCCAAGGTGACCACTTAGGAGCAAATCTAGGGACAGGGCATGCCTTAACCATCTATGATCAAACTCCTAATGAGGCTAATTCTTCAGACAGTAGGAAAAATTTAAGAGTGACACAAAATGAAGTCTAAGATCAGAGAAAGACTTTTAACTTTCAATGCTTTTGACATTCAAATTAACAGATCTTAGAAAGGTTTACTGTTAGAAAAGGACCCTAGTGAGACAAAAATAACTCTAAATCTCCAAGTTTCCCAATTATTTCAGATAAAACCAGACAAGAACATCTAAAAACAGACTCTAAATTCATACATCAGCAAGCATGGATAAACCAACTTCTATACTGGTTAAATTGTCTTGAATTTGTTCTTAGATTACACATTTAGCAGAAAAAATAAAAGATAAGAAGAGCAGGTAGCATTAGGGTACTTTACAGCAGTATATCCTAAGCTATTTTATCGATTCTTATCAGAGAAATGAAATGTGATGCATAACAGAGGGAAAAAAATAAAAGATAGAACACTTCACCACTGATTTAGATCAGGATCCAATGAACATGCTTTTCATATTAGAAGAGCAACACCAGTCATATAAATCATTGTCCAAACAGCTTGACATCGACTATAAATCATCTCCCAGCCTATTTTACAACTATTACACATAGAACTCTATCTTAATGAAACAACTTACAATCCACGGTTAGCCAACCAACAACCTTTACAATGTACTTTTCTTGAGTCCTTATAGCTGAAAGAGCGACAATAGAGGAAGATTGAACTTTAAATGAATCATTAAAACAGAAGGAGAAGTGTCTGTCGAAGCCCATTCTGTTTTAATGTCTTTACATTAACTTTCGATAATATGTAGATGAATTAGGGGTCCTCGGCAGATGGTAATAACTCCACAGGTATGTTCTTGAAGGTACTTTCTGGCTGTAGTACTCTGTTTTGTACTCTGATACAAGAAAGGGTGAAGAGTTACCTTTCAGGTCTTCCATGCTCTGTAACTAATGCACTAACAATTTTTTGGACTTCTTGGTCAGAATGATAACTACTCTGGAGCTTGATGAGGAAATAGAGAATGGGTAGTAGTACTTTGGCTCTTTCTTCAGTGAATGGAATGTCCTGCTGATGTATCTCCTGCACTGCTGCGACCAATGATTGGTATTCAACTATGCTAACTATGGATTAAGCCTCTTAATCTTCAATTTTAGGCTTTTTAATCCTTTAATATTTCTCTGATACACTTTTGAACTTCTGCCGACCAGTTTCATAAATACATAGGCTGCAAAGGCGCCGGAGGGTTAACTTCAGGGTTGGTGACCCTGATTTTCAATAAATCATGTTCTTAAACCTGCAAAACACGAAAACCTGTTATGAAATCCTGCGTGAGGCTTTAAACTGCTTCAAAATGGCTTTAGCAGATGCGGAGGAGCGATTGCAGAGGAATATGTGTGGTGGAGAAGGTTACTTGGCGCAACACCATAAAACCAAGGTTTAAACATGAATCAGCGTGAAAGAAGACTTTTAGCATCAAAGCATAAAAGTTTATGACTTGGGTGAATACAAAGGAAAAATGCGAAAATGAAAGACCACGAGGGCGTATTTGATGGTGGGACCAGGAGGGCGGAAGAAGCTTGAACGTGTGCCATCAGATCATTGGAAGAGATCAACGATGGAGATCTTCCGATGAAGTCCTTTGGAAGGTCTGATGAACGAAAATGGATGGGACGTGATACAATATGGGATGCTAGATTAAAACAATCAATGACTAGGATTAAAATCTGAGATTGCGGAGGGTAGGTAGTAAAGTGAAAAACAAGAATGGTTTTCATGCAATCAAATAGTGGGTACGTGGTTTTCACTTTTGGAACGCGATCCTATCAGGGATCGACACATGGAATCACAAAACCAATTTTATCGCGTAATTTTAAAACATTAAACTTCAGGCACAAAGTTATGCAATATGCAATGGTGATCGTTGGATCTAGGACCTTAGATCCAATGGTGCGGAAGGAGTGCGATAGGTGGAAAGCTACAGGGTTAAAAAGGCGTGTGGGATTGAATTAGGACCGTCGAATCTGTAAGAATGGACAAAAGAGATCTAATTGGCAGATTGCAGAACAGTGAAAATGGGAAAGGCAAAGGCGGGGCGTGATTAGATCATGGCCGTTGGTTCTTGTGGATTCAACAGTCAGGATCCAATCGTAGTGTCGGACCATCGGAGGAACGAAAAGGGAAGAATTTTGGATTTGTGATGTGCGATTAAGCATTGGCCGTCCGATCTGGAACAAGATCGACGGTGGAAATTAAATCAGCGGGGTGAAGATGGAGGATTATGGGAAGAGAACGATGCAATCCTGGCCGTTTGTTCTTGTGGATTCAACGGTCAGGATCTAATCGCAGGATCAGCATCGAAGGAGGCAAGGGACATGGAAAATATAAGTTATGATTACCGATTGTGCGATGGAGCACAGGCCATTGGATCTGCGGATGATCAATAGTCCAGATTTGGTTGGGAGTCGTACAGGCAGAGGGGTAATATGACGGATGGGAGCGATGCGCTTGAGTGCTGACCGTTGGATCTGAAAGATCGACGGTGGAGATTGAAGCGGAGATCGATAGAGAAAAGGTTCATCGCAACAGAAAAATGGAAGAAACAAAGGAAAGTAGCAAAAGAAAAGCTCTGATTGCGATTTAGCAATGAGGGATATGAGGGAGCGCGATTTAGATCTAGCCGTTGGTTCTTGTGAATTCAATGGTCAGGATCTAATCGCAGGATCGGCATCGAGAAAAATGGAAAAGGGAACATGTTAACTGAAATCTCCGATTGCAATTTCCAATTAGTGCTCGGTCATGGCTCTGGTCCTATGTGGAAAAGGGGCTAGGGCTAGGCCGAAAGGGGCTTAAAGCCTTAGTGGAAAAAAGGGTGTTTTTAGGCCAAAATCAGGGATTTTTAAGGAATTTCTTAGCTTTCGGTAAAGGGGAAAAGGGTGTTTTAAACCTGTGAAAAGGATTTTTAGAGGCTTAAAAGGATTTTGGACGCTTTTCAGAGGGATATGGAGGTTTTAAAGAGGAAAAAGAGGCTTTATGGAAATTAAGGGAAATGAGTCAAAATGGGCAGTTTCAGAGGCCTTGGAAAACCGTTTCTTTAATAAACAACAGGGCTTTTCAATGGAAACAGTGGTGAAGATTTTTTCAAAGGACATAATACACTTTAAGGCTTCAAGAATGATAGATTTTCAAGGAAAACTTTTCTCTTGAAGAATCATAAATATATTTAGCCACCTGTTTGCTATGCCAAAATTTATAGGTGGCTAACAGTGGCTCCACATGGGGATGGCATCTTCTTGAAGGTGTCAATAATCTCAGAAAATAATATTTGGAAGTAGGCTAGATGCCTGGTACTTGACCACCTTTTCTTCTTTGATCAATTGCTACACATTTGAAAGCATTATATCAGCAGAAAACTTGCACGAACAATATGCCTACCTATCCTACTGTCCTAACATTTTTTATTCAAGGTGCATTTAGACTTGCAGACCTTCTTCATTATATTTTTTTTATTGAAAGCGGGAAAAATTAATCTAAATCTACCCTTATTTCTCCATGAGACCATATTAAGTAGTTGGACTCATAGTTTCTCTACCTAAACTACAATCTGCCAGGACTAAACTGTCTGACATATTTCTTTCTCTACATTCTAAAACAGAAATTTAAATACAGTCAAACCAAGATTAGACTATCTGATTTTCTATGGGTCCATGGCATAAAGACAAGCTACACATGAACTGAAACTTTGCATAAGCCAAAAACAACTAACTAAATCCTCACAGGCTGAGCTTTATTAAGATCTTCTACCTACCCTAATCTAACTTGGGAATCTTTGTTGTTTTATATGATAAAATAGTGCCAGTGTAGCCAGTTAAGCATTAGCAACAAAGGGCAGAGAATCTGACTGCTTGTTAGGGATGACCACAGTGTACTTTGAATGTGGGTATTCGAACCCAAGGCCACCTCCAGTGATGACCACTCTTGATGTATCTAGCTTATGCAAAGGATCAATGCTTCGGAACTTGAGCCAATCAGGGCCTCCATATACTCTGCCACAGGATCAATGAAAAAATGATATAAAATTTCTTCTTTTAGGCCTTCCATGACTGGCAGGCTATCTGCATCTTTGACAGCTTTGATCACTGCATCTTTAGTTTGGCTCTTGAGGGCCCAATCATCCTCTTCCTTCACATCAAGAGGCAGTGAAATTACCTCTTTATTAGGGGGAGGGAGACTCTCCAAAAATGCTCTGGGGTCTCTAAATTGATATGAATGTTATTGTGAGTTCAAAACTTCAATTTCGACTTCATAACTTTCAACCACCAATTCTAGAAAAATTTTCTTAAGCTCAAGTTGAGCATCGAATTTTGAGCTGAGAAGGACAACCTTTGGAAGGTCTTTGCATCTAAGTTCTGCCAGTATACTTGATATTCCATATTGAAACTCTGCCATGGGACTTAATTGCTCAGAGTCTTCCATTGGTGTGGATGATGTTGTGATGAAACTGGTCTCCCAATGGAGTCTTGTGAAAACAGAGATAATCAACGAGCCTAATGATCACCAATGGAGTATTTTGGTCATTTAGGAACTGTGGAGTCTCCAGGTGGAGGGTTCAAAGTGTTTTGAAGGAGATTTACCGTCCACCATAGTGATTTACTTCCAAACTTAGGCTAATATGGTCTTCCCCAGTGGAGTCGCCATTATGTTGGGGTTCCTGTGTTTTGGAAAGTTTGGCAATACCAAAAGACAAAACAACATCAAACCACTTTGGGACCTCAGGATCTAGCCCTCCTAGATCCGGAGAGGGATCTCTCTATAAAGGCAAAGAAAAATATGTCTTTGAAGTTCGATTTAAGGTATTAGGCTAGTTATAGGGCACAAGGGTTTTTTTTATTGTTTGTTTGGTTGGGAAACATGAAATAAGGGTTAAATGTAAGGTAAAGGAGCAAGTAAAGGAGGATTTTTTGCAATGGGAAGATAATTCAGAGAAAACACAAGTCCACTGGGCAATGGGGTCATAAAAGGGTTTACTTCCAATTCAATATCTAAGGCTTTCAAATGGGCTAGTCATCTAAATCAGAGGATATTTAAAGATGATAGTATGGAATGAAATGACAAGGAAATGAAGGTGAATGACAAGGAAACCTTCCAAGGTGACCACTTAGGAGAAAATCTAGGGACAGGGCATGCCTTAACCATCTATGATCAAACTCCTAATGAGGCTAACTCTTCAGACAGTAGGAAACATTTAAGAGTGACACAAAATTAAGTCTAAGATCAGAGAAATACTTTTAACTTTCAATGATTTTGACATTCAACTTAAGGGATCTTAGAAAGGCTGAATATTAGAAAAGGACCCTAGTGAGACAAAAATAACTCTAAATCTCCCAGTTTCCCAATTATTTCAGATAAAAATAGACAAGAACATCTAAAAACAGACTCTAAATTCATACATCAGCAAGCATGGATAAACCAACTTCTATACTGGTTAAATTGTCTTGAATTTGTTCTTAGATTACACATTTAGCCGAAAACATAAAAGATAAGAAGAGCAGGTAGCATTAGGGTACTTTACAGTAGTATATCCTAAGCTAGATTACTTATTCTTATCAGAGAAATGAAACGTGATGCATAACAAAGGGAAAACAATAAAATATAGAAAACTTCACCACTGATTTAGATTAGGATCCAATAAACATGCTTTTCATATTAGAAGAGCAACACCAGTCATATAAATCATTGTCCAAACAGCTTGACATCGACTATAAATCATCTCCCAGCCTATTTTACAACTATTACACATAGAACTCTATCTTAATGAAACAACTTACAATCCACGGTTAGCCAACCAACAACCTTTACAATGTACTTTTCTTGAGTCCTTATAGCTGAAAGAGCGACAATAGAGGAAGATTGAACTTTAAATGAATCATTAAAATAGAGGGAGAAGTGTTTGTCGAAGCCCATTCTATTTTAATGTCTTTACATTAACTTTCGGTACTATGTAGATGAATTAGGGGTCCTTGGCAGATGGTAATAACTCCACAGGTATGTTCTTGAAGGTAATTTTTGGCTGTAGTACTCTGTTTTGTACTCTAAGACAAGAAAGGGTGAAGAGTTACCTTTCAGGTCTTCCAGGCTCTATAACTAATGCACTAACAATTTTTTGGACTTCTTGGTCAGAATGATAACTACTCTGGAGCTTGATGAAGAAATAGAGAATGGGTAGTAGTACTTTGGCTCTTTCTTCAGTGAATGGAATGTCCTGCTGATGTATCTCCTACACTGCTGCGACCAATGATTGGTATTCAACTATGCTAACTATGGATTAAGCCTCTTAATATTCAATGTTAGGATTTGTAATCCTTTAATCTTTCTCTGATACACTTTTGAACTTTTTCTGACCAGTTTCATGAATACACAGGCTGTAAAGGCGCCAGAGCGTTAACTTCAGGGTTGGTGACCCTAATTTTCAATCAATCACGCTCTTAAACCTAAAAAACATGAAAACCTGTTATGAAATCTTGCACGAGGCTTTAAACTGCTTTAGAATGGCTTTAGCGGAGGCGGAGGAGCGATTGCAGAGGAATATGTGTGGTGGAGAAGGTTACATGGTGCAACACCATGAAACCAGGGTTTAAACATGAATCAGTGTGAAAAAAGACTTTTAGCGTCAAAACATAAAAGCTTATGACTTGGGAAAATACAAAGGAAAAAGGCGAAAATGAAAGACCATGGGGGCGTATTTGATGGTGGGACCAGGAGGGCAGAGGAAGATTGAACGTGTGCCGTCAGATCATTAGAAGAGATCAACGGTGGAGATATTCCAATGAAGTCCTTTGGAAGGTCTGATGAAAGAAAATGGATGGGAATGCGATACAATATGGGCCGTTAGATTAAAACAATCGACGGCTAGGATTAAAATTTGAGATTGCGGAGGGTAGGTGGTAAAGTGAAAAACAAGAATGGTTTTCGCGCAATCAAATAGTGGGTAGGTGGTTTTCACTTTTGGAACGCGATCCTATCAGGGATTGACACATGGAATCACAAAAACACTTTTATCGCGTAATTTTAAAAAATTAAACTTTGGGCAAAAAGTTAGACGATATGCAATGGGGACTGTTGGGTCTAGGACCTCAGATCCGACGGTGCGGAAGGAGCACGATAGGTGGAAAGCTGCGGGGTTAAAAAGGCATGCGAGATTGAATTCGGACTGTCGGATCTGCAGGAATGGATGGCAGAGATATAATCGGCAGATTGTGGAACAGTGAAAAGGGGCAAGGAAAAGGTGGAGCATGATTATATCGTGGTCATTGGTTCTTGTGGATTCAACGGTCAGGATCCAATCGCAGTGTCGGACCATCGAAGGAACGAAAAGGGAAGACTTTTGAATTTGCGATGTGCGATTAAGAGCTGGCCATCCAATCTGGAATAAGATCGATGGTGGAAATTAAATTGGCGGCGTGAAGACGGAGGATTATGGGTAGAGTGCGACGCGATCCTGGCAGTTGGTTCTTGTGGATTCAGCAGTTAGGATCTAATCACAAGATCAACATCAGAGGAGGCAAGGGACATTGAAAATATACGTTGCGATTTCCGATTGTGTGATGGAGCGCAAGCCATTGGATCTGCGAATGATCAACGGTCCAAATTTGGTCGGGAGTTGTACAGGTGGAGGGGTAATATGACGGATGGGCATGATGTGCTTGAGCGCTGACCTTTGGATTTGAAAGATCGACGGTGGAGATTGAAGCGGAGGTCGATAGAGAAAAGGTTCATTGCATCGAAAAAATGGAAGAAACAAAGGAAATTAGGAAAAGGAAAGCTCTGATTGCAATTTAGCGATGAGGTCTATGAGGGAGCGTGATTTAGATCTGGCTCTGGGTTCTTGTGGATTCAACGGTCAGGATATAATCGCAGGATCGGCATCGGGAAAAATGGAAAAGGGAACATGTTAACTGAAATCTATGATTTCTATTTGTGATTGGCGCTCAGTCATGGCTCCGGTCCTATGCAGAAAAGGGGCTAGGGCTAGGCCGAAAGGGGCTTAAAGCCTCAGTGGAAAAAAGGGTGTTTTTAGGCCAAAATCAGGGATTTTTAAGGAATTTCTTGGCTTTCGGTAAAGGGGAAAAGGGTGTTTTAAACCTGTCAAAAGGATTTTTAGTGGCTTAAAAGGATTTTGGAGGCTTTTCAAAGGGATATGGAGGTTTTAAAGAGGAAAAGGAGGCTTTATGAAAATGAAGGGAAATGAGTCAAAATGGGCAGTTTCAGAGGCCTTGGAAAACAATTTCTTTAATAAACAGTAGGGCTTTTCAATGGAAACAGCAATGAAGATTTTTTCAAAGGAAAAAATACACTTTAAGGCTTCAAGAATGATATATTTTCAACGAAAATGTTTCTCTTGAAGACTCAAAAATATATTTAGCCACTTGTTTGCTATGCCAAAATTTATAGGTGGCTAACAGGATGATGATGAAGGGGATGAAGAAAGAGACCTTGGACACCTTCGAAGCTTCAATACCAAGTTGATCAATCAAGATAAGACAAAGGGACATCATTTGTGACAATATTTGGATATCAATATTACATTGAAGACTCCTATCTTCACACCATAAGGGGGAAGAATAGTACCATGTTCATTTTTCAAGAAGACACAAAGAAAGTAGCAGCAAAGAGTGGCTTGATATTGCCATGTCAAAATGAATTACATGTCATTAGTGGGATTTCATTGCATGTCATGAGTCATCATGTGCCACATCATTGTCTGGATTATGTAAATTCAATATTGGAAATGTAATGTAAATTGTAAGTCCAAGAGTCTTCCATCTAATGTGAAAATCCATGTAGGAAGTCAAAAGGTGACAAAGAAGTCAAACAATCATGAGGGTAGTCCAAGAGTCACAAGGGAGGTGAATGATCACCCATTTTTTATATATATACCCTCATTTCTCATGTAAATGAATTTTCACCTGGGATCCTCCTACGAAGCATTAGAGAGGAAGATAGTTATTTTGGAGGAGCAAGTGGTTTCTCTAATGCTCCACTACTGGGGCTAGTGGTGTTCACTATCTCGATGTATCCTGGAAATTTTACTTAATTTAGAAGCTCACTTAGCCAACTAACTTTCATTCATATGTCATAAATATTGTAAGACTATTATTTGAATGTTTTCAATTTATGTTGTTTTCATATGTGCTAAGGAAATTGAACTATTTCAGTGGCTTTGGTAGTTATATTTTTGAAGGTGTGTTGTATTCATTTTAATGATCATTGCTTCTAAGTGAACTATTTCACTAGTTTTCCAATGATTCATCCATATTTCATATTCATGTGTCTCTTCTATATTAGTACTATTACTTTTCCGTAAAAGGTCCTCTTCTCTCTCCCCTTTATATAGAAGAACCTTCATACATTCCATAGCTAAAATTCCACAAGGCATACTCACTTGCTAATCCAAAATCACTTGTATATTACTCTTTCATGCTGAAAATTGAAGCCAATGCTTATATTTAAGAATATGGTAGCCTAGGCCTTATTTTCGGAAGGGCTCCCACACAAAATGGTGCAAATTATAATTATTAATTTTCATCAGGGAGACCCCCTTACATGTTGGTAGTATCTAAGATTGTCAACATTATGATGCTAGAATCAGGGCAGCTACCTTTTTATGGCTAAAAATTATTTGCATCCTAACATACAAAACTCTTTACAAGGAAGAAACATTCCCATATCTGCTCCTATTAGTGCTCTTGAAAATGAAAAAATTGTTCATTCTATCATTAGACAAGCTTTTGATGTTACTTATGATCAACTCCAGACTATACAACCTGTCACTCATCAGTTTTCAAAATCTCTTGGTCTGCTACCTATCATTGTGATTCTGCCTCCTAAGCTAGTAAGAAAAGATGTAACTGCTAGTGGAATTATTGTCTCATCGGTCGAATATTTGGTGGTAACAACTCTCGAAGACTTGATTTAGCCTACAGAGAACCAAGGGGAACTTCCACCTATTGAGGATAATCTTGACATTGAAGGAGAAGACTTTTAGTTTTTCAAGGAGGAGCACCTTGATCACATCATAGATCCTAATGGTGAGGGAGAAGACTCTTTGAATTCATAGGAAGAGGAGGATGAAAAAGGTGTAGATATGGCTTATGCATATTTAAATTGGATAGCCCAAGGGCCACTCACTCTTCCAGGTAATCTTCACAAGATGCCCAAACATCTGGAAACGTTGTTGTCAAATTTCGATCCAGAAAAGAAGACTAAAGTTGAAGATCATATAGATGAGTTCTACATGCATCTACAAATGCTTGAGGTACATTTAAATGATTTTTATTGCTGACTCTTTAAATATACCTTAGAAGATAGAGCATATGTATGGCATAATAGTCTTCAAACCAATTCAATCAGAAACAGGAGGGAGTTTAAGAAAAAATTTCTTTATATATTTGGTGATGATATGACTCTCGCCATGTTGCTAAAATAACTCAGGAATTTGAAAGTGGGGGGGGGAATAATGAATCAAATATTTTAATCAAATATTCTTGTTTTTGTTTAATAATTTCCCCACGAATTTGCAATCTCACGATGATATCACTAAATACTATTACATGTCCACCTTGTGGACTAACATTTTCGTCTTCATGAAGAGAGTTGCGAAGGAAACACTGGCCTTGAATTTTACAAAAGACCTTTCTATATAAAATGATTTGTGATCCATTGGAGTTATTTCAAATGTTAACGATTCTAAAGAGTCCAAGGAAAGCGGTAAGAAGTATAAGGCCTCTTCTAGAAAAACAAAGGAAAGGATTCTCTTAAAATGAAGAGCTTGACCAAGTCTCTGAAGTTGCTAAAAAATGAAGTTTTGAAATTGAAGATACAATCAAGTGATACATCAGTTACCAGTAGCAAATATTTCAAGCCATTGTTCCCTAAAATAAACAACAACTCACAATAGGAATATTATACTCATAGTTCCAACACAATGTTTAACATTGAAAGTTTGGGCATGGACAATTTATGCACTTTCCTTCTAGAGAAACATTCTGAGAAGACATACCCACAATGGAACCATGATATGAACAATATCATGGAAAATATTTTTGATACTCTTTTGACAGAGGGAAAGTCTAAGAAAAATGAAGATATAAGAAAACATGTCATGATTGAAGACAACACGAGCATTAGACATTCAATTAACGTGTTTAGTCTTGTATACAACACTAGAAATAGAGTGTTGATCAATCAGAAATGAGTGAATCTCTGTCCAAGCAGTCAACTGATCGATATAATTCAAGGAGAAAAGGGCTTATTTCCAAGCAATATATCAAGATATAGTTTTTCCATAGAATTCTTTTGCTTTCAAATCTCACTCAAAGTTCACATAATAAGTTTGGAGGTGCTCCTGCTTGAAAAGAAAACTTCCAACAACAACAAAAAACAAGTCCAACACTCTTGCTACTGCAGATAAATATTCCCTACCTAAGTCATCAACAAATCTCATTATGATGGTTATCATAGATTACATATTGTTGAATATATGAAAATATCTCATGCGAACATTTCACTCTTCAACCTCACAAGGATAAAAAGCCAATGTGATCAGATTCTCCAAGCGCTCTTGTCACACACTCCAATAGGTAAATAGGGTTCTGCCTCGTAGTTAATTTCCGGTAACTCTCACGATATCCTAAAATCTGTTGTAAATGTTTTAAACTTGAATTCTAACACTCTCTACCCACCTTTTTTGTTAAATTTTGAAAATTTCAATTATAATGTTCAAAAAAAATTCATCAGTTCTCTTGCATCCACGAATGTGATTCCATTTTCAGTTGTTAAGAAAGAAATACACAATGGGATAAGACTAATGCATAAATTATATAGCTAGATATATCATTAGTTCAGGCAGACTATAGGTGAACTCAGTAATTTTCTTATCCGTATTTCATCTAATCATAAAGTTCATTAGTGCATCAAAATCGTGGTTATGGAAATTTCAGAAGCATATGGTAATTTAATATTAAGGAGAGATTGGTAAAAAAAACTTCAAGGATACTTTGTGATGAACAGTTCTCACTTATGGATTCTATACAAGGGAAGAAATAATCATATTTGAGTTGATAGTGAGATTTACATGAAGTGCACCTTGACAAAACTTGAAGAGAAAAATGAATTGATGGACTTCGTAAAAGTCATTTTTGGAAATTGTTTTTTGGAGTTTGATCACAGATAGTATCTAACTCATTCTTCGCCAGTACCACCAGATGACTAGATGGAAATTCTTCCTACAAATCCAACTGGTGATAATGACCTGTGTACAATAGACATGGGTATTACTAGTGTAGGACATAGCTCTAATATATCTAAATTTTTGACATTACATTTTGATGATTTGAAAACGCAGGAGGGATCTGGAGGTGGTTGTATTTTAGTAGACCCGAAACTGAGAAAACATCTAATCTCTTATCGCTTGGAATATGAGTGCACCAACAACATCACAGAATATGAAGCACTCAGATTGGGTATAAAGAAATCCATCTACCTCAAAATTGAAGTGATCAAAGCAATAGGTGACTTTGAAATCATCGTAGGACAGATACGGAATACAATACATTGTGTGTCACCTAATCTTAAAGGTTATCAACAAGAGGTATTGCATTAAATTTTGCAAATCCAAGATTCCAATATTATTTATGTTCCTAGGATTTGTAATGTCATTTTTGATACATTGAAAAACTCTATTGTTGGGTTTTCACCGCTAAGGGATGTCTTTTCTATTGGAATTTTTTATAAACCATTCATTCCTGATAATATAACTAATATTTTCATTTTCAATGTTGACCAGTAGATATTGTACTTTATGGTGAATTCTAATGTATTTTAGGATGCAGCCATTGATGAGGATGATCATGATAGAGCGTTGCAGGATGCAACACGAGAAAGAAAATAAAACCCCATGCCCAAGGGCATGGTGTCACTCGAAAATTTGTATGAATTGAAAAATCACTTCAAGAGATCGATGAATGTGAAGACTCACAATTCAACTTTGTCACATAAGCATATTAATCTTGGTATAGAGCAAGATATTAAGTATGTCAATATCAGTACTTATTGCACACCCCATGAGTGGCAATATTTCATCCACATTTTTAAGCGATACTAGGATCTTTTCACATGGACATATGATGATCTCAAAACCTATGACACATAGATAATCCATGTTAGGGTCCAACTCTAACCCCTTTATTTACATAATAAGTCATAGTGGCATAGTCTGAGGCATAGTTAGTTAGTTGAGTCAATAAAGCTCGTAAGAGGTTATTTGCATTAATAATAATTGTAAGTGGTTGACCCACATTATAAAAATGGGACCGAAATTAGTTATAACAGGCCATACTTAATAAATAAGGTGGTTAACCTATGTTATGCAAGGGACCGCTAGTATTTAGGGTTTTGGATGTCATTAAGCTACAAATATTCTTAGATAGTAAGGAAAGAATCACCGAATTTTATTGTAATTGAGCTTTACTCTGTCAGAGGTTTCCCCCTCGAAGAGGAAAGTGAACATTGTATTTTGATTATGAATAATAAAATATCTTTGTAGCTTATCTCATTTCATGTGATATTTCTTTGTTTTGGCCTATACTGTTTCGTATTTCTGATATTCTGGTTTTCTCATAGGTCAAGTGCATAATAAGTGGTATCAAAGCACTTTCTAGGGCCAGTTGTACCTTCAATTTTCATAGTGGTATATTTAAACCATGGGTTCTATCATTGAGCATATAAACCTATGGATTGGGGAGGCATGCATGTAGTAACTATAAGAGGTAGTCACTCTTTTTGGACTCCCTTGCAACCCATGTGGGTACCCCTTCATGTAGTAGCGCATTATATAGAACCACGTACATAATGTGGTTCCATGTACCCTTGAGTATATCGAAAGCCCCATAGGGAAACCTAAAACCTAACCTTAGATATTTTGTTGGTCATATTTCTATTACATTACACTGAGAAAATTACTCATGGAGATTACTCGCACATAGAATAGCGTAGTCAGGTTCTACGGAAAAGGGTATGGTCGATCCTCCTTAGTTACTTCCCTGAAAGATTTGGTCGAATATAATTGTTCGACCCTTGTGTATATTGCGATTTGTAGCACCTGACACTCATTTGAGACCATAGTTCCCTCAACTATCTGAAGATCTCCCTACCTTTTCGTCAAGATCAGATCCAATTTTTGGGGTTCGACTGCCATTTTCCATATCAGATCCAACAATTGGGGTTTTTTTGTCGTAGTATAGATCAAATTCAAAAGTTTGGGTTTTCACAGTACATATCAAACTCTTTGTGTAGTGAAGGTTTTGGATTCTATATTCCATATCATATTTTTGCAACACATTCTGCAGTACCAAGACATTGGGGTTTCTGTTACTATAATCCAGGCCTGATTTTCACAATATATTTAGTAGTATCAAGCTTTGTAGAATTTTTCCACTGCAGTATTGACTAGCTAGGAGCAAAAATCCTTTCAGAGTAAAAGAGAAAAAAATGTTTGGGGCCATTTTGAGACACTTTACAGGGACCTAGCCCATAATACTTAGGACGAAGAGCTTATTGTAGTTGTATTATTCACCTGAAAGCCCCTAATTTTTATGTGGTCCCAAATTTTTCACAACACGGCTTCAAGTGACCCGCATCACTAGAACCTTGAGTGTGCCCTATTTCCAACCATACTACTCTTAAGTAAGCTCCAAAAATATTGACCATGGCTAGTTTATGTACGATACGAGGTCTCAATTTATTATTGGAGAAAATAAATTGGAGAGAGGTGAAATGCTCAAGAAAAAATTAGATGAATTCCATAGTTCCGTTCCCAGAAAAATAATAGAAGCATTGGTTGCTTTGCAGATACCTTGTGAACCCATAAGGGAAGATCCTAGTGTTGAAGCACACATAAAAGGTGAATCTAGCCATCCCATTCACTTTCATGGGGGTCCCTAATTTTCGTGGAAAAAAGCACCCAAGATAGACATGTAAATATTTGATGTCTCTAACCCAGAGAATGGGTGTCACAAATGGATTAATATTTCCTCCATAATAATATCTGTGAGGATGGAACTAAAATACACGTGGGAGCCCTTTACTTGGACCAAGAGAGGGGGAAGTGGTGCCAGTGGCATTAGAAATTTTTCCCATGGAAGCGAGCTTGGAACATGTTCTCAAAATCCATTTGTGACCACTTTGATCGGTATTCTCACTTTTTGGGTCATCTCACTAAGCTCAGGAAAAAAGGTATAGTAATGGACTACATTGCAGATTTTGAAAAATGGCCATCAGAACTGAAGCAATAGGAGATGATTTTTACTTATAATGTCTCATCAGTGGCCTAGATGAAGCCATCCAAGCCATGTCTAAATGCATCACCCAACTACTTGGTTGGATGCATGCTACAAGGCCTTAGAGCTAGAAGTCACCTTACAGGCCCAATACAATTTTCCAAATTTCATCACAAAGTTACATCCCACCTAGGCTACGGGCCCAACCCAAACAAATCAGGTTCAAAAGGTGTCACCAGTAGAAATGGTCGAAAGAAGGGAACAAGGACTATGTTACTACTTTGATGAAAACTACTCCCAAGGACATAAATGAAACAAACAAAAATTCATTCAAATTGATGCTACTGAAAACAACATAGTCGATGAAGCTCCATCCACTGAAGTTCCTAAGGAAGAAGCAGGTGAACCCCAAATAGGCCCAAACAATGATCTCATTTCTACACCACATGAGTTGGTTATATCACTATATGCCTTGGTTGGAATTTCTTTGCCCCAAACTCTCAAAATATGTGGTTTCATTAGACATTGGCCAATAGTGGTGTTGATAGATAGTAGTGGAACTCATAACTTTATCCATAAGAGAGTAGCATAAATTGTTCATTGTTTTATACGAGCGGTATCCAATTTCCAATTCCTTATTACTAAGGGGTACCATGAAATGTGAAGGATGTTGTAAAAATATTAAGCTTCGGATGGGGGATTATCACCTCAAAACCCACATGTTTTCCATTGAAATGGTTGTTTGCACATTGAAGGGACTCCAGGAAGCTTCTCAACTATCATCAACTTGTATCAAATGGAGAATATTTTTAGAAAGAGCCATCGTGGGGTAGTAGCCCAATTTAATGCCATCCAGGCCACTAAATCCACTCTGCCTCACATTCATCTAGATTATGCAATAGGTTTTAATTCACCACCAGTGGGTCTTTGTCAAACCTAATAAGCTCCCACCCTCTAGGGGTGAACATGATCATATCATCCCTTTGTTCCTAGGTGCCCAACCATCAAATGTCTTCCCATGTCAATATATTCTTACACAAAATAATGAAATTAAAAAAATCATCAAGGAAATCCTCGAAGCCGATGTTATTATTCCTAGCACCAGCCCTTATTCATCTCTAGTGGTCATGGTTCTAAATGAAGATAGATAATGGTGCATGTGTCCTTAATTTATAGCCATTAACAAGCTCACTATAAGGGACATATTTCCTATTCTAGTAGTTGATGATTTTCTTGATGAAATGCATGGTGATAAATTCTTTACCAAGCTAGACCTTCGCTCAAGCTATCACCAAATAGGCATGAAGGAATTTGACATTCCAAAGACAACCTTTTAATCTCATGAAGGCCATTATGAATTCCTAGTCATGCGATTTAGTTTTTTTAATCCTCCATCCACTTTTCAGAGCCTCATGAACCACCTTCTAAAACCATATCTTATAAAATTTTTCCTTGTATTTTTTTATGACATTCTCATCTACAATATAACATGGGACAAACACCTTAAGCATGTTGACTAGATATTGCAATTGCTCCATGATCAAAAACTGTTTGTCAAATTATCCAAGTGCTCCTTTGTCATGGAAGAAGTAGAGTATTTGGGATGAATTATGGGTCATAACGGAGTGAGGGTTGATCTGAAAAGGATTCAACAAAGGAAAGATTGGCTCTAACCACAAACCTTTAAGAGTTTGAGGGAATTCTAGGGTATTGCGGGCTAGTATAAAAAATAAAAAAATAAAAAAATAAAAAATCACCAATTATGGACACATTTCCTGACCCCTCACTAATATTCTTAATAGAAATCCATTTCTCTAGATTGATGCAACTCAGTAAGCCTTCTTGGCTCTCAAATAGGCCATGTCTTCCACTCCAATATTGGCCTTACCAGACTTCACCAAATATTTTATGATTGAATGTGGTGCTTTATGTATGGGCTTTGGTGCAATATTAATGCAAGAAGGTAAACCATTGGATTTCACCAGTCTACAACTCAGCGGAAAAAAATTGAGTCAATCTACATACACTAGTAGAAAATCATGAAATTAGTGATCAGGTAACTAAAAAATTTAGTCACCACAACTTTTCCAAGTGAAATACTACCAAAAAGGATAAATATTAAGTGACCCAACTAAAAAAGACTAACATAAATAAATAATTTAGTCTCAGGTTAAAATATCAGTCTAGATAATAATTAATACGGCTAGAAATTACTAACATGAATGAGTAATTTAGTTTAGGAACAAAAATACGACTACTTGAAAAGTACTACAATATTACAAATTAGTCATTTATGTTAGTCATTTTAATTGTGTCACTTCAACAATCTGAACTTACAAGCAATAGGGGATTCAAAGATCGTTATAAATTGGCTGAAAGGTTATAATTCCTTCAACATTTCTTTATTGGATTAATATATTATTATAGTTATGGAATTATTAGAATCTTCAAGGTTATATCCTTTGATCACATTCACAAGGAACTAAATTCAAAGGTTTACAACTAAGTCAAATACATTATGAATAATATCTACAAAGAGAATAATACATTATGGAGAAGAGTAAAACAAACCATCTTCATCAATATTAGATTACACCTAATTTAAAATTGCAAAAAAAAAATCAACAACAACAACAATGCCAACACCTATAAATATATTTATAACTTCTTTACTCTTTAATAATTATGAGAATTTTAAAATAAATAGATAAATTTATCTATAATTTCTTCCCCAAATTAACAGTCACATGTTGCACTCACATGCTTATCTGAGTGTTGAGAATCATACTTTCTACACACTTTTCTTGATCCTCTCCTTAAATTATAACCTCAAAGGAATGTTTCAATTATATATGTGAGGTGTGAGATTGATATCCTTATACCAAATACCAAGGACATATTTTATATACTAGTTAGATTTATATTTTCACTCATTTTTCTCATTTCCTTTTTTTTATACGTATGTGTGGAGATGCGAATACCTTTGTATATTTTATAGGAGGTTTATGACATTGTAGGTGATTAAAGAGTCCTAACCATTTGATTTGTTTGCATATTATTTTATCACTTTTGGCACATTCTAATAACATTGGTCATCATTGATGTCACATAATCATGGCCTCTTGTGCTCCTAGAAGGTTAATCATTCTTCATTCTATTACATTAACTTGAACACTAAACACAATTGGAAATATCCTTCAAATGCATGAACATTAAACAATATTGGAAATATACTCCATCCAAGGGCCACTTTGATTTTCTTGATAAATACTAAAAATAATTTTAATTTGAAAACATAATCTAAAATGATTTTTAATTGATTAAATATTTTTTATTTTTTAATATAAAAAATGGATTAACTATTGAAATCCAAATATTCTAAAAAAATTGAAAATTAAATTCCCCCAATAAACTTTTAACTAAACCCAACCCAAAACAAATAAAAAAAAATTAGTGTTTGCGCTAAAAAGTTAACAAGATTTTGGCGACACTTAACAGAGATTTAAGCCTATAGGAGGGGTTTATAAAAACCCCATTTTTGATGTTTAACTCTTTTTATGTTTAGCCTGATAATGCACCTAATGAGTGATGAAAATGAGCAAAGAGGTGAAGCGGAGGCGTTGTTGAACATCTGCAAGGAGAACCACCTATATGCTCTAGCCCTGAAGCTTGTTCACATCCCACAGTCACGTGTGTAGGTGGAAATTTGAGCCATGGTTTTGATTCTCCTGAGGAAGCAGATCACATAGGAAGAGACATTTTTATGACCATGATTGGAACTACCTACAAAAACCATCATCAAGGCCCACTTCCTCATTTTCTTTAGAGGTAGGAGGCCAAGATAATCATCTTATGTTTATTGAAAATTATTTAAAGGAAGTTGTATGTCATGTACCATACCAGACCCAACCTTTGATGGTATCGCTCCCCACTTATGCATGTTCTCCTCTAATTTGAAATTTCCTTCTAATTTATTCCTCCTCTACTCATTTAAAACCAAGTGAAGATTTCTACATATTGATTTCCATCCCAAATAATGTGCAATATAGGTCAAGGCTTTCCTTTAACTTATTTAAATACTGTCAACATTAAATTTTTCAATGGTCTCATGAAATTTCACTTATAAAGACATGATTCTGCCAATCCATGTTGAATTTTTCCATTAACAATGTTTGCTTGTGTAATATAGTGTTGTCTCTGCTTTTATGCTATTTTGAATTTTATTTAAGTGTTGCAATTGGAATATATGATATTAATTTATGACTTTCAATTATAGTTGCTGAGATATTATTATTTTTCTATATTGTATTACTATTTGTGGTCCTATGGGTGCTTTCTTATTTTTTTTCTCTACTATTTGAATGGACTGGTAATTTTAGATTTTACCATATTGCTTGTTGGTTCTATGTAGATTTAATTGACATATAATCAATTGTTTCTATTTTTGGGATGTCTATGAATTTTTTGGTACATGTGATTGAATTTCTATAATGTACGTCTCCCTAACATTTAGATAGACCCTTAATTGAAAACTGTGAGGGCGGGTTCAAATTCAAGTTGGAAAACACCCTCCTCTGGGATAAAAACTTTAACAAACACAATAATAGAGAAACCATCAGTGACATCACCAAAATTTGTAGCATCTTCAAAGTCTTCCATCCTCGCATCAAGGTAAATAATATATGTACCAAATACATCCTATGGTAATCATGGTTTAAGAAACACAAACATAAGAAAACCTTCAGTGAGAAAAACCAAATATAAAGCTTCTTCAAGGTCTTGAATACCCTCGTCAAGTTCAATTGTGTCTGGATCAAAGCCAACAACACAAAAAAATTCACTGACAACACCAAACTATGCAGCTTCTTCAAGGTTTTCTAACCCATATTCAAAGTCAGTATTGTCTGCATCAAATTCCTCACCAAGGTCATCCATGCAGCCATCAAAACCATTGTTTCAATATTCCATGCCAAGACTAAGTCATAAGAATTCAATTCCTCCTCCAAAACCTTCTTCTGTGAGAAAAGCTAGCATCATGTCATCTATAAATTTAGTAATGCCACAAGGAACTTATCTCAAAGTTAAAACAAATCCTTTGCAGCCTTCTTTAATGCCTACTTTTTCATATAGAACACCTCCAAAGTTAACGACCACAATGCCAGAAAAGACAGCTTTAGCTAATTGGAGTAGACCTAGATCCCCCAAATTTGTGTGATGTACAAATGAAGCTCCTACTGTAAGAAATATAAGAAGATATTTGTTGAGCTCCAAAGATTTTCTTTCTTCCACCACATTCCACTCCATTTCCTTTGTCCATTATTAATTACAGGCTCAAATGATCAATAGAATTAATTAAAATTGCTTTAAGAATGTATATCATGACTAACTTGCTATGTTTTAATGATGTTGTCGTTGTAGTACTTTTTGAATTAGATCTAGCTACAGAATGCAGGCATTCTATAGCTAGTTGTCGATTCTACAGTTGTCTTCATGTCTACGCAGGTTCCAGGTGTCATCTCAGAGAAAAATACATATGGTCGTATTCCAAATCATTCCCTCATCATTTGTTGCTCTCCACGAAGTTTGAACGGAATTATATAGGTTGTTATGCACGTGGGAACTCAAACTAGGAGATAGACTCCTAATAGGACAAGAACAGTCCAAATGTCCTTAATCATATTACGAGACCACCATCAGAGTTCTAGTTCGATTGTAATTTGGAAATACAATTATCCCTAGGTTATCTCAAGACAGTTATGTAATTTTGTTATAAATATGGCTCGGGAAACCGAGGGACAAGGTTAGATTTTGTGTTTGATTGCTAGATTTCAAAAGTCCAAAAACACTCTGTTTTGAGTTAATTTCTCTTTTAATGCAATAAGTATCACTTTATTGAAAGTACTGAGTGAATCTTGAAGTATATTTTGCATGTTACTCCGGTGGTAGAGGGCCCTTGCTACCTGAGCAGCTTTGTTCATACGGTTTAGATAAGTATTTTAGTCTCGTTTTTCATTTCTAGCTTAAGCAAGTTTCTGAAGTTTATGTTTCATACTTGTTTACATTAATCATCACAGCTAGACTTACTCTTATAAAATCTTCCAAAATATCATCACGATGAATAAGGCATAGCTGTGGTGTTGTAGATTTTAGTTGCATTTCTTTTCGAATTTTATGATTTATGCTTGTTTACACTAAGTGTCACAGCTGGTCTTACTCCTACAAACTCTTCCAAAACATCATTAACAATGAATAAGAAACAGCTGTGGTATCTTAGATCCTAGTTGAATTTGCTTTCAAATCTTATGTTTATGTTCAATTGCATTGAATAATACAGCCAGACTTGTTTTTACAAACTTTTCCAAAATATCATTCATATTGAACGAGATGGGCTATAGAATTCCATAGACTAGTTGCATATTAATTTAGTTATAACACTCCGGAGGTTGATTGCATTTAGTTCAACTCTGTCACTACATTTCAAGTTTGATAATGGCACTCTAGTTTAGTCTTAGCTCACTGTATTAGCATTCCACTTTAGTTGTTATCCATTGCATTTTGAATTGTATTAGTTGTTAAATTTAGATACCACGGTCTTCATTATTTACAAAACTTCTTTTGTTCCAACCTCATATTAATACATAATCATCTGGACAGAAGCTAGTATCAGTATAAGGCCTAGAGTATTTTTCAACCTTTTTACCATTTCACAAATAAGCCTTTTCTCAAAGACTATTCTAAAAAGAAATCTATAACTTTTGAGTGAGGCCTAGTGGTGCTAAATTGAGTTGCAGAACAGAATTAGGAGTTAGTTCAGAGTAGAAATCTTACTGTGCTACAAATTTTATTTTCCAAATATGTTCCAATAAACCTTTAACCATGGATGAGATGTTGTAACATTGTAAGTTGATTGTTTATTTAGGAGAACTTCATTTACACTTAACTTGTCCATTTCTCAAGCTCTTCCAACACATCTTTAATGAATGAATTGGATAAGTTCAAGCTCATGTTGTGATTTATTTTCTTGCAATGAAGTCATTATCAAGCTTTGCATTTGTTGTTTTCCATCCATAGTTTAGGCTTTGTTCTGTTTTAATATAACCAATAGCTTCTTTTCACCAGCACTTAGTTCTTTCCCTTTTCAAACATAAAACCATAAAACCAAAAACATCATAAAACACTGAACACAACGTAGTGAGAAACAAATACCTAGGCACATATAGTGCACCACACTTCAGCAGTTTACTAGCCCTGGTTGACAATTAATGAACTCAATTTAGGAACACTAAGTTGAGCACAAACAATATTCATGGTCACCGAGCATATCAATAGAAAGATTTTGTCATGACAACCTTAGTAGTGATAGGTCTAGTTTGCAGACTACCAAACTACATGGTAATGGAATTCACAATGTGAAAATTCCCATTTCACTTGGTAGCAAGATGTTAGAGAAATGTATAAATGAAAGGAGATCTCTCTCTCAAAGTTCGTGAACTATTGTCTTGAAACACACTGTAAGTCCCTACTCCTTATTATCGAAAAACTATAGCTAGTTATAGGTTGGTGCTTTCAGGATGATTCGAGTCGATCTAACAAAATTGTGATAGTAAAGGGGCACACCTAGTCCAGATCCCTATTTAGGAAAATTAGCTTTATCCATTCCTAGAAGTAGATTGTCCATGTTTTTTCTATATTGGTTCCAAAACTAAGAAAAAGCCATTAGTTAAAGAGCATTACAGAACACAGAGAATGTCATAGAATCCATGTATATTTATTAGAGATTGATTGAAAACATAACATGTGTATTTAATAGTAGTAGAGACAGAGAAGATATTTGATATATACTCAAAAATTCATTGTCCTCAATATTTTATAAATTTTATTCCTCATAAGAGAGACATAAGCTACACAACCACTTTTATGTCACCACAAAATTACATTATTTAGTTAAACACTTATGCCACTTAACTTTATTAATTACTCCCAACTTAAAAGTTGTAAGTTATGTATCACACATTATGATGTGACCAAATATTGAAAAAAAAAATTGTTTACCTTTATAGTTTGTACTTTTGAGATAAAAATTACTCATTATTAATGGGGCCATTCTCATAGGCTGAAGCATTAGGTGAACATGGGTTTTGGATTACTCATTCTGGGAATTATTTTACATTACATGGATGGAAATTGAATTAATAAAATTACTTTATTCTCATACAACCTTGTCAATGGTGGCTCAACTTTCCCCATACTGCCCATTGCCATACACAATGACATGCATATATGTGAATATGCATATTTTGTGTCTAACATAAATGACTGGTATTATATTTTTATAAATTGTAATTGCAACTGATGAATTATTCAATGATATTTCTTGCAGCAATTCCACTGAACAAAAACTATACAACTTCAGTTATGTTTTCCTTACAGCAAGATAAAAAGTACTTGTTTCATCGACCTTTTATCTTCTGGTGTTTCACAACATCTATGACAATAGAGAGATGGAAATTCATCTCACAATCAAATAATTCAATATAAGTTGCACAAATCCATCTTGACCCCTCATCTGTTATGTAATAAAGGGTATCAATTTTTTTTATGTCAATTCAAATGTCACTACTAGTATTATTGTCAACAACTTTAGTATCTGTCACGTTAGACATCTCATAGGAAAGTTAAAGTTTTAAAAGGTACATCTAAAATTTTTTAGTCCCATCTTTACACACAAAAATGAAATATTAATGGGAACCCTAGGCATGTAGTACTTGTTGAAATGAATATTTTTTTTTTTTAATCAAATGATGAATTCTGAAATGACAATGCATTTCTATCTTACGGTATGTTTCTGTATTTTTTACATAGATATCATGGGTTTAATAATATCATTTATACTCCTTGAGTGGATGGGAATGAACACCATGCTTATTTTTTTCATGGAAGCCGAGGGTATATTCCTAGCATTTGTTAATGGATGGTACTATGACACCCCTAACAATACCTTGGTATGTATATCTCTCTGCGTTCTCATTTTCACACTCTTTCGCCCACACACTATCCTTGTTTTTTATGTTGTTTTCACATTATTATAACCACCTTCATAAAACATAGAGGCATACTAGAACTCTTTGATAATTATACCCACACTTCCCTTAATTTAGCTCACAACAAACAAATTATTTAAAACAAAAGCAATATACGTGATTTCTCATGTTCTCAAAAATACATTATAGTCCATGTATTTAAGTCTTTCATCAAAAAATTATTTTAATTTCAACAAAACTAGAAATTAGTAAACTAGAATTTGAGCATCCTACTACTCAACACTTAGTAAATAACTTCAAACTCCAACTATTATCTTCAAACTTTCTAGCTAGTTGATTCCTTCTTCGACCTTCAGGATCACAATTGTTTGACTCCCAAAAGTAGTCATTTTGATCAATCAGTTGCTCTTGTGTTAGGTTCTCTACAAGAATTATGATAGGATATGTTGTAGAATAATGTATTATTTTTTTCATCTGAGCTAGCATAAGGTGCAAATTCATATTCCCCATTTTGTAGCATCCCTTTATCTAGTGTATAACCACATCATAGTCACCAAAAATCAACAAATTTTTCACCTCCATGTCTGTTGCCAATTTCATTAAGATCATTAGAGCCATAAAATCAACATAGTTATTAGTACTTCATCCAATATTGCAATGAAATTAAGGAGAATATAATCATTTAGAAATAAGGTTCCTCCTGTAGTACAAAGAGTATGCTTCTCTTGGCTAGCACCATACAAGTTGCCCCAATTTATCAATTCATGGTTTCTTCCACATCCTAGGCTTCTGTTTATTTTGATATATTTTTATTCTTCCAAACACTGAACTAATATTAGATGCAAATTGAAATGTAGGAATGTATGTCTCCTTAAATATATCATCATTTCAAGCTAACAATGTGCTCCAAGAAACCATAACGGGAAGAGCTCTAAAACCTTAAAGTTATTTATTCTAGGTCTAGTTCTTCAAACCCTCCTCCATATTCTGCACTTGTCACCCTTACTTACAATTTTTTAGTTACTTCATCTCTTCCCATACCTTACCTACATATGTGGAATTGTTAATAAATGATCAACTCATTCTCTTTCCTTCTTACGTAGTGTACACCGCCCTAGACCATTCTTGTTGCATTTTTGAAGTATTCTCTAAGTTATTACTTTGTTCCAAAGAACTAATGACATATAAACCATTGAATTTAGAGGATCATAATACTACCATGGAATCTTCCACCTCCAAGCCTCCTCTTCCTAGGTTGTATCTACAAACTTTGCTTTGTACCATAATATAGGACTATATCCCCCTAGGGCAGGGCTCCTTGAGTAAAACATAATATCCTCCTTCCTTACTTTGATATGAATCTTCTTATGTTGATCCAAAAATACCTTCCAGTGGTGTATTTCCATTTTTTTCAAACCAAAATCCTTTCCTTTCTTCCATATTTGCTTCCAAAATGAGGTATATATTGCATTGGCTTCCTAACCCAGGTTATGAATTCATTGACATTGCAAAGTAGCAATCAAATCCAGTGGTAATATGTAGGGTTATCCACATCAAAGTTGTCGATTAGCCCCTATTCTGATATGATCCCCTTTTCCAACTCCTCATACTAACCATACACCAACCAAAGTGAAATTCAGTGCCAATGATTTCCAGACTATAGACCCATTTTGGATAGTTTTTTTTTCCTTCCTGTCTCATAATTCCATGTTAAGGTGTTCAATGTGCTTTTGGTATATCACCTGCCTCTACTGTCCCTATCTGGAAATAATCTTCCATGGAATTTTGGTAGCTATAACTTTTCCAAACAAGTGAATTCCTTTGAAATCCCAACCTCTAGTTTCTTTTGGTTTAGAAAAGGATTAGCATTTGACAAGTGGAATGCTCTCTTTCTTCCTCTTACTCGGCCACAAAAAAATTAAATAATTTATTTATAATTATTTCAATACCCCTTATGGATTTATGCCATAATATGCCAATATATTGGACTTGCTTCCAACACTGCCTTGGCCAATGTCAATATACCTCCCAAGAAATCCATTGATTACATCGTTGGTTAGTTTTTTTTTTCCCTATATTCTTTATAAACCACTTCCAGTGATTCTTGAAATATGGATACTTAAAGCCTTTGTGAAAATTTGAGCTCTAAAACGAGAAGACATATAGGATCATTCTAATTTATTACTCATCTACCTAATTAAAACCAAGTGAATATTTCAACATATTGAATTCCATCCCAAATAATTGTACAATATAGGTCAAGGGTTTCCTTTAACTTATTTAAATATTGTCAACATGGAACTATTCAATGGTCTGATGAAATTTCACTGATAAATAAATGATTTTGCCGATCCATGTTGAATATTTCCATTAACAATTTTTACTTGTGTAATGCAGTGTTGTCTCTAGTTTTATTTTATTTTAAATTTTTTTTCATTGCTCCAGTTGGAATATGATATTAATTTATGCCAGGCAATTATAGTTGCTGAGATGCTATTATTTTTCTCCATTGTACTCTTATTTGTGGTCATATGGGTTCTTTCTTATTGTTTTTATTTACTAGTTGAAGGGATTGGTAATTTTAGATTTTACCATATTGTTTGCTAGTTATATGTAGATTTAATTGACACATAATAGGTTGTAGATTTGAGGCTTCTTCGATCTGTATTGTGTGTAGAATTTTTTGAATTAATCGCATCCATTTTATTTGAATCGACGTTTCGAACCAATCCTCCATAGTTCATCATTAGGATAGATAAATGAGTTAATCATATGTCAACCCAAGATATAAATAATAGGACGTGAATATGAACAGATGAAAAACATAGGAGGCTGACCTTAAATGACAGAAAGTGAATGAAATGTATTCATAAATTTAATTATCCTTTTTATTAAATTAATAATTTTTAAAAACATGTGTTAGCATATTATTTATTAGAATTTATACAATTAAGGCTTAAAATATTTATAGATGATTATTTCTAAATTATCGAAATTATTTATACTTATATTAATATTTGATCAAAGTTGATATTATTATTAATAATAATCATCTACCATTTTTAATGATAAATAGTTAATAATAATTTTTTTTCTTTTTTTTCTTTTTTTCTTTTTTCTTTTTTCTTTTTTTTTCTTTCTAAATAAGACTAATTCTATTAAGATAAGATGTTGGCAATATGATGCAATGTGTTGTCCTTGATGGCAACCTACTTGATGAAGTTGTTCTTGATGAAAACTGACTTGATGAGTTGTATTTGATAGCAACCTATTTGCTAATGATGTAACTACAGATCAGTTCAGAAGTAGCAGAAGAAAGAAATTCCAGTAAGTTCCAGAGAAATAATAAACAGGATATATCACAAAGCATACGCGGGTTTGTATAAGCCAAGTCGCGTATGTACGTGGATTAGTACGTCCCAAGTCGTGTATGCCCTTTTGCGCTCCAAAATTACAATACCAAGGGGCATTACCATGGTTTTGGCACACAGTATTGAGCGTTGTATGGTTTATTTGATTCCGTCCAAGAATACCATTGGAAGTGGTGTGGTTTTGTCTCATGGTATTGGTAAAAGCTAAATCTATTTAAGGAGAAGAAGATCATAGTGCAAGGTGTGCATGAGTAAGGGTTTTTGATGAATAAATATCTCTAAGGAATACCTGCATGGATGAACTCTGTTCTTAACTGATAGATCTGAATCTATGATGCACCCATGGATCTGAGGATGGTTCAAGATCTCTAGATCTGATGATGATGAATCTCTAAGATGATCTGCAGAAGAAGAAATGGTGAAGATCTGGCGCAAAGTCTGCTGAAGATAATGAGGAAATCTGGGTAATTTTATATATTTGATCTGTTTTGCAAATTTTTCAATTTACAGATCTATACGCTAGTTTTTCTCAGCAAAAATGTGTGTATACGCGGGTTCTCTTAATGAAAAGCGCATATAGGGTTTTCTGAAGAATAAATACACAGAATTATACGTGGGTTGGTGTGCAGGAAAGCGCGTATGTACGCGGCTTCAGTAACGCAAAGTAGCGTATGCTATTTGAATTAATGAAAGATCAGGGTTGAGTTCGTATCCACATATCTATTCTGAAGTCTGGGTTAGTTCTGATATTCTGGTTACAGTGATCTCACTGTTCTGTTTGAAGTATTGGGCAAAGTATGTTTGTTGATGTTATGTAAAGGGTTGTGTTGAAGTTGTTTGATCCAGTATGAAAATTGATGAAACGTGGTCTACAGTGGGTCTCAAGGTTGAAGCCTTCAGTATGGAAGTAGAAGCTTTCAGCCAGTAGAAGCTGGTGTTGAATTCAGGGGGTCGAAGCTCCCTTCCAAGAGAGGTTGGTAAATGAGTTCAGGGGGTTGGAGCTCCCTTCCAGTTGCAGCTGGAGAATGAGAGAAGGTTGCAGCCTTTTTCAGGTGGGAACCTGCGTGCTAGTATGAGTCTGTGCCAGTACAAAATTGTAAGAAGTTTTCTTTATAATAAATATTGAAGACAGAGACGACAGCAGCAATGGTTTTCTCCCGAATTGGGTTTCCACCTTAAATACTGGTGTTCATGTGTGTTGCTTATTTGTGATGGTATAGTCTGTTATTACTGCACATGCTTACTACTTACTAAACATTTGGTGAATAAATGATGCAATGATTTAAGTAAAGAATTAAAATACATAATAAGAGCTCTGAGCATACGCGAGTTTTCTTAAGGATATCCACGTGTATACGCGAGTTTTGTTCAATAAAGTAGCATATGGGTTTTTGAGAAAGAAAAAGAAAAAGTTTTATCAGTCAGCTCTAAATATTGATTCACCCCCCCTCTTAGAATTTTTCCCAACAATTGGTTTCAGAGCAGGTCCTTCTAAAAAAGCTTAGCCGCTAGAAGGAAGAACAAGCAAGATGAGAAATCAAGATGGAACAGCATCTATCAGGCCTCCGCTCTTTAACGGAAACAATTTAATCTTCTGGAAAACAAGGATGAGATCCTATCTTCAGTCTCTGGGAGCAGATGTATGGGCTATGGTTGAAGGAGTATATCAATATCCAGCCGCAGTACCAACAGATCTGACGAAAATAAAGAATTATGAAACAAATGAAAAGGCGGTCAATTCTCTATTGGGAAGTCTAACTGAATCAGAATTTGTCAAAGTCATGCAGCTGAATACAAAAAAGGCAATATGGGACAAAATCATTCTAATTTATGAAGGTGATGCAAAGGTAAAAAGTGCTAAACTCCAAACTCTCAGAATTCAATATGAGAATCTAAAAATGGATAATAAGGAGAGCATTGCCAATTTATTTTTACGTCTTGATGATATTGTAAATCATATGAGAAATATGGGAGAAACAATAACCGAATCTACTTTGGTTGAGAAAATTTTAAGATCACTAACAACAAAATTTGAGTCAAAAGTTTCTGCTCTTGAAGAAAAGCAGGATCTTGAAAATCTTACTGTGGTGGAACTTCATGGCATACTAACTGCGTATGAAATGAGAAGAGGAGCACCATCTGAAGTCAAAGAAGCAGTCTTTAGAGCTTCTACAAAAGGGAAAGAAGTACAAGTAATAGAAGGATCAGGATATATCTCAGAAGAAGATAAGGTAAATTTTGTAAAGAAAATTCAACTTGGCACAGGACGGTTCAGAGGTAAGCTTCATTTCAAATTTTTTGATTGTGGAAGAGTTGGTCATTATGCTGCTAAATGTCCTCATAAAAAAACACATGAAAAAGGGAAGGTAGTAGCAAGAAGGAATAAGAATCGGTTTAGCACTAGAAAAAGTTACTATACTCATGAAGACAGTGATGGGTTATCTAATAGTGAGGAAGAATGTGAACAAGATCTTAAACTTCTCATGGCATTTGAAAAATAATCTAGAGAAGAAAAGGATACTTTTATGGATGCTCTAGAGGACAATGATTTTCTTGATGAAAACAATCCACTCAAAATATGCTTAGAAGAAAGTAAAATAACCATAGAAACTCTGAAAAATCAGCTTGAAGAAAAGGAGAAACAAAATGAAAAATTAGAATGTGAAGTAGTAAGTCTAAGAAAAGAACTTGAGAAAGTAAAGACGCTAAATATTAGATTTTCTAAAGGATCTAAAACCTTAGATGAGATTATCAAGGTACAACATTCTCCTCTTATAAAGACAGGTCTTGGATATATCGTAGAATCTTCTCAGGCTTCAGCACCAAATTATCTAAAAGCAGCTACAACTGGTATACAACATTCTGCCACTCAGCAAGGGAATAAAGAATATTTACAAGTAAAGCATGATCATCTCAATTCAAAGAACACTAACAGGAATATATTTCAAAGAAACACCAATCAACAGGTAAATTCAAGTAGAAGATTTCATGAACGTAGAAATTTCTTCTTCAATGGACAATGTTTCTCATGTCACAATTTTGGTCATTAAGATGTTCAATGTGTTGCATATAAAACCATCATGACAAGAGAAGCAAGAAAGAAAAGGGTTGATATTGTAACAAAGAAGAATACCTATAACAAATTTTCTCCTCTTCAAAATGAAGTTGAATGTGCTTATTGCAATAAATTTGGCCATGAAGAATCTGAATGCAGGAGCAAAGTCCAGCCAAAAGAGCATTTTCCTTCAAGCTCCAAAGTGTGGAAAAAGAAGGAATTACAGGTTGAAAACTGTGGCATAACTTTATTTGCAGAAGGTGAATAAAATCAATGGTACATTGATAGTGGATGCTCAAAACACATGACAGGTGACAAAAACAAACTTCTTGCATATAGTGCTCTAGAAAAAGAAAATAATGTTACATTTGGAAATGATACTCCTGCTGTCATTAAGGGAAAAGGGTCTGTTTTTCTAAAAGAAAAGGTGAAAGCTAATAATTTCATGTATGTTGGATTAAAGCATAACCTGTTAAGTTTAATTCAAATCTGTGATCAAGGAATGGAAGTTGCTTTTAGTTCAAAATAATGTGTTGTGCGTGATCTTGATACAGGTAAAACAATTATAAAAGGAAACAGAACTCCAAGCAACCTGTATGTATTGAAGAACTACAAAGAACAATGTTACTTGAATAAATCTTCAGAAAACTGGCTATGGCATAGAAGGTTGGGGCATCTGAGTTTCTCTCAAATTAACAAATCAAGCAGACTTAAAGTTGTTCGTGATCTTCCCAATATTACTCTACCTAAAAGTATTATATGCAAATCTTGCCAATTCAGTAAGCAACCAGAGTGCAATTTAATGCCAAGGAAGGATCATCAAGAAAGCCTCTTGAACTCATTCATACTGACATATGTGGACCTGTGAGGAAAAATTCACCACATGGTGAACAATACTATATCTTATTTATTGATGATTTCTCTAGAATGTTTTGGATTGGGTTGATTAAACACAAAGATGAAGCATTTGAGAAATTTCAGATCTTCAAAGCACTGGTTGAAAATGAATTATATCTAAAAATCAAGTGTCTTAGATCTGATCGAGGAGGAGAATATACATCAGATGAATTCCTTGAATTTTGTGAACAACATGGCATAAAAAGACAGTTTACTGTAGCGGGCACTCCACAACAAAATGGTGTAGCAGAAAGAATGAATAGAACAGTTCAACAAATGGCTAGAGCTATGCTTGATGATTCCGGAACACCTGACACATTTTGGGGAGAAGCAGCACATACAGAGGTAAATATTCTTAACAAGGCACATGTTCATGTAAATATTGATAAAACTCCATATGAACTCTGGTATGGTAATCCTCCCACTATGAAGAATTTTAGAGTTTTTGGAAGCAATTTTTTTATCAAAAATAATGATGAAAAACTTGGCAAGTTTGAACCCAGAGCAGATGAAGGAATACTTCTTGGTTACTCCTCTAGGAGTAGAGCATATAAATGTTACAACAAAAGACTTCGGAAGATTGTTGAATGTATTGATGTATTTATTGATGAGTCTCTTGCAGCTCCAAAAGAAGAAAAACAAACAATAGATGAAGATGATGATGACATATATCCTTCTACTTCAAATAGAAATGATATGGACTGTGAACCCAATGAAGAACCCGAAGATGATTTATTTGAAAAAGCTCCATCCAGATATGTTCAAAAGAATCATCCAGTATCTCAAATTTTTGGAGAAAAGGGATCAGGTGTACAAACAAGAAGGACTCTTGTGGGATCTTCTAGCTATCTGGCATTTCTATCCACAATTGAACCACATAATGTCAATCAAGCTAGCAAAGATTAATGTTGGATTCAAGCCATGAATGAAGAGCTTGATCAAATTGAAAAGAATCACACTTGGGAATTAGTACCAAGATCTCATGACAAAAATGTCATTGGAACTAAATGGATATTCAAAAACAAGTTAAATGAGAATGGGGATGTTATAAGAAATAAAGCTAGACTTGTTTGCAAGGGGTATGCTCAACAAGAAGGTATAGACTTTGAAGAAACTTTTGCTCCCGTAGCTAGACTTGAAGCCATAAGAATGTTTCTTGCTTTTTCAAGCTTCCAACAAATCAAAGTTTATCAAATGGATGTTAAATCTGCGTTTCTCAATGGTGATCTAGAAGAAGAAGTTTATATAGAACAACCAGAAGGATTCATTTTGGGAAATGATGAAAAACTTGTTTGTAGACTTAAAAAGTCTCTATATGGTCTCAAACAAGCTCCAAGGGCATGGTATTATCGTCTTGACAAATATCTTCATCAACAAGGTTTTTCAAAGGGGTCTGCTGATAGCAACTTATACACAAAAACTGAAAATGATAAACTATTGATTGTGGTTGTATATGTTGATGATATCATTTTTGGAAGTAATGAAGAGTCCATGAGTCAGAAATTTGCTTCTGCTATGCAGCAAGAATTTGAAATGTCTTTGCTTGGGGAACTAACATTCTTTCTTGGCTTGCAAGTGCATCAAACAACAGAGGGCATATTCTTATCACAAGAAAAATATCTTAAGCAAATTCTGAAGAAGTATGGCATGGAAGAATGCAAACCTGTAAGTACACCAATGATAACCAGATGTAATCTCATTTCTCATGATGATTCCCCCACGGTGAAACAACCAGAATACAGATCTATGATAGGAAGTCTACTTTATCTCACTGGGACTAGACCAGACATTATGCATGCAGTTGGGATTGTTGGAAAATTCCAAGCTAATCCAAAAGAGTCTCACCTTCAGGCTGTCAAAAGAATATTCAAATATCTACAAGGAACTCAAGACTTTGGACTATGGTATCCAAAGAATGCTAATCTTACTCTTCATGCTTACACTGATGCAGATTGGGCTGGAAATTTTGATGATCGGAAAAGCACAAGTGGTGGTGCATTCTATATGGGGCCCCGGTTGGTATCTTGGTTCAGCAAGAAGCAAAGCTCTATTGCCTTATCTACAGTAGAAGCAAAATATGTGGCTACCGCATCATGTTGCACTCAACTTCTCTGGATGATGCAAACCTTACAAGACATTCAAATCAAATGTTCACCTCCTATCTCCATTATGTGTGATAATACAAGTGCCATCAGTATTTCAAAGAATCCTGTTATGCATTCCAAGACCAAGCACATTCCCATCAAGTATCACTTCTTATGTGAACAAGTGCTTGAACAAAAGGTGAAGTTGGAGTATGTTCCCTCCAAAGAACAAGTTGCTGATATATTTACCAAACCTTTACCCAGGGAAGCGTTTGAATACCTTAGACAGAAGTTGGGAGTAGTCTCTGCCATGAAGAAGATCAGATCTACTTGAAAACAGAAGATTAAATTGGATACGCAGATTTCTTGAAGGACAGTCGCGTATATACGCGAGTTTATACACAGAAAACCGCGTATGGGTGTTTGCTGACAAATTTTTTCTGAGTTAGCATTCTTCAACACAGCTATGGTGCTGATTGGTATCTCTGGTGATGTTTCATCTCTCATATTTCTATTTCATTCTCTGATTTTTGATGAAGATGCCTTGATGATTTGCTGTTGAAAGTGTTCAGGATGCACAAGCTAAGGGGGAGCATTGGTCATGTGGAAAGGATGCATTTTTGGCATTCTAATTATTTGTTGTAGTCTGATCTCATGCTTGAGATTCTTTGGTCTTGATTGTATAATTTATTTCTATAATTTGATGAAAAGGTCATGTAGAGACATATGATGTAAAGTGTTATATTCAGTCATGTAAGGACTTCTTCAAATTTGTAAACCCACTTGGTTGGGTAGTTGAGTCAAAATGTGTAAACCCACTTGGTTGGGTACTTGAGTCACATATGTAAATCCACTTGGTTGGATCATTGATGTAAGTATGAGTCCTCTGTGATAGGAAAGTTCATAGAGTCATGTACTTCATTTAAAAATATGTTTGAAGATTCAGCATGAACTCAGGGGGAGCATAGTAACTTCAGATCTGCCCTTTTCCCTTGATGTCAAAGGGGGAGAATATCATGGTGTTTGAATAATAGTTATAATCAATGTATCTATCTGTTGTGGCACTCAAACACCATAATGGTTGCCATCAAGTCCAAAGGGGGGGATTGTTGGCAATATGATGCAATGTGTTGTCCTTGATGGAAACCTACTTGATGAAGTTGTTCTTGATGAAAAGTGACTTGATGAGTTGTCTTTGATAGCAACCTATTTGCTAATGATGTAACTACAGATCAATTCAGAAGTAGCAGAAGAAATAAATTCCAGTAAGTTCCAGAGAAATAATAAACAGGATATATCACAAAGCATACGCGAGTTTGTATCAGCCAAGTCGCGTATGTACGCGGATTAGTACGTCCTAAGTCGCGTATGCCCTTTTGCGCTCCAAAATTACAATAACAAGGGGCATTACCATGGTTTTGGCACACAGTATTGATCATTGTATGGTTTATTTGATTCCGTCTAAGAATACCATTGGAAGTGGTGTGGTTTTGGCTCATGGTATTGGTAAAAGCTAAATTTATTTAAGGAGAAGAAGATCATAGTGCAAGGTGTGCATGAGTAAGGGTTGTTGATGAATAAATATCTCTAAGGAATACCTACATGGATGAAATTTGTTTTTAACTGATAGATTTGAATCTATGATGCACCCATGGATCTGAGGATGGTTCAAGATCTCTAGATCTGATGATGATGAATCTCTAAGATGATCTGCAGAAGAAGAAATGGTGAAGATCTGCCGCAAAGTCTGCTGAAGATAATGAAGAAATCTGGGTAAGTTTATAGATCTGATTTGTTTTGAAAAGTTTTCCATTTACAAATCTATACGCTAGTTTGTCTCGGCAAAAGCGCGTGTATACGTGGGTTCTCTTAATGAAAAGTGCGTATAGGGTTTTCTGAAGAATAAAATACACAGAAGTATACGTGGGTTGGTGTGCAAGAAAGCGTGCATGTACGCGGCTTCAGTAAAGCAAAGTAGCATATGCTATTTGAATTAATGAAAGATCAGGGTTGAGTTTGTATCCGAATATCTATTCTGAAGTCTGGGTTAGTTCTGATATTCTAGTTACAGTGATCTCACTGTTCTGTTTGAAGTATTGGGCAAAGTATGTTTGTTGATGTTATGTAAAGAGTTGTGTTGAAGCTGTTTGATCCAGTATGAAAATTGATGAAACGTGTTCTGTAGTGGGTCTCAAGGTTGAAGCCTTCAGTATGAAAGTAGAAGCTTTCAGCCAGTAGAAGCTGGTGTTGAATTCAGGGGGTCGAAGCTCCCTTCCAGGAGAAGCTGGTAAACGAGTTCAGGGGGTTGGATCTCCCTTCCAGTTGCAGCTGGAGAATGAGAGAAGGTTGCAGCCTTCTGCAGGTGGGCGCCTGCGTGCTGGTATGAGTCTGCGCCAGCACAAAATTGTAAGAAGTTTTCTTTATAATAAATATTGAAGACAGAGACGACAACAGCGATGGTTTTCTCCCGAATTGGGTTTCCACCTTAAATACTGGTGTTCATGTGTGTTTCTTATTTGTGATGGTATATTCTGTTATTATTGCACATTCTTACTGCTTACTAAACATATGGTGAATAAATGATGCAATTATTTAAGTAAAGAATTAAAATACATAATAAGAGCTCTGAGCATACACGATTTTTCTTAAGGATATCCATGTGTATACGCGAGTTTTGTTCAATAAAGTAGCGTATGGGTTTTTGAGAAAGAAAAAGAAAATTTTTTATCAGACAGCTCTAAATACTGATTCACCCCCCCTCTCAGTATTTTTCCCAACATAAGAAACATATAGTACAATCAAGCTTGCATGCAAGTGAAGCTGAAAATCATGGGAGTCATAGGTGATAGGCTATCTACCTCACTCCTCGATGACAATCAAGGAATGAGCAAAAGAAAACACGGGAATGCAGTGAAGCTAGATCTAAACAAAGGTATATACCCAGTTAATAATAATTATTAATAAATATTAAAAATTTAATTTTAGGATTATGAGAGTAATAATTTTATGGAAGATAGCATTCATTTTAATGATTGATAATTAATAATTCTTGTATTTAAATTAATAATTATCAGTAATTATTAATGATTAAGAATTTGAATTAAAAAGGTTTAAAAATTAGGAAGAATAATAATGTATGTAGATAATATTTGCATCCTTCTTTAATACCTACCTTTTTAGGTGCAACACCTCCAAATTTAAGGACCACAATTCTAGAAAAGATAGCTTTAGCTAATTGGTGTAGACTTGAAGCCCCCAAATTTGTGCAATGTACAACTGAAGCTCCTTTTGTAATATGTCTGATCAAACATTCATTGTCACCTAGTAGAGCAAGAGAAAGAGATTGGTATGACAACCTTACTAACTACTAAATTACGTGGTAATGACATTCACATTGTGACAATGCCCATTTCACTCGGTATAAAAATGGTAGAGAAAGGTATAGATGAAATTAGATCTCTCTCTCAAAGTATAGTAAAGCAATCAACTAAGTTTTTCAATTCCACCTTGCAACCCTAAGAGACAGTGAATTCAATGGCATCTCAAGAGAGAACTGGATTTTGGAGGACACTCTCAAAGCCGACCTTCTTTATGGCTTTGAAACACATGGTAAGTATTGACTCAACATCCTTGTTTACATAATTTGTCTCGACATGGACATTAATGTCGTATTAATATTTTAACTAAATTAATGCAATTTTTCTTGCAATTTGGCCTGCAACATTTGATAATTCATACTGATGGAACATGCTTGTGTTGCAGTTGTGAGAACGTCTATTATATGCAGAAGCTTCAATAAAAATTGATAAAAAAATGGAATTTATGCTCTGTTTTTTTCAGGATTGAAATAAAATTACACCAAGTAGCTTCCAACCTCGTATGACTATCATGTCGAACTCATATCAAGATATTGTCCAATAAATAACCACCAAAAGCAAGCAATCTAGTTTACATGATTCTCCAATTGCAATTAGCAGCAATGACAATTCTGAGTATGGTGCAAGAATTTCTCCAGATCCTCAATGGGGCATGTTTGATGACAATGATTTGGGGAGAGTGAGAGGTCATTATTATAATAGAATTAAATTCCAGGGAGATGGTAGGAGCACAACTTGGTTGAACAATCCATAATATGAAGAGAATTAATATGGTCAGACTCTCTTTTCTAACCAAGGAGTTGAAATATTATCTGATCCAATATATAATGCTGCAAAAGCATAAATTGGTAGTGAATATTATAAGAACAAAATTGGAAATGAGTATTAATGAAAATTTTATCAACCAAGAAAATAAAATATATCATCAAGAACCATTTAATTGGCCACAACTGCACCATCCCGATATGTTTTTCATGAACTTGTGTATTGCACTGAGTTATTTTATGGACACATCTAAAATATCCCACTTCTAATGTAGTGTTTTACTTTTGGGTGTTTCGTTAGATAACAGAATTGTAACACAAGTCTTATCAATATCTTGGGTCACTAATTTTAAAGCAAAAAAAAACAACTGCAATTGAACAGGTTCATGTACAAAATGTTCCACTAAATCACATAAGTTTGAGAGGGTTCACCCTTATTTACCACTTGTTGACCCTCCAATTTTTCATAATTTTGTTGATGAAACCATACATTTTCGCATCATTCCGTTCACCCATTTTCATCATTTTTAACCATATTTTTTCATAAACGCACCAAATTCCCGCATACATGTTTACATGGTTTATTATTATTATTTCTATTATTTTTAATGAATTAAAGAGAATTATGCATGGTTTTAATAATGATAGTTGATATTTCAAGTTTCTACAGTTTTTGCAGCTATCTTCATGGTTGAGGTAGTAGCACCACTCTAAAGTGAAATCCAACACATGGACATTTTTCTAGAAGCTCCAATATGAAGTTTTGTTGGTCAAATTCCACCCAAGTCACACATGTGGACCTCCAGGCAAAGATCAAGGGAAAATCGCAATAGTTTTGACCAGTCAACTTCAAATACATTTTTTGAGAAAAATAAAGCGAATATTGCAAAACAAAAATATGGGTTTTTTTTCAAACGGGCCGAATTAATTTTTTTTTCACTTTCCTAGAATTCGATTTTATCTTCATGCACAAGACTGTTAGAGAATGAGAATCTTTAGAGATTAACAAATAAATTAGTTAAAGTTTCTTCATAATACAAAGGAAGTTTTTTTTAGTTTTTACATAATAGAAAGCATGTTGATTTTTCAAACTTAGTTGTAATTTAAATTTATCAATTTCATTAGGAACATAAGAATAAAAACATCCTTATTAGTAATCTCTACAAATCCAATCATCACACCAATAAACTAAATGAATAAAAAAGACTTCTATCATATATTGTGCACTTGCACTTCACAAGTTTACCAACTCCGGTCAATAAGTTATGTAATAATTTTAAGACAATTAAATTGACAAACATTTTGGCGCCATTGTCGGGGAAGTGTAAATAGGAGCCTTTTTCTTTTCATTAAAAAAAAATCTTCAATCACCTACCACACCCAATATATCACGTGGTGCAATAAGAGCCACACATCCGCAACATGAATTATTATTTTTGCAGGTAGAATAAGATGTGACAAATGAGGTTGAAGAAATGAACAAAGATGATAAAAATGAGGAAGATCCTTTTGGATTTCCCATTCAAGAAACTAATTTAAATGGTCATATGAAGAGCATCCCTCCATCTGTACTTCCTAATTTCAAAGAAATGATATTAGAAGACCCTGAAACCTTTCTTTTTGAATTTGAAATAATTTGTAGATCTTATGAATTTTCATTACACATTCAAAAATTGAATTTGTTTCTGGTAACATTGAAGGATAGAGCTTTTAGATGGTTCATGAAATTAGAAACAAATTCTATAAGGACATGGGATGATATGAAAAGAGTATTTTTGGAAAAATATAAATATTATTTCATACACCATGAAATTAAAAATGAAGTCTTTAAGATGAACCAAAAAGAGGATGAAATTCTAGAAGATTTAGTGGAGAGATTTACTTAAAATATCAAAAGATATAAATTTCATAATTTAGGATCAGACACATTAAAAACTCTCGTAATAAATGCTATAAATGATGAATTTATTGATCTTCTTAATCTGGTGGGAAAAGGAGATGTCTATCAATTGTCATTTTAAGATATTTGTGAACTATGCAAGGTCATAACAAGAGGAAAATCAAAGTATGTAAGATCCTCTCAAGATCCATTTATGGAAAGAGTAAGTAAGTCAGCATCAATATTGGTAAGTCAAACTGAACTTAACAATTTTCTAAACATTCTTAGTAATTTAAATGAACAAACTGACATGCTAAAAATGCAAAAAAAGAAAAAATTTGAAAATGTTGCTTTATTTTTCCCTAAATGTACAAAGAAATATTTTTTGCATCAATGTCCACTTGATAACATTAAAATTTGTATTATTTGTGCAGGATCACATACTACTAAAGATTTCCCATCATTACCAGGGTTGAAGGTAGATTACCAGAAGAATAATGGAGCGAATGAAGCAAAAGAGAAACTCTGTCATGTAGCTCCAAGAGGACTATGGCAGCCTCATCAACCTAATATGATGCAATATCCTTATGCAAAGTTTCAAGGTTATGCACAACAATATCAAAGTAATTGGCAAACACCCTTTCCTTGGAAACCTTTGACATCTCAATCCCAACCTCAAAACCAACCTTGGAAACCTTGGCCACCTCAATCCCAACCTCAAAAACAATCTTGGAAACAAAGTTGTCAAAGTCCCTACAAAGGAAATCCACCATATCCTCAATCTTTCCCTCTCTATCCTTAATACCAATATCAATGTTATCAATACCATTCACCTCCAACACAACATAAATTTCACCATCAATCGACCTCAATTAAACCTTTTCTATTACCAATCACACAAGCACCCCAAAGATCCATTCCCAGTCCACTACCTACACAACCATTTCGAATTCCCAACAATAAAACACCTCAATCCACTTACAATTTTGATGTATTGAAAAATTATTGACCAACTTCCCTTGAAGAACAACAACCAGAAGAAGAAGATTCAGATAAGATCCAAGAATCATGGATGCATGTTGATAAAGAGAAGTTGGTGGAACCTGAGATTGAAAAGTTTCTTGCATGCCTATCACCAGATTCTATGAATGAAGATCACATCTTTGAAGACTTGCATGACATGATAGCGGGAAGCCAAGGAATACAAGAATACATTGAATCTTGGTTCAGGGCATTCATTGGAACTCAATGCTCAATTCTTTAGTATCTTATGACATCATCTCAATCAAGGCAATTGGTTTCTCATATACTGGTACATATCAAAGAGTGTATTTCAAACTTGCATATGGGTTTATCTACCATCTTATTATAGACATGGTTCCATTGGAAGTATTCATATACTTGAACAAGATTTCTTTTTCAAGTAGAGTAGGACATATAAAAAAATAAAAATAAAAGTAAATAGAAAAATAAGTCCTATTGTGAAAACCAGCTTGTTGGTGCAATTGGACATGACCTTTGCTTGAAAACCAGGTAACTAGCGACAAAAGGTTCACAATAAATTTTGCAATTTCATTATGGTTTCAATATTTTATTATGGTTCTTCAAATCATTTTTGGTTCTATGCTCGAGTTGGATGATGTGGAATTCCTTAAGGTCCACCTTCCAAAATATCTTGTCCCATCGACCTCAACACCTTATATGGGATCAAGATCATAAATTATTTGGAGTGCCTTGGAAATTGCATACATCAATGCCAAGGCTCCTCATTGACAACAATGGGAATACAACAATGTCTCTTGATTATCAGATCTTGCAGGTGACTCGACTTCAACACATTCATTTGTCTCTATCAAGATGCACGCAGGTACCTTGACACTCATTCACATTATCGGTGAGGTGTCTCGCATTGGTTAATGGTTTTCATCATTGATCAGTAAGCCAATGATTTCTTCCCATGCTCAACTTCGACACATTCATTCGCATGATAAGAATTGTACCATGAATTTTGGATTTGATGAAGACTAATGGTTTTATGGAATCAAAAACAACCTGCAGCAGTACATTTTAATGGTTTCTTGTACTAGCATGTTCTTCAATTTTTTCATTCAACAGCAGTATGATGGCTTCATTACCATATTTTTTCATTCATTTTCATTTTCAAGCAAAACAATAAATCTGGGCCTATTTCAGTCAATATGCAGTATGTTTCATGGTTTCTACTTCAGCATGCAGTACACAATCCAAATTAGCAGTTCAAATTCAGAGAAAGAAATTTTTTGCAAAAATTGACATTTTTTGCAATAGCTGCAGAAACTTGCCATTTCTGCAGCTATTGCTATAGCAGCCTATTTTTGTTGTAGCAGTTTTTTTTTAGAGGCAGTTTTGGTACAAATATTGCAACAGATTGGAGCAGATATAAAAAAATTTGAGCTTCTGGGATTTCTAAGAATATGATAATTTGAGTAAGACTCGGACAGATTTTTAAAAAAATTGCAATTTTCCAGGACTTCTCAGCAGGTTTAAAAGGTGGATTTTCATTTTTCACCAGTTTGGACAGATTAGGGCAGATTTCGATATTTTTTCACAATATTGCCTTTTATTCATCAAAATGGGATTCTGAAGACATGTGGTGGTACAAAAGGTAAAAATACATGGTTTCCCTTTTGAATCACTCAATTTGACCTAAAAGTGAGTTCGTGGCATATGTTTTTGTTGCAACATTGGGCAGCGTGAAAGGTGAAATAGGCTAGAAATTGATTTGATCATAACCTACAAACCGTGCATCCATTGGGCCTGAAATTTTTATGGTAAATGAATCGAGGTAGGTTAAATGAACATAGAAAATTTCAGTGTGTATTTTTCAAGAAATTGACTACTTCACCTACATCCATTTCTCATTTTTCTCGAGATCTGTGTACCCATTGTCTGAGATTTTTTTGGGTAATATGCATAATATTAATAGTAGCAACCTCAAAAAAATTTAGGAGAATTAGATTTACCATTTGAAATAAATTGGAAAAACAAATATGCTACATGAAAAAGATACATTTTGTGCAGCAAGGTCAAAGTGGAGGTCAATGCATCATGGAGTAGATTGTGTCAAAGTGGAGGTCAACGCATCAACATCAAATCCACCATCAGATTGTGTTCTCTTCTCCAATTCCAAAAGGTAAACTTGAGGTACAATTAGCCTTAAACTTTTTAATTTGGTAAAAATTCTAGAAATTTTGATGAAAAGCTATTGTAAACACGTAGTTCCAATTTTTCTCCCATTATGTTTTGTCATACCTTTTAATAACCAATCCCACAAGTTATGATTGATTCTCTATCAACAAAGTCCTGCCACTGATGCAATCATCTCATTGTTTTCGATGGTCATAATGATGTTCTTTTATGCTTTCACCACTCTCTTGTTTAAACTTTCTCTTCTTGTTAATCCATGCTCTCCTTAATGGTCCATCAACATGATGTTCTTGAGAAAAAAGAATTATTTTACAAATATAAAAACTTGATTTCGTGGTACATGTTTGTAGCACATGATTAAAAAGTACATGGAGCACTTAAATTATGTGTCATATTGCTAATCTTCAAATTTTTAATGGAAGCCAAGAAATGATGAGTACAGATCCACAAGAAGAAGATTGCAACAAGACTTTGTTCACACACTCTTGAAATCACTTGGAAGCATATTTTAGGCTTTGACAGGTTATATAACCCTCAACAACAACTCTTATTCTGTGTTATGTGCAACTCATCTTGTCAAAATATTTACATTGGGAAGTCTTCTTCATTCATTAGTTTGTGAGTTCTTGAAGAAACTATTTGATAACATTGTTGAAATATGATTGGTTTCTATGCATGGAAGATAAGAATACAATCATTATGGGCTGCAATCTATGACCATTTCTAGCCATGCTAATGGGATGAACTTCACAAGGATGGAAAGCTCATTCTATAAATGGAGTAAAAGTCTTCATGTGTTCTTCACAATATGGTATTCTACCAAGGCTTGAACAATTTGAGCACAATTAAAATAGCGACAAGTACTTGCATATGCAACTATGTGGGCATCATTTCTTTTCACATGAGTTGCATATAATAAATAATGAAGGGTTGGAGAAAAGTGCATATTATTGAGATAAAGGGTCAATATTGCTCTCTTGGAGCTTTGTTCAAGGATATAGTTGAAATTACAAAATAAAGGAACACAAGGAACTGGTTGGATTATGAAACTTTGCAATGCTTTGTTTGCATGAGGACATGAAAAATCTTCAATGTGGGGGAATGTTGAGCCTCCAATTTGTCATCATTTTTTGATGAAACCATCCATTTTCACATCATTACATTCACCCATTGTCATCATTTTTAACCATATTTCTTCTTAAATTCACCAAATTCTCGCATACATGTTTACATGGTTTATTATTATTATTTATATTAATTTTAATGAATTAAAGAGAACTATCCATGGTTTTACTAATGATAGTTTGACAGTTCAAGTTTCTACAGTTTCTACAGTTGTCTCCATGGTTGAGGTAGTAGCGCCACTCTAGAATGAAATCCAACACATGGAAATTGTATTGGAAGCTCCAATATGGATTGTTGTTGGTCAGATTCCACCCAGCTCACACATGTGCACCTCCAGGAAAAGATCAAGGGAAAATCGTAACAATTTTGACCAATCAACTTCAAACGTGTTTTCTGAGCAAAATAAAGTGAATATCGAAAAACAAAAACATGGGTTGCATTCAAAACGGGCCCAATTAAGTTCAAAAAGAGAATTTTACCGAGTTTGTTTCCATTTGGGATATATTTCAGGTTCTTTGGAGCCCTATTTTACAGTTGTGTGAGCAAACATTGCGCCCATGTGTTAATAAACGCCTAGTCAAGAAAATAGAGGTTGGAATGGACTGTACTTCATCAAATTCATGGAAAATAGGTGCCCATTTAGTTCTGATCTTTAGCCATATGGATCTCCATGAAGTTACAATGCAACATCTATATAAACACTCCATTGAAACAGAGAGGGGAGGTTAATTTTCTGAAGCATATTGTGAAGTTTTAAAACTCTATTTTTCATTCCTTTTTAATGAAGAAGTACCTTGAAGACTTGATGTGCAGCTAACTGTTGGAGTAAATATTTGACTGTTTGTTTATGTAGGGCCCCTGCAAACAATGAAGTTTCTACATTTTATGTTTTCAATGTAGTTGTTTTCATGGTTTCATTTTATCATTTGATGCAGCTATTTTCGGAATTCCAATTTTTCATTTGACGTAGTTGTTTTCATAATTCCAATTTTTCATTTGTTGTAGTTGTTTCTAGAATTCCATTTTTTTATTTGATGGAGATGCTTTCATAAGTCTTATTTTATCAATAGATGTAGATTCATCCATCTTTCCTTTCGAATTGTCAAATTGCAGAGGGTTCATAGTTTTACTTCTAGAGCAGCAGTGATTTATTTTAGAGTAGTTTTACAATTTCATGAGTGGTTTATTTCAAGAGCATGAGTGATTTATTTTCGAAACAGTAGTGATTGAGTGATTTCCTTTTAGCATATGAGTGCGTTATTTTCCGTTCATAAGTGATTTATTTTCAAGAGTTATAGTGATTTCTTTAGAAGTTTCATTGCCATAAAATTTCATTTCAAAAACATAAAAATGTATAATTTCACTTTTTTAGAATTCAATTTTATCTTCATGCACAAGACTGTTTGAGAATAAGAATTTTTAGAGACTAACAAAGAAAGAAAGTTTGTTTCAGTTTTTACAGAGTAGAAAGCATGTTTATTTTTAGAACCTAGTTGTAATTTAAATTTATCAATTTCATTAGGAACATAAGAATAAAAACTTCCTTAGAAGTAATATCTACAAATCCAATAATCGCACGAATAAATTAAATGAATAAAAGAGGCTTCTAGCATATATTATGCACTTGCACTTCACAATTTTAGCAACTTTGGTCGATAATTTATGTAATCAATTTAAGACAATTAAATTGACAAACACCACTATGAATAAATCCTTGCAACTCTATATGGCATTCAACTTGGTAACATTATCCCATAAGAAATCAATAGAGTCACATTACCACACCAAACATGTTTCCAAACGACTTCTATTGATTCCCAATCCCAATACATATTTCCAATAATTAAAAAATAAATAAATAAATAAATAAAAACCTTTTTTTTACTAGGTGTCCCCCATTTTTACTAGATACAATTTTTAGAACCCCCAATACATATAAATCCCATATGTTGACTCTATTTTTTAGAATTGTAAAACCCCTTTATGAATGCATGTTATGAGATAGTGGTCAACAAGCTGAAGTACTTATGCACAAATATTGGATATGTTTGTTATAAAAACCAGTTTTTGAACTTCAAGGAATCCATGGGAAATAAAAATATATATAACTGATAAGGTGTTGAAAAATATTGAACTAAAAGTCCACAATATAGGAAATAATTTATGCCATTTAGTTGGTACCCACATAACAGATGAAATCTGGCATAATATTACATATTTTGTGCTTAAAATCATGAACATTGTTAGTAATGGGTAGTTAGTATGCATTAATTTCAGTGTTAAAGAATCATGAGGATCATTACATCATGTCCTACCATATATTTGTTCCTACTGATTTCCATAGTTATTATGGAATGGATATTCTGTGGTAGAATGCCTGAACATGATGAATGCTAGTTGCAATGATGAAATTATTTTTTCTAATTCTTTTTCCATATAAAGTACTTCCTTTAACTATCAATAAAATATATTACATATTAGTAATGTCACACAAAATGGTGCACAGCTGGGAAGTCTCAAAAATTGAAAATAGTGGTGTGAAAAGCCCTAATATCTATAAAAAACTGCCTAAAAAAATAAAACCTTTCAAAATTGACACATGGACATAAATTTTAAAAGCAAAATTTATTCAAAACTGCTTGAAATAAATGAAAAAAAAAGTCTTTCCATAAAGGTACAAAAGCAGTGTTCACACATTTCCAAACAATTCACTAACTATCATGATGAAACTTGCAATTAAAGGGGTATCTTCTGTGTCATTAGGAATGGCCCCCAACCATCATTAGTTGCCTAACAAATTGTGATAGTTTAAATTCAACCATCATTAACATGATAAACATATTTGGTTGGCTTCTTGTTCATTGAAATAACAAGGGAAAGTGTGAACAAATTATCAATATAGGCGAGTGGTGGAGGGCTACATGGTCTAGCTATGGTGATGCTTGCCTTTAGAGATCAACACAACTAGCTTTGTGCCTTGGCCTTCTAATACAACTTTGTGATTCCCTAGAGAAAGAAGAGGGAATATGAGAGCCAATAAAATGTTTCCTTCTCATAATGCAAATATATCCCCTAAATATTATTTCAATTGGCATATCCCCTAAAAATAATTTGCATCTAAATATTAAAGACAAGCATAAGTAAGTTACTTTGTTTGCCCAAGAAAAAATTTGAGCATCTTGGCCCTTGTTAAAATCTAAACAATAATATGTATTTTCTTACACACAAGAAATAGAATTCCAACTCTAATAATCTATTGATCTCTAGGGAAGTTGATGGAATAAGGGAGAAACATATTAGGAAATGGTTGTAGTGAGTATTACACACCCAAGTGGATAACCTCTAGGAGAAAAAAATTCTCCCATTTTATTGTTGGCATAACCTAGTGAGTGATATTCAATGGCATTTATTTTGTAAAGTCCTCTACCTAGTTTGAATTCAACTCCATCCACTAGGTTGTAGAGGATTACAAGCCTATTTTCATGAAGAGTAAGTTGGGGATGATCACCTTGACCTGCTTGATGACATGTCTATGAATATTGGCTACCTTGAACTTTTTTTATGCCTAGGAAAAGAGACACATTCCCATGTCTGAGCATCAAAAATGTCTTTGATATTATTAATTCCTCTTTCAAAAAATGAAAGGACAAAGAACCATGGTGTCTTGACTTTTATTTCATAAAGTAGGATGAGTACACCCTAAAGAGTGAACATTAAAAATAAACCATCTTAAAAACCTTTCCATTTCTAGTTCAATCTTCTAGGCAACCTTATAGGCCATCCAAATTATCCAAGCAGTAAAAGTCACTTTCACATTCACAATGGTTGGGATATGATTCAAATTTTGTAAATATATACTTTGTGGGTATGACCTCCATTATTTTGCATCTGTATCAACTTACAGGACTAGAAGAAGTCAGGCACCAACTTCATGTAAGGGTTATGGTGGTATAGGTACTCTTATTATAAGCTCATCATATGAAGGGCCTTGAAACCTCAAATAAAGAAGAACAAAACTAAATCTGCATCAAATATTTCAAACGTTCACACAACTATGACTCAAAAGTCATACATGTTTCCTGCTTGACAAATATTCTACAAATATTTATGAGAAAGATCCATTGTATTTATGGATACATGTGGAAAAAAAAAATTGAACCATGCAATTAGCCTACTTGACAAAGATCCAAAAAAAATTACAAAAATATAAAATAGTTTTATATTATTTTATGAAAATATTTATGAATGTTTGTAGTGTATAGTTAGCAAGCTTGAGAAATCTCCATTTTTTTCTACAAAAATATAAAACATTTCATTTGAATGCTATCAGAATCTGGTGTGAGCACATTACAAGATATGGAATTGGAAAAAGGATGTGGAGACAATGCATAGAATGTATTGGATATGATTCATTTGTTGTTGAACATCATTCAGGCACCTGATCCATTGACTTTGGAAATGTTTCTAGGAAGGATTCCTATGTTTTTTAATTTTGTGGTAGTTTTGGGCAAGCAATTTTAGGAATTCCATACACTATTGGACAGGTAAAAAAACTTTTTATAATTTCAATGCCCATTCCATGGAATCTTCTCTTTATTGTTTGACTGTATTTTGAACATAATTTACTTTGACATTTTTTGTCTTTTAACTATAAAATTGAGCAGACTTGGTATCATATCCATTTAAACAACATCAAAAACTTGAATATAATATTATTATTATAGTTTTTTTTTTTTTTTAGATTTTTAGATTCAAAGTTTATAGATATAAAAGATATAAAAAAAGCAATGTCTTCATTTTACTGTTACTTGACTCTAGTGTGGGAATTTTACAAGAAATGTGATTGAAAAAAGGATGGGGAGACCATGCATAGCATGACTTAGATATGATTCATGTGTCGTTGGAGATCCTTCAAGCACCTAAGCCATCGACTTTGGAAATGTTTCTAGTAGGGATTCCTATGTTTTTTATTTTTTGTGATTCTTTCACCACATTATTTATTTTGGGCAAGAAAATGTTTTAGGAATGTCATACCAGACATCGTTGGTCAAGTAAACAATTTTTTTATAATTGCAATATCCATTCCTTGATATATTCTCTTTATTATTTGATTGTATTTTGAACATTTAATTTGATTTTTTTGTATTTTAACTATGAAATTGAAAACACATGGTATCATGTCCATTTAAATAACAACCAAATCTTGAATATGAAACTAATATTACACGATATTGATTGAAACCCTTTTAGTTGTTTTGTGTTAAAATATTTTCATGACCAGTAGAAAAGTTTACTTTCATGTTGTTAATTGAGAACTTATTGTTTATATACTTGACCAAGTTCATGCGTTAGAGAATGAAATTTTGTTGCGAATAAAATGACTAGGATTAGACATCACATCTCAGATTATTCTTTTTCACAAGTTATATACAACTTGAGATTTTTAGCATGTAACTTAGTTGGCATGATTATGCCTAAGCTTTCCCTGAAGGTTGAATACTAAGTTACTAAGGTGTTCTTTTCTATGGTGAAATTTTATTTTCTTTGTTTATAAAGTTCATTTGGCAACATAGTGGCCACTATTTCCCAACTGAAGAAAACGTGTTCAAGTTTATTGCTTTTATGGGGGGAAATGGCTTTGACATTGTTGATGTTGAAGTATATTTCGTATAAATCCTTCATAGTCTATTTAACTTTATATTCAAATTCTCATCATATTTTGTGGCTTGCACTATGCACTGTATCTTTTTTTTTCTGAAAAGGAACTCAATATTGATGGTAAGAAGAAAGAATTGAAGAAATAGGAGAACAATAACACGGGAGCGGAAAATGCAAAAAGGGAGAGAAGAGAATTGATCTAGTGATTCCCTAAGAGTAAATATCTTGCATGAGACACACACATAAAGACTGATGGTCAAATATTCATAGTTTTTGAATTCACCTGCAATGCCTTGGAAACACAATGATAATATTTTGAAGTAATGAAACAATATTTCATGTGTAAATTTTAGTCCAACCAATATTAAGTTGGAAAATCATATTGTAATACTTGAAATTTCATATAATATAATTTATGTGGTTCAAATTATTTATAGTTGTACTTGATATTGTTTATTATTGTAATTAACATATCCGAATTTGCATTTTTATATTAGATAAACATGCACCTAGTATGAATTTTTTTAAATTTAGTTGCAAAATAATACTAATTAATTTATGTTGATTAATAATGAACACATATCCCGGATGCGGGTGTACGAGTCGCATTATGATCTGCTGACAAGGGGGCGGGTGGGCACGTGGTCTACCACCACCGCCACCCCTACGCGCTCCGAGCTCACCTCAAACATGACAGTGTATATAGTTATTGCTGCTTTAATGCAGCTCCTCCTGCCTCGTTTTCTCGACCATTACATTGCAATGGCGTCTATACATCCAGTGTTGTTTGTCCCTCCGTTGAATTCCAGTTGCTCTCAGGTCAGTTTCGAACCTTGGTTGCGCACCAGCAATGGCAAGAGGTGTCGTTTAGGTTGCTGTTTCGAGCTGGCGGAGGGTCTTCACGTCTCTTGTGGTAGGTTCTGCAACTTCCACAGTCCGTCCATTGGTTTTTTACAGTCTCAGAGCTTGCGCTCCTTTCCTTTCTCGATTGCTTGGACAGCTTACCCTTTCATTCTCAATATGCCTCGTCTGAGGCCCAGAATGTCGAGCAGAAGAGGGTCTTCTCGGGGGCAGGCCATTACACCACCTGCATTTCTCTCCTCCGCCACCTCGTCGGAATCTTCGGATACTGAGGTTGGTCGTTCGGTGGTTTCCAGCAGAAGACGAGGTCGAGGGCGTGGCAGACGGCCTTCTACCTCCGCGGCCCATGTTCGCCTTACCTCCACTGAGCACTTCCATTCGGCTCGCTTCAATTATCCTTGTTCCTTCAACCGCCATGATTTCATTGCTTCGGTCTCCATCAAATTCAGGATTAACCCGACAGCCCAAGCTCCGCCCTCTGCTTCAACTGGCATTGTTCCGGATTCTGAAGAAGGTTTACTGTTCTGCCCGCCAGGGGTTAGTCTGCAAAGTTTTCAGGGTATTTCGGCCTCTCAGCCAGAGCTCCAGCAAGCTAGGCCGAGCGCGCCTTCAGGTCAAGCTCCTTCACCCTCTGCAGATGCTGAACTCAGTCCATATGCTTGCCCTGTGGTGGAAGAAGCGCCCTCGCCCTCCAACGACGCATAATGGTTTCTGCTCTTCAGTTTTGGCTTTCAGGTATTCATAAGGGGTTCTTCGCCCTTCTTTGTCATAGTTTTGGTCAGTGTTTTAATGTATTTCTCCGTAGTCGACTTGTTGCTCCCTACGCACAACTTTCCATGCTTTCAGGCGCAAGACACAGCTTTAGCGCATCCTTCTATATGTCTGTAACTTTTGCCCTGGATTATGTCTGTCTTGGTCACACTTGTTGTAGCGAGTCTAGCGCTCCAATCATCATTTTGGTTTTCAGTATCAGCTGTTTCGACAGTAGTACAAGGTCCTGGTCTTTAAAGTTTAACTCAGTCAGTCAACAGTCATGGTCTTTTGATAAGTATGCCTCTTCTCTGGGCTAGCTCGGTGAGGCCTCAGCCTCTTTGTAATTTATTTTTGTACTAATATAGAAGTAGACAGATTTACAAAAAAAAAAAAAAATAATGAACACATAAAATAAATCTAAAACTACTAAATTAATATTTTATATTGACTAATGGTGAACACAAATAAAATGAATATATGACTAAATTAGTTGTTTATAATGATTATTAATGAAAGTAAATGAAATGAATATAAACTACTAAACTAGTCGTTTATATAATGAATATGAAACTATCAAAAAAAGATAAATGAATATTGCAAATTATACATTTTTAACAACAAATAATGACTAAATTTTGCATATATATGACTATTAGTAGATAATTTACAATATCTTATAAAACGACCAAAATTTATTCATATTTTTTTGGTCATTAATTGGTTTCAAACGATGACAAAAATTTGCATATATATGACTATTGGTAGCTAATTTACAGTATCTTATAACATGATTAACATTTTGGTCATATTTCTTTGGTCATTAATTGGTTTTCTCGGATGATCATATAGTAATATATTTTGTTGTATATTTGGTCATTAATTGTGGATATTTAATGACTAAATAAATGACTAAATTTATGACCAAATTTATGACTAAATATACTACTAGATGATGAAATTGAAACAAAAAAGTAATGACTAAGCTAAAAATTACTAAAATATGGTCGTGTTATAAGATACTGTAAATTAGCTACTACCAGTCATCGACTAAAAAATGGTCATTTATATGCAAATTTTAATCATTTTCTTAGTAACTAATTATCCATTTTGTACTAATGATATGAGAAATAAAATGATGGCCATATTACATGTAGTAGACACTTGGTTCCCATACCTATTGGGGTGGCATTTCCAAATCTGCATTGACCATTATAGCCTAATATTTTCTAGAGCAACATTTATCGTCGCCACAACAAAATAAATGGCTTGCAAAAATTTTGCGATATGACTATGAGATAATTTACAAGAAGGGTGTGACAATGTAGTGGTCGATGCATTATTGCGCCCATTTGAGGATGAGGGAACCCTTTTATCCCCTTCTCTACCCATACAAAATTGGATTTAAGAGACCCATTATGAATGGTTCTCTCACCCCTCTCTATACCAACTCATTAATAGATTAAGAGCAGATCCTAATTCCTCAGATGACTACTCTTGGAAGGATGAGGTCCTTTGCTACAAGGATCGGATAGTGTTGTCCCCAACCTCCACCCTCAAAACCCACATCTTGGAGAATTTGCACTCCTCTTTGGTCACAAGACATTTAGGCTTTCAGAATATTTATGCACAAGTACACTGCTCTTTCTTTTGGACCGGCATGAAGAAAAAAATTCTTACTTTTGTAGTTGAATGTGATGTATGCAAGTGCAACAAAGGGAAAATGATCAAGATATCAGGAAAATTACAACCGTTTACACTCCCTTCTTCCATATGAATAGATGTTTCCATGGATTTCATTACAGGTCTCCCAAAGGCAGGCAACAAATCAGTCATCATGGTGGTCGTTGATAAATTTTTCAAATATGTTCATTTTTGCGCTCTACCACACCCATTTACCCCAACATTGGTGGCTCAAGTTTTCATGGACCAAATCTTCAAACATCATGGCATGTCGAATTCCATTATGTTTGATCAATACCCCACTTTCACCAACAAATTTTGGAAGGAAAATTTCAAGCTACAGGGCACACAACTCCAACTGAGTACAACCTATCATCCCCAACAGATGGTTAGACAAAACTTGGCCAACAACGTTTTAGACCATTTTGTTGTGCTTCACTTTAGACAAGCAACATCAATGGGTATAGTGGTTGCCTTTAGCTTAATGTGGTATAATAATAACTATCATGAAGCCACCAATATAAAACCATATGAGGTAGTGTAAGGCCAACTTCCACCTTCACCAACTTATTATATATCCCAAGATATTCTAAAGTACAAACATAATCAACTCCTGTATAACCGTGTCACCACGATCGCTCATCTCAAAGATAATCTACATCAAGCTCGGAATAGAATGAAGTAGCAGGTTGACAAACATCATTCCGAGTGGTCATTTCAAGTAGGTGACCAAGTGTTCCTACGACTCCAACCATATAAGCGTACCTCTCTCAAAGAAAATGGCTTCCAGAAACTTGCACAAAAATTCTATGGGCCTTATCAGGTGCTTAATTGTATATGAGCAGTCACTTAAAACCTAGTGGTAACATCCCCAGGTTAAAATTTCATGTAATAAAGTTAATAAAGAAAAAATAAGACCATGGGCAAGGGAAACTTATTCCAAGTTGAATGTTGGGTAAAATATCCTAGTGGGCATCACTTGTTGTGTTTATGGCTAAGGGGAAATTGGAAAAGGAAATGGCTAAGGCTTTGGAAAGGAAAAAAGGTAATTTTGGTACATTATTTATGAAAATGATGGAAATTAGGAGAAAAGGAAGGTGAAAGGTTACAGGTTGCACATGAGGAGTAAAATGAAGGAAAATAATGGAGAGTTGAAGAAATTAGAGGCCTCGTCAATAAAAATTCATCAAAGCATCAGTTGGTAGCCTTTTATCAGGTTAGTTTTAGAGTTTTTCTCAGAGAGGAGAAGAGAACCAAGAGGATAAAGAAAGCAAGAAAGAAAGGAAAATAAAAGGAAATGAAAGGAAAAGAAAAGGAGGACAAAGAAAGAAAAGGAAGGCAAGGATCAAGAAGCTTTAGTAGAAATACTTGCAGGTAACAGTGTTAAACATAACCATGGTGAAGACAGAAGATATGAAGAATAAGCATTGAATTCATTACTATTCACAGTGATACACATTTATACAAGTCTAGTGCCCCTTGTTTTCATATTCCAAGTGATCTCTTGGACTCCCTTTGACTATTTAACTTCCACACCAACCCTTAGAGGATTAAGTTTCCAACACCCCCCCCCCTTTAATTTAAAGGGGTATGTATGAGTCCAAGAAGAGAGTTGTAATATAAAATATATAAAAAATTCATGGCAGCACTAGGCTGAATGTGCTCTCTGAAATGTTGGAATAAGGTGGTGGTTTAAGGATTACCACTAACACTGGAATTCTTAGTGTAGTTCCCAAAACTCTTCCAAATATTCTTCTATAGGAAGTGCCCCTAATGCTTTGAAGAGGGAGACCTTCAACCTAGAAAAAGAATGTCTACAACCTACGTAAAAAAGGGAGAACCTCAACCTGAAAAAGAGGTCTGAACCTATGGTGGTTTTAGGATGACCACCAACTTTGGAATTATTAATGTAATTCCTGGAACTCTTCCAGAACTAGCAAGAAGCTTAAGTATTCTACTAGAGGAAGTGTCCCCAATTCTTTGAAGAGGGAGAAGCTCAACCTGAAGAGGGAGGTCTCAACCTTGCATAGATGATTTAAGGCTGACCACCAACCAAATCATGCTCATGGGTGTCTTTTTCTCTGGATACAACTCTGAATCTCGTATGGTAGAATGTGTCTCAAGCTTGCTTGAACTTCTGTGTCTCTGGATACAAATTTGAACCTGATATGGTAGGTTGCGGCTCAAGCTCGCTTGATGTGGATTTTAAGCGTGTATATGGCCATCACTTCCCTCCCTATCAGATACAAGCTTAGAATATGGAGAAAAATAAAATTAAAGACTTCTAAATATTCTAGAAGAGATTCTGACATATGACTGAAATATCTTCTTGGCTATTGAAGACAATTTCCAAGAAGCGATCTATCCAAGATGAATCCTTGTTCTTGTAGGAGTATTGTTTCTAAAGCATATGCGTGTAGAATGAGTGGTTTTATGACAATGCTCACATATATGAAGATTAAAATAGTGATATTTCATGTGCCCAACTCTGTCATAATGTTGGAATTTAACAGTCTATTTTTGTTGTTGTGGAAGAGGAGAAGAATATGAAACAGTTGAAGGTGAATTACATGAAGAAATCCAACACTATGAAATTGAATGGGATTTGATTATGTGCTTGTTACAAAAAATATCTTCCCAAGGTTAAATGATGGGATTGGGAAGTGAAGAATGAACTTCTACATCTACACACAAATCTGCTCTTGAACTAGGCATTGAATGTGAATCAACCTAAAATTTATATTCTTGTTTCTGAAGGGAGTCTGCCTCAATATTCTAAATATAAATACGTTCAAAATGATGATACCACTGTTGTAATTTTTCTTGTTGAAGTTTTGATTCAAGCTACAAAAATTCAATGTTTTCTTGTGCATATTGTAGACAAGTCTGAATTTCAGACAGAGAATCTTTTCTGATTTGGAATGTGTTGTCAGTAGCTGACCGTATTAGAGTATTGAGGAACTATGATACTTCACCAATTAGAGTCATTTCACAAAAAATACACCAATATTACAGCCAATACAACTATCTTCTCTCCTTCACAAAAGACTACTTTTATATAAAATGGAGAGAATACACTAACAACGGCTCTATTTATTCATAAAGATAGCTTGACAAAAAACGTTGGTTCACTCATATAGTTGTTCCAATACAAAGAAGAGGCATATTTGACCCACAACACTAGTACACTGGAACTTAGTAGCAATAAATATGACTCCAAAATTAGTGTTTGATGCACATACCAGGGTTTGCAGCTTCACAACGCATAGAATGGAACCTACTCAATGCTAAAAACTCACACTATATATAAACCCATTTATTGTGAAACCCATATCACAAATATATCACAGCTACAATGTGTTATCACTCTCCCCAACTTCCTAAGGAGGAGAAAGGAGTGGAGAAAGGTAACCACAAACCAACCTTTTGGCCAGGTAGCTAGCCCTACCTAGACCAGAGAGGGCTCTCTCTATGTCACTTTTAAATATTCAATGAATGGCTGAGTACCATGAGATTTTAGGCTAGATATATATATAAGCTTTGAATGAGTAAGTTTGATTAGTAATTGGGATTTTGGATAGGAAGAAGAATCAAGGAACCAAGTCTGATTTCAAAGGTTAAATTGCAGAGAAAAAGATGAGGCCGGGTAGGTAAACTATTCAGCATACTTAATTTGTCATTGTGTACAGCACTTGAAAAAGAGGATTCTGACTGATCATTTAATATGAATTCATTCATCAAGAGAATTGACACATCTATGAAAATATTAATAAACAGAGCATAGAAATAATGATTTATGTTTATAAAATTAATAAGATTAACATATAGAAACTGTAATGGAAATAGAGTAATAGAGAAGAAAACAATGCTCAAGAGTAATACCACAAGAATCTCAGAATATTTGTTGCAACATCCTTGATTTCATTAAAAATATTTACAATAGCTCCAATGTGATATCAGAGTCTTAAACTCCACTATCTAACAACTATCAACCAACCAACTACTAACCTCTTCTTCCTTTGTCTTCTGTTTATTTATAATTTTACAATAGATCTTCCAGCAAGGCTTAGACCTTTGGATTCCTTTCATAAAAACTTAATAGAAAACAGATAAGAATGATAAAAAGTAGACTGTCTGCTATTTTTAGAAATTTACAATCCCAAAAGAACTATGATGGAATTAATCATATTGAAAAATCGTCTCTAATATTTAAGAAGACACTGTTATTTGTTGATAGGTGTCGAATCTTTAAAACATTTGCTACTGGATTTTCTGTAAACTAGTGATTTTTCCTTGAATGCTACCTAGTGCCTTGTGGAAAAGTATTGGTGCTGAGAGTAATGGTGGTGCAGATCTAGTGGAAATTTGTTCTAGAGGAATTATGTCATTGTTTTCCTTCTTTGGATTCTTCTGTTATGATAGGGTTTCTTTGTTGAAAGAGATTTTGACATAATAACTCGTGGAGATGAACTGGGAATGTGAATGAAATAAAAATAAGACACGTTGAGGGTGGGACCAGTAGGAAGAATCAAAGGAAGAGTGGGAAATAAAGTGTTTTGAAGAGTTTAGTGGAGGCCGATTAGGATAAAATGACAAAAATTAATCAACAAACAATCCTTTTCTTTTATAATGGCGCAACCCATTGAATAGCAGAAAGCCATTTATAAACAAACCTTTTGGATAGAATGGCGGAAATTACGTGGAGCGGATATAATGGTCGATGTAATAGGTGGTAGGAACTACTAATCGCATTGCAAATCGCAACTGGAAGCTTTCAAGGCTTATCGCAAATCGGGAGGTCAAAAGGCTTATCGCATATCGTATATCGGTGAGTTGGAACAAACAATATATCATTTGGGAATTGGATAATGTGATATGTGATGGGCGATGGGGTAAGAGATGACATGGTAGGGAGAAATGGTCCCACCTTATATCGCAATCAGGGAAAGGAGTTGGTATCGCAAATCACATATCGGAAGGTAAGTATTTATTGCAAATCGTCAGTCAAGGTTATCACAAATAAGAGGTTTGAATTTTATCACAATTCAGGGAATCAAGAGTTATGGTGTATCGCACATCAGGGATTGGAGTGAGTGATATGAATGAATGGCATGGAGGAATTTCGATATAAAATCAGCAACGGCTTACGTAATAGGTAAGGGACCCACTTTAATCGCAATCGGGGAATCAGGAAGGTGGAGGTAAGTGGAGACAATGAAATTTACGATATAGAAATGTGAAAAGGGAAAGTGGGTCCATTTCAAAAGTTTAAAGCAGAAATGGAAATACGCCTAAGTAAAGAAATATATAAGTGGCCCGAATCATATAAGGGCTTTCAAATGTTTTGGGGCTAAAGGGGCGCAATAGAAAATGGAATTGTTATCGCAATTTGGGGTTTGTGGGATACGAAAATTACAACATGCGTTATGAAACTACAATATGCGATTGTGATAAAGTTAAAGTGGAAAGATAAAGTGAAAGGAGGAAAAGGGTAAGGTTTATTTAATATTATATTCCAATGATATCATATAATATATGATATGTTTAAAGGTTTTCCATGGGGGACGTAACTGCTTTTAAAAGTTATTTGTGGTAAGTTTAAACAATATGATATGGCTGTTGTGTGGGTGTTGGAGCTGCTATAAATTCCCAAAATCATAATATAAAATTGAGTTAAAGGTTTTTAATGGATTTAATATTTTTTTTTTTTTTTTAGTAAAAATGAAAGGGTAAAATGCTTTTTATATACAAAAAATGGTAAGTATGAATGAAATAAAATTGGCTTTCCCTTATATAAACTTTGATGACCTTAACCTCTTTTTCCTTTGACACTTGAAATGATATGACCTTGAAAGTGATGACAACTATGGATGAGATGGGGGAGCATCAAATCAGACCTAAACTCTTTCAGTGACCAAAATTTATTTTGAAAACTTATTTGAAAAGAACAAGTTTTGACCTAAGACTCAATGAAAAAATCCTAAAAGAGATATTTTTTATCACTGATACACTGACACTAACACAATGCATATATAGATACCACCAATTAACATAATGACAATTCAATGTTCAATACTTGCTAGTGCACATTACATACAACTACATGGCCTTCAAAATTTTATTCAAAGTGCCATAATATAATTCCAACGGAGAGAGAATTCAACTTGAGAGAATTCAACACACTTCAACATAGTATTTATCAACAATAAATATGGCAATATGCATTCACAATTTAGCATTCTAACTAATGGAATAGTGTACACACTTCAATGGTTCAATAGAAAATTAACACATAGTCTACAGAGACTATACCTCAAAAAAATACACAGAAGATAGATTATATTTCCACCGTCAGACTATCTACCTCGAACAACTCTCCAATCACACAATGGTGAAGAAACAAGACATGTACAACTGCAGACTGCAATAGTGTTGGGAAGTCAACCCCTGAGGAACCTGGAATTCTTGCCACTCTAAAATTTTGAAAAAAACTAAGTATTATGAAGCTATGCTTTTGGAGCGTTGTTCATCAAATAACAGGTCGCTTGAATTCAATTCAATAGTTTCCACAATTATATAAAATTAATTAAGCTCATGTATTCTTAGTCTGGTAAGACCCTTTGTTTCTACATTGCGGAGGAAGTTCTTGCCATTCTACCAATAATTATCAATAGCTCAGCTGAAGAGAAACCCACAAAATACCAACCGATGGCGACCACTAGCACTTGTAAATAAATAATGGTTCCTTTCAACTCTGAATAATGATAACCAGTGCCCATGCTTGGAGCCTGTTAGTCATCAGTATTTTTCACCTATTGATGATGACTAGTTTTTAAAGCTAGTTTTTCTAGCAGTTAATCTTCAATATGTCAAATTTGTCAGCTAGAAAACACCCATAAACATTTTTTCCCTCCTACCTTTTCAATCAGCCCATGATGAGATAAAACCTCATTGTCGAGCCCTATCTAGCCTCAGTCATACAAAGTTGTCCATCAGCTCCAAAGAGGATACTCCAAATCTGTCCAAAAAGTCTCCCCTAAGTTAGGTAGTGGTGCTTTAGGTGATTTTACCTTGGCAAACTATCCTAAAAGCCAAAAGAACCTCTATCTTATATCAACCAATCCTAGATGACCTTCCTATTCTGAAAATAAAGCTTGATTACACCATTAAGTCACGCCACTAACAAACCTTAATGTCTCAGCAGTGCATATGCCATAGGTCAAACTAATATTAGGTGGATTTATAGTGTTTCAATGTCTCTTTAAAGAGCAGAAGTATACCAGTGTTCCAGAAGACATTATTAAACTCAAAATGAGAAGACAACTGCTTCTCATGTGGTTTTAAGCCTGGGATGCAAGTACTGTACAGAGAGTTATCTCAATAAGCTCCTGCAAACACAGTCAAAGGTTAGTGACTTATGAATAACAAGAAATGCTCTGCAGATACTGGCTAGGCTGCCTCTGATTGTCTAAAGATGCATAAAGGTATTTTAACAGCAGGATTATATGTCTCAAAGAAATTCCCTTCATGGCATATTGTCAATGTGTCACTTTTATTTGCTTAAGCATGAATAGGTAGTGAAAAGAAAGATAACACTGTTTGAAAGTTGATGAGATTGCATCACTGAGAAAACCTCCTCCATACATGAGCAGAGGGTTGAATTACTGAGAAAACCTCTTCCAAATATGAGCAAAGGGTTTGGCAATGTGATAAATGCCTCCTTCATTTAATAATCATAGGGGCAGGAAACAGAGATGTGACCTCATTTCAAAGCAGAAAGTTAAGGTTTTTTTAGATGACTTCAGAAATGATGAGTCACTTTCCTTCCAAAGGATGAGAAAAAGATACATCAACAAATTTCAAATGGTGTTTTAATAAAAAAATTGTGAATAAAATGGTGCTGAAAACCTCTATTCTTATGGTTATAAGAATCTCCTTCAAAGAGGAATTCGGAGGTGGAATTTTGACTGAAGACAGCCTCATCTGAATTACCATGGAAGTAAAAAAATCTTGGTTTTAAAATGACTTCTGCTATCAAATACAAAGCAAACTGCTAATAGTGTGTTCATAAACATTCTTCATTTGGTTAAAACACGGGTTGAAAAGAGCCCAGGCACTTGTCAAACATAGGCCTCATTCATAAACAAGTAGAAGGCTCACCATTGTTTGAGGATGAAAAGCATTTATTTCAGTATGGAAAAGATTTCAAAAGGGACTGCTCTCAAAAATGGTGAAATGAATGAAAATTCACTATTCTTACAGACCTCCTTCACAGAAGAACAAAGGGATAGCCTTCCCATGTTTACATTTCAACTTCAGCTCATCATCCCCTACTATATCTCCATAAAAGTTGAAGCCTGGATTTCTTTGGCAAATCCAAGGTTAGTCATTTGCCCTGATGGTGGAGACTATTTGTAGCAGAGCTCTTCACTTGGAGTTTCAAATGAGGTTTCAAATAAAAGAGATAAATTACCCATCCTAAAATACCATCCTTGCAAGTTATTGATATAGACCAAGAATAGTTTTATTACTGCACTTGTGAAGTTCAGGATGGACAAGTTATTAAGGTTTTTGATTGCTGTGATTGGCACACATAAGCCTCTATGGATATTTTTGTCTTTGATGCCTGAAGATAAATTTTATAAACCCTTGCTGTTGAGCCTATACAATGGGCATGATCAACCATCAAACACCATAACAGTATTTTTGTCAACTTTAAAATGGCCTCCCTCACAAAAGGCAGAAGATTTTTTACAAAAAATTTCAAAGGTTAAGCAACAGCCTCATGTTAATGAGTATTCTCAGGTGAAAGTTTTTTTATGAGGTTCCAAAGGAAATTCCTATTTTAAAGGAGCAAGGAGGTCTTCAAAATTATAAATTTGTGCTTCAATTTTTTGTTTAAAACCAAAAGCCTTTTCAAAAGGCCTCCAAAACCCTCACAAAGAAAATTTCAAAGGGTGTTGGCTTTTTCGACTATAAAGGGAGTGATCGACAGTTGCAAAGCCTCACTTTTGAATTTCAAAGCAACCAAACAATAATCTCAAGCGGCCCATTGCAGAAACAAGGGATTTCAAGCCATTTGTAGAGTGTTTTGAGGCTTAAAGCCTGCGTGGCGTGCCTCGAAAAGCATGCGGCGTGTTTAGCAAAGAAAATACATAGCATTTATACTGTGGCGCGACATGCCTGTAGCATCGGGCACCTTTACCCGAAGGCCGACTCGACTCCTCTACATAGTGCGGCGCTCTTCCATCTGAACGTGGCACTTTCTCATAAGGCCCTCGAAAAGCATCTTTGGAGCTGCCAAATGATCAAAGAAGGCTCGTGAAAATATTGCAAGGTATTCTCCATTACTCCTTACTAGTTTTTGAAAATCTGAAAGGGGTGACAAGGTTATTTTCACAAGAAAAAAACAGGGGTTAGAGAGTAAGGTGTTTAAGCAAAATCCAAGGGTTTTTGTTGTCATGATTGCCCAAGATTAGTATAGTGAAAGGTGGTGTGTTTGTATCTGTTTCAAAAGGCCTTAAACTACCTTAAAAAAAAGTGATGAACCATATGCTAATGACTAGACAGAAAATACAGTGGTAGAGGTTTTCAAATTGTTGAAGGTGTCCTAACAGTGATAAAACAAAACTAACCTCTGTCAGCAAAATCTAAGGTGAAAACAGTGTTATAAGGTGAAAGCAGTGTTTGTAAGGTAAACACAGTGTTTTTAAGGTGAAAACAATGAGCCTAATTTGAAAATAGTGGTCATAGTCTGAAATTCTTTATCATTTCAAAAGTGTCCCCTTTGAATGGTGAAAGAGAAAACTCTGTCTAGCCACCAGATTTCCATAAAACAGAGTATGCTGTGAGAGATTTTGCAAAGTTAGTTGAGAGTGTTTTTTGTCTACCCCTGTAAAAACAGTGAATAGAAGAAGAGTGTTGTTTGGAAGAAGGGTGTCTTGTTTCTGTCAAAACACAAAGATCCTTGTTCAAACAAGAAACCACAATTATCTCTTTTTCAATACCATTGGCCCAAGCACAGTGATAAGATTGAGTTTGTTCCATTTTGACAAATACTTGTTGTTTGGCATAAAGAAGACAAAACAATGACTGATAAGGAGGATAGAGGTGTGGTTGAGAAAAACATTCCAAAGGCCATTTGAGACAGCTTGGTTTTGAAAATAACATTCAAAACAAAATGCCTCCCGGGCAAGACAGTATAAGGAGTGGCCTTCATAGGAGGTTTGAGCCTATTTCCACTGAAGAGGTAAATGCTCATCCATCAGTCCTGTTTAACTTCCATGAGGTTGGGTGTCTAGAGTTTTTTCAAAGGGTGCAGGAGGTCAAAATATATTCCCCTTTGACACATATTCGTGCTTTGAGGTTTCAAGAGAATCACTTTCAGCTAACAGGCTTGGATTTCAAGTTCTCTCCAAGGTCCATTTCCAAGGCCACCAAAATCCCTTATGTCGGAGAGAAGTGGTTTAAACAAAGCCACCTGGACTCAGAACAATACAAGCCTTTTCTGAAGCCTGAGCATAGAGATTCATGTCCATCCATTTTTCCCTTCTCATATCTATTGACTAGTTATGCCCCCCTCATGAAGATAATCATGAAATACTTCACTTGCGAGGGAAGATTCTCTCGAGTCTATGCTTACCATGTCCGATTGCTCATGCATTTCATGAGGGAAAAATTGTTCAATATCCCTTTCTTCCTACATAGAAGTATTGAGAAAATGGCCTCCACTGTTTAGAAAAAACCTCCTTCTCAGCAGACAGCCTGCCTCTTCCATCACTCCCTCATCAAGGTTATCATTCTTCATCAACTTGAGAAGAAGGAAATTTCTTGGGATACTTTCATTACACATCCATATTTCGCCACTGTCCCTTCATTTCATACATCTCCTTCACCTTCCATGCACCATCCTTCACCTTCCTCAAGCAAGCCCATTCCAAAGAAGCTCAAATTCCCCATTGAACAAGAAAAACGGGATGAGGAAGAAGAGCATGAGCAAGAGGAGGAAGATGATGATGAGCAGCATAATGATGAAGAAGGGCAAGGGGAAGAAGGGCATGATGAAGAGGAAGATGATGATGAGCAACATGATGATGAACAAGTGCAGCACAGTGAGGGTGAGCAGCCTCATCAAGAAGAAGGGCAGCATGATGAACAGGTGGAACACAGAGAATAAAGGCAGCCACATGATGATGAGCAACAGAATCATGAAGAAAAACACATCGAGGAGAGGCAGCCACTTGATGATGAACAACAACATGATGAAGAGGTGGAACACAGTGAGAAGGACAGAACTCAAAAATAAATACAAAAGGATAGTCAAGGCATCCATGAAGAAATCCAAGACAATGGCAAGAATGATGAGAAAAGTAACAAAGGCAAAGAGCCAATAGAGCATGTGCTAGCTGCCTCTCCTAGGCAAGGGGGCATGCTCTCTTCTCCAAAATTGGCCAAGCCCCGGACATTAAGGAAAAGGGTGCCTAAAGTTGTAACTCCAAATGTTACTAGGGCCCTCCGAAGCAAGGGAAAATTTCCCAAGAAGCCCATTGTCAAATTTCCCAAGAGGAGGAAGACTAAAAGAGCCACCCAAAGAAAAGGAAAGGAGAAAGAAGAAAGCAGCCATGAAAAGGAGAGGGACTTCGAAATAATTCAAATTCAAAGTGATGATAGCGACAATGAGGCCCAAATCCTTGAAACTCTCTTAATCAATAGAGAAAACCAAATTGATTCTTTGAAGACTGATCTTCAGAGGGCTAGAAACTTCAATCACTTTTTTCAAATTCAAAACAAACAGATGAGTGTCCATATAGCTGTATATGAGACACAGATCATCAAATACAAAAAAGAGGCCTCCAAAGCACAAGTGAGATTGGAAGAACTCATGGGTGAGTTAGATGAGAGAAAAGATGAAGATCAGCCTAGGAGAAAGAGGCCAAGAACCATGGGGCTCAAAAAAGCCCTTGAGAAACAAAAGGAAGAAGAAGTTGCCCTTCTCCAATCTACCCCTCTCACTACATTGTTCACACAAGAGATAGAGAACAATCGAGAAGTGTGGCTTGAGAGGGTTAATGATCACTTGGAGAAGAATTTGGAGAAGGAAAATAGAGACTTGGACCTTCAACGGAGGATGATCGGGCATTATAAGAAACTCAATCAGTTTGCCCGGCGGAAATTGAAGGCCACTTAGGAAAAACTCAAGGAGGCTCAAAGGAGGTGCCCAACACCAAAATTGAGGAAATACACCTCAAAGCTCCAAATTTTGGCCTTAGCTTCACAGCATGTTTCTGAAAACCCTTGAGGGTCATGCTCGCCAAAATTGGGCGAAATTTGACAAATTTTGGTTTTTTGTCATTTTTGGGTTTTGGGCTAAAACTCATGGGCATCGCCATTTCAGTTTGGGGCATCCTAAAAGGATGAAAATGGTATCATTGGATGCCATAATTTTAGGGGCATATACTCAGCGATTCTCAGATCAATTGAAGATCATTTTCTCCCCCAAAATGGCGAAAAACACTCGCTTTTTCTACACTCTGCCCTGTTTATCAGCAAGGCCTATTTTTTGGGTTTTTACACATAGGTAAGTTTTTGGATGACTTATAGTCATCAGTTTGGATAAAAATAGGAATTTTCAGAAAATAAACAATTATATCTTTCCAACGAGCCATCACGGGACTCGTTTCAACATCAGGAAGGCCTCCAAAAGTTGCCGGCAAGTCACAGGACTTTCTGCTAATATATTTCTTGAGTATTTTTGTAAAAATTGAACCTTTCAAAAGTGACTTTTCCTCATGTGCGTTTAGCTATTTTTGTACATGATTAGTTATGAAAAGTCAATATATTTCCCTTTTTTAGAATTTTTTAGATATTTTATTAGATATTTTGTGCCTTGGGCTTTGCAAAGCCTCAAGGACAAAATCAGATATTTTGGATAGGCCAATGAGATTGCAAGTTGAACTAAGAGGTTTTCCTCACTTTGGCCTATATATTCCAAATGCTTTCATTGTAAATAAGGCTAAACTTGATGAATAGAAGCAATATATGGTCATACAAGCTTGGAAGAAACACTTGTCTCATGCTTTTGGATAGTTTCTTGGATGTTTTTGGACGATGAAAGAGGATTGTTGTTGGATTCCATGACTTGGTAGAATGGTATAGTGTCTCTCTCTCTCTTTTGTTTCTTAGTTTTCATTCATAATTCCATGTTCTTGATTGCTATAAGATAGTAGAGAATAGATTGGAGACATGCCCTTGGAGGCACCTCAAATTTCCTATTTCTTTATAGCTTCTATGTTTTATTCATTCTTAGTCATATTAAATAATCCTTGATTTCTCTTTAATAACTGAAGATTATTGTTTTCTTGTTTCATTATGGTTTTATGCATGCTAAGTATGATTCACGGTATTCCCTTCTTACTCATGGCTAGCCATATCTCCACCTATGAAACATCTCTTTGATTGATTAGATTGTCATTTGTTGAACCAAAAAGGTCTTGTACTGATCTTACCCTTTTCCTAAAACTATCAATCTTGTTTTCAAAGTGCCCAATAGCTTGAAATACTATGTTTAGGAATTCCTTCATAGTGATTTGAGTTGTTTGTTTGTCTTAAATGTATTTCCAAAAATTCTGATAGCCATTTCCTAAAGTTAGAGAGTCATATATCTCTATGCATGGCTTGAATGTTTATTTCTATGCATTGATCAGTTTACAGTTACATTTTTCATGATTAATGGTTAGCCCTACCATGTTTATGTCAGCTATTAAACTAGTTATGTTTGAAATCATTTGTTATTCACAAATTTAATGTCCATATCACTCCATTTTTCCCAAAGATCCATTTTACCTCAAATCAAATCAGCCCTTCAGCAACCTTGTATCACCATCTGAAAGCTTTCTTGACCTTTTCGACCCCATAGCCCAGTTGATCTGACATCTTTTTACCTATATTATGTCTTTGATCGGTTCATCCCTCACAACCTAAAAACAAAAACCAAAAACCTACTTCATAACTAGCCTAAAATCAAGAACACAATAAGCAAACACACAGATATCCCTTACACAAATAGAGAGAGCCCTCTCTGAGTCTAGGAAGGCTAGGTCCTTGGGCTCCAAAGATTGGTTTTATGTTACAATTTCATTTGTCTTGCGAATCAGCCAAATCACGGGACCCTAACATAATGGCAATCACGATGGGACTTTGAGTCAAAACATCCTCGATATCCCTTAGGATCTCTCAAAATCTCAATCAAAATTAGAATACTTAGGTATTGTCTGAAGAGTAAAAACTAGCTCCTTCACCATCTTATCAAAATGATGATTCAATTATAGGAAACTCTTCCAAACCTTAGGGATACATATAGGAAACTCAGAAAACCCCAAAATATCTTTATATTGGTGTTTATCAATATTGGTGGTGGACCATACACAAATAATCTCAAAACAACTAAAAATCCACCTAGCGACTCCACTAGCCTCCAGTAGGCCTTACTACTTTGCTAAATTTTAGAATACTATCCAATCAGCCACCTCATCGCCACCCTAACATAATGGCAGTCATGGTGGGACTCTGAGTGATAAAAAAACTTAGATTTCCTAAACATTTTAGAAGCCTTAAGAATACTATCTAATTGACTTATCCCACCGCTCACTAACATAGTGTCGATCACGGTGGGACCTTCCAAGTTAGTGAAAATATAAGTAATCCTTAGTAACTCTCGAAGTCTCATTCAAACTTAGAAAGCTTAAGTGTTGTTTGAAGAGTAGAAGCTAGCTCTTTCACCATCTTAGCAAAATGTTGATTCAGTTATAGGAAACTTTTCCAAACCTGATAGGCTATACAAAAACTCATAAAACCCCAAAACATTCCCAGATTGACTTTTCCCTAGTTACCGGTGGTGGACCATAGCTACATCCTTATAAAAAAACCAAGTTCTACCTGGTGACTCCACTAGCCTCCAGTAGGCCTAAAAAACTCCATAAAAAACAAAAATTTCATAAACCATACCTTTTCGTTGACTCATCCTTTCCAAAAACTTAAAACTTATGGTGCAAACCCTGTAATCAGTGACAAACTAAGTATAACTTAGCGATTCAGAAGACTTCACCTGAACATAGGAGATAAACAGAAATCATCTTGCAAATAGAACCATTAGCTTGTCCAAACAGTCTAGCAAACTGTTGAAACCAAGTGAATCACTCTTCCTTGCAAGTCTTCATCTCAAAGTTTGCTAGAAAACTTTTTCCCGAAAGAATCTTTGATAGTGTTGGTGGTGGACCATAGTTCTCAAAGAAATCCACCTGGAAACTCCACTAGTCCTCATTTTTGTTTTGACCATCCTTCACATTAGTAAACCCCTAGAGAGGCCATCCATCTGAAACAATCACAAATACCATCCTCTCTAAACTTTAGATTCGAAATCTAGCTTCATGAAGAATCAACACCAAATCTCATCCTGACCCAAACCCCCCTATCATAGTAGATGACCCAGAGAAGATTCTATGGCAAGCTTCTGAAACTGGCAATTTAGCTACCGATAGATCCATCCGTAAAGCAAGATCAGTACCTGAACACCTCACAACTTTGCAGGATTCCCCATTTGACTTAAAATCAGCAAAAACCCTTTTTAGAAGCAAGTCACAAAGTAAGGTAAAGTTTGATGATATTAAGCCCCTAGATCTGCCATAGAGTCCTAGTAGAGAAGCCTCGCCCACTACACCTCCCGACTTTCAGCTTCTCCATCACTTTGGCTCCTACCATCCCAAATCTTCTCAAAATCAGATCACTAGTCCAAGTACATCCGCCACACCCATCCAAACCACTACTGTTCAAAACACCTCAGCTCATCCTACAAGCCCTCATTTTGTACATCATCCATTAGCTCCCGCCATGGCAGCCTGGTATGCACCCTTGGTGTTGCCACACCCTTTGGCCCCCTTACAAAATGACTATCAATCCAAAATCCCGCACTTTACCGAAGTTGAGACTATAGCAGCTCAAAAACATGTAGATAGAATTAGAGATGCCTTTGAATACACAGAAATAGAAGACGAGACCATCAGAATGCGGATGTTCACCCAAAGCCTCGGCAGAGAACCCAAAAAATGGTTTAAGAGCTTAACTCCAAACAGCATCCACAATCTCCTAGAACTCTACCAAACCTTCATAAACAAGTGGGAAATATGAAAGAACCCCATTCAAATCATGTTAGAGTATAACAATCTAAAACGGGGAAATGGGGAAAGTGTCCAGGGATACTGCACTAGGTTCAACAGTGTGTATAACGCCCTCCCGCCTCACTTCAAACCTCCACTTGGCTCAGCCTTGGAAAATTTCCCTGAAGGATTTGACCCAGACATGACTTATCAACTAAGAGACAAGGACCCCCCTACCTTAGAGGAAATGCAAAAAGTGGCCATAAGTGCAGAAGCCAACTTAGCAAAAAAGAGAGCTAGGACTAGATCAAAAAAGGATAGTCACATACTGGGATGAGGTCTTCACTTTAGCCCCTTCCTTAGATCCTAGAATAGATGACTTGGTTAGATCCATGGCAAAAATGTGGGAAAAGATAAGTGAAAAGACACCTCTTAGGGACAACCAGCCAAATCCTCCAAACAGAAACTAGAACCAAAATTTTAGGAGGGAACAACCTCAAAAAAAACCAAGGGAAAGTGACCAACAAATTAGGCCACCCTTTAATGAAAATTATGTGGAAGAAGATGATAGGGATACAGAACCCATTGATGAAAATCATTTGAACCTCATAGGTTCTGATAACGAGAGTGAGGTTTACCTCACAGAAGAAGAACAAGCATTCTTCTCTCCGAATCAAGATGAAACCAACTATGAAGATCCCGAAGATCCTGCCATAGATTTTCAGAATGCCATAGTAGAAGCTCACAAGCAGTATGACCTTAGAAGTAGAAAAAACCAAGAAAAATCCAAGAAAGGTAACTCAGACACTGCTAGAACCCCTGATACCATCCATAAAAAAGTAGTGGATAGCAAAAAAATCATGGTCAAGAAAACTGACCAAAACAAAGATAAAGCTATTCAAACAAGTCTTGGCTCAGATGCTCCTAGTACCTCCACAAAGATTCTTGAAGTGGCTTTGTCAAACAAAATCCCGAAAGAAAGTCAGCAAACTCAGAACATAGAAAAATTCATGGCTGAAAAAACTGAAGCAAACCTATCTAAACTACAAGCACCCTTCATTTTTGAGGGAGAAATCTCCAAAATAAATATTACCATGCCTCTCACTGAACTCATCGCCCAAACCTCTTATAAATCAAAATTGTTAAAGGTCCTAAATATAGGAAATGATGCAAACACCCTTAATCTAGCTGATGACACTCCTAAAGTGTTATTTGGTCCAAAAATAGAAGGGAAATTCCAAGAAGGAACCACTCATCCCTTTTACATCAGTCTGAATATCCATGATCAAATCCTACACAATGCCATGCTAGATTCCGGGGCCTCGCATAATCTCACGACGAAGGTTATGATGGAAAGATTAGGCCTAGAAATCACAAGACCATATAAAGACTTATATTCATTTGATTCAAGTAGATTCAAATGTCTAGGCTTGATCAAAGATCTTTGTTTCAGTTTGGCCCAAATACCTGCAAAACACCTGATCATGGACATAGTGGTAGCATACATTCCCCCCAAGTACGAAATTCTTTTATCCAGAACTTGGGGAGCTAAGCTCCAGGGAAATATTCAACTTGATATGTCCTATGCCACTATTCATGTGTCTAACCAAACTAGAATACTCTATCAGGAATCACACATGAAATATATGGTCAGTAGTCAGGAAAGGCCAGATAACATCCTAATGTACTCCTTGTATTCTGATCTGAACTCTTTCATTTTACACACTGATGAGGAAATTGAAGAACCGTAAGAAGGATTTGAAACAAACTTAGACCCACCTCATCAGCTTCCCCAAGTTCTCTATGATGAACTAGATGCTCAAAATTACCATGACCATGAATAGCTGTGTCTTGAGGAAAGTAATTTTGTTCCTTTTGAAATAAGGATATAGCAAGAAGCACAAACTATTATGTACCATCAAGCAAATTGCTCAAACCTTAGGCCAACATCAGCAGTAACACCAGGAAACTTTTTCATAACAAAGGCATTAGAAGACTTACATATCACAAACCTATTTGGAACTCAGGGGCAAGGAAGCTTAATGTTCTTACCATACCTTAAGGATTTTCCATCACATAACTCTATACTTTCAAATGAAACCTTGAATTTATCAATAACAACTCAAAATCCAGAAAAAATGCCTGATATACTTCTTATGAAAGGATATGACGACTGCAGTCCAAATATACCTGAGTTACTTGAACTGGCTAACATTCTATCACTCCACCAAAGACTTAGAACTGCTAGAATTTGCAATCTTCTTCAAAATACTACTTCATATAGAGAAAACAGTGAGAAACACTATGTCACTCCAATCACTCCTAGAAACAACTTTGACAAAAGAAAATACAAAAATCTGAACCAAACAGTAAGAGTCAAAGATAAAATAGCTGGTCATAGGATCTGTTTTGATTTTAGAAACATTAATACACACCCTTGTGACAGAAATTTTATCCTTCCTACCCAAAACCATGATATACGAATGATAAGTGCTTTTAATCATATGTCTTTGCAAGCTGATGTTTCATGTTATAGCCAAATAATTCCTTTGCAAAGCAGACAGCTCAAAGAATTTTCCAAGTATGCTGGAAGTAGTTCCATTTTCAAACCCAGAATTGCAAAACCATCGGATATCAAAAATACGCTCCTAAAAGCCATGTTACCATTCTGAATTTCTGCATTCTAACATACCTTGATGATGTCATCATATACTTCAAAAATGACAAAGAATATCTGCACTATTTTAAAAATATGTACAACAAAAGAAGAAGTGGAAATCAGAGTTATAAAGAGGTACAGTGGGAGGATACAGGGTTGTTCAAAGATTCATGCATGAATCCTTATGTCATGCTTGAAAGAGAAAATTTTCCAATTTTTTCTTTTCAAGAGCTGAGTGGACCAAGAGTGGCAGGAGATCCTTATGAAGATAAGATGCTTAAGTTTCACCATTTCCAAGATTTCTGAGTTAAAACTTTTTCAATCATTGTATATACCATTGTTTGAAAATAAATCAAAAACAGAAAATTCAAAAACAACAGAAAAATATAAAAAGAGGGCAATTGAAAAATAGAAAGGAAGCCCCATGTTCAAAAAATAGTCATTCAGAAAGCGCGCAAGTCTAAATGCCGCTACAAGTGCTCAAATGTCTTGTTCAGGTATCTAGCCTAAGCATAACTGAACATGTTTTAAATTTATTTGCTGATAAGTTAGTGAGAGGAAAAGATAGTCAACATTGTGTAAGCTTGACTTATCAAAGAGAGTAGATTAGGAAAAGATATTGGTTCCACATGCTCAAAACAGAAACAAAGAGGAAGCAGGGATGAAAAACAAATTGTGTATCCTAGCCTTGTTTTTCTAGATTTCATTTTATGCAAAATAATATTTGTGGGTAGCTTGTCTTTCATGTCACAAGTATATGACAAATCAGACTATCTAATCCTGATTTGGTCATTTTTCAATTTCATGCTTTAGATTAAAGAATAAAATCCTGTCAAACTGATTAACCTTGACAATCAATCTAGCATAGGTAGAGAAACGAAGGAGTTCATCAGCTTAATCTAAACTCCCGGCGGATATAAGTGTAGGACTAGATAGTGTCATTTTTCAAAAATATTATTTCAAAGGATTGCTAGTCCAAATGCACCCAAAAGAATAAAAAATGTTAGAAAATATAAGTGGGGTAGGTAGAAATATCATTGATGCTAATCAAGTTGTCAATTTTCAGAAATAGCATCCAGGAAGAAAGAAATTTTTGCCAATGGATAAAGGCATTGGTCTTCAAAGAACCGAGAGATGAAATTTTGGACATCTCCTGAAAAGGAGCTGCCCTCCCCAAATGGAGCCACTGTTATTCATCAGTATTTTTCACCTGTTGATGATGACTAGTTTTTAAAGCCAAGTTTTCTAGCAATTAATCTCCAATATGTCAAATTTTTCAGCTAGAAAACACCCATAAACATTTTTTCCCTCCTACCTATTCAATCAGCCCATGATGAGATAAAACCTCATTTTCAAGCCCTATCTAGCCTCAATCATACAAACTTGTCCATCAGCTCCAAAGAGGATACTCCAAATCTGTCCAAAAAGTCTCCCCTAAGTTAGGTAGTGGTTCTTTAGGTGATTTTCACTTGGCAAACTATCCTAAAAGCCAAAAGAACCTATATATTATATTAACCAGTCCTAGATGACCTTCCTATTCTACAAATAATGCTTGATTACACCCTTAAGTTGCGCCACTAACAAACCTTGATGTCTCAGCAGTGCATATGCCATAGGTCAAACTGATATTAGGTGGATTTACAATGTTTCAATGTCTCTTTAAAGAGAAGAATTACACCAGTGCTCCAGAAGACATTATTAAACTCAACATGAGAAGACAGCTGCTTCTCATGTGGTTTTGAGCCTGGGATGCAAGTACTGTATAGAGAGTTATCTCAATAAGCTCCTGCAAACACAGTCAAAGGTTAGTGACTTATGAATAACAAGAAATGCTCTACAGATACTGGCTAGGCTGCCTCTGATTGTCTAAGGATGCATAAAGGTATTTTAACAGCAGGATTATATGTCTCAGAGAAATTCCCTTCATGGCATATTGTCAATGTGTCACTTTTATTTTCTTAAGCATGAATAGTCAGTGAAAGGAAAGATAACACTGTTTGAAAGCTAATGAGATTGCATCACTGAGAAAACCTGCTCCATACATGAGCAGAGGGTTGAATGACTGAGAAAATCTCCTCCAAATATGAGCAGAGGGTTTGGCAATGTGATAAAGGCCTCCTTCATTTAATAAGCAGAGGGCCAGCAAACAGAGATGTAACCTCATTTCAAAGCAGAAAGTTAAGGTGTTTTTAGATGACTTCAGAAATGATGAGTCACTTCCTTCCAAAGGATGAGCCAAAGATACATCAGCAGATTTCAAATGGCGTTTTAACAAAAATATGGTCAATACAATGGTGCTGAAAACCTATATTCTTATGGTTATAAGAATCTCCTTCAAAGAGGAATCCAGAGGTGGACTTTTGACTAAAGACACCTCATCTGAAAGACCAACGAAGTAAAACAATCTTGGTTTTAAACTGACTTATGCTATCAAATACAAAGAAAACCACTAACAGTGTGTTCATAAACATTCTTCATTTGGTTAAAACATGGGTTGAAAAGAGTTCAGGAACTTGTCAAACATAGGCCTCCTTCGTAAACAAGTAGAAGGCTCACCATTGTTTGAGGATGAAAAGCATTTATTTCAGTATGGCAAAGATTTCAAAAGGGACTACTCTCAAAAATGGTGAAATGAAGTGAAATTCACTATTCTTACAGACCTCCTTCATAGAAGAACAAAGGGATAGTCTTCCCATGTTTACATTTCAACTTCAGCTCATCATCCCCTGCTATATCTCCGTAAAAGTTCAAGCCTGGATTACTTTGGCAAATTCAAGGTTAGTCATTTTCCTTGATGGTGGAGACTATTTGTAGCATATATCTTCACTTGGAGTTTCAAATGAGGTTTCAAATAAAAGAGATAAATTACCCATCCTAAAATACCAGCCTTGCAAGTTATTGATATAGACCAAGAATAGTTTTATTACTGCACTTGTGAAGTTCAGGATGGGCAGGTTCTTAAGGTTTTTGATTGTTGTGATTGGCACACATAAGCCTCTATGGATATTTTTGTCTTTGATGCATGAAGAGAAATTTTATAAACCCTTTATGTTGAGCCTATACAATGGGCATGATCAACCATCAAACACCATAACAGTTGTTTTATCAACATGAAAATGGCCTCCCTCACAAAAGGTAGAAGAGTTTTTACAAAAAGTTTCAAAGGTTAAGCAACAACCTCATGTTAATGAGTATTCTCAGGTGAAAGGTTTTTTATGAGGTTCCAAAGGAAATTCCTATTTTAAAGGAGCAAGGAGGTCTTCAAAAGTATAAATCCGTGCTTCAATTTTATTTTTTAAACCAAAAGCCTTTTCAAAAGGTCTCTAAAACCCTCACAAAGCAAATTTCAAATGGTGTTGGATTTTTTGACTATAAAGGGAGTGATCGACCGTTGCAAAGCCTAACTTTCGAATTTCAAAGAAACCAAACAACAATCTCAAGTGGCGCATTGCAGAAACTAGTGATTTCAATCCATTTGCAGAGTGTTTTGAGGCTTAAAGCCTGCGCGGCAAGCCTCGAAAAGTGTGTGGCGTGTTTAGCAAAGAAAATACACAGCGTTTATACTGTGGTGCGACGTGCCTGTAGCGCTGGTCACCTTTGCCCGAAGACCGACTCGACTCTTCTACGCAGCGCGGCGCTCTCCCATATAAATGTGTCGTTCGCTCATAAGGCCCTCGAAAAGCATCTTTGGAGCTGCCAAATGATCAAAGAAGACTCGTGAAAATATTGCAAGGTATTCTCCATTGCTCCTTACTAGTTTTTGAAAATCTGAAAGGGGTGACAAGGTTATTTTCACAAGACAAAAACAGTGGTTAGAGAGTAAGGTGTTTAAGAAAAATCCAAGGTTTTTTGTTGTCATGATTGCCCAAGATTAGTATAGTGAAAGGTGGTGTGTTTGTATCATTTTCAAAATGCCTTAAACTACCTTCAAACAAAGTGATGAACCATACACTAATGACTAGATAGAAAAAACAGTGTTAGAGGTTTTCAAATTGTTGAAGGTGTCCTGACAGTGATAAAACAAAACTAACCTCTATCAGCAAAATCTAAGGTGAAAACAATGTTATAAGGTGAAAGCATTGTTTGTAAGGTAAACACAGTGTTTGTAAGGTGAAAATAGTGAGCCTAATTAGAAACAGTGGTCATAGTCTAAAATGCTTTATCATTTCAAAAGTGTCCCCTTTGAATGGTGAAAGAGCAAACTCTGTCTAGCCACCAGATTTCCATAAAACAGAGTATGTTGTGAGAGATTTTGCAAAGTTAGTTGAGAGTGATTTTTGTCTACCCCTGTAAAAACAGTGAATAGAAAAAGAGTGTTGTTTGGAGGAAGGGTGTCTTGTTTCTATCAAAACACAAAGATCCTTGTTCAAACAAGAAAACATAGTTATCTCTTTTTCAATACCATTGGCCCAAGCATAGTGATAAGATTGAGTTTGTTCCATTTTGACAAATACTTGTTGTTTGGCATCAAGTAGACAAAACAGTGAATCATAAGGAGGATAGAGGTGTGGTTGAGAAAAACATTCCAAAGGCCATTTTTGACAGCTTGGTTTTGCAAAGAACATTAAAAACAAAATGCCTCCCAGGCAAGACAGTAGGAGTGGCCTTCACAGTAGGTTTGAGCCTATTTCCACTGAAGAGGTAAATGCTCATCCATCAGTCCTATTTAACTTCCATGAGGTTGGGTGTCTAGAGTTTTGTCAAAGGATGCAGGAGGTGAAAAGCTCTTCCCCTTTGACACATCTTTGTGCTCTGAGGTTTCAAGAGAATAACTTTCAGTTGGCAGGCTTGGATTTCAAGTTCTCTCCAAGGTCCATTTCCAAGGCCACTAAAATCCCTTATGTCGGAGAGAAGTGGTTTAAACAAAGCCACTTGGACTCAGAACAATACAAGCTTTTTCTGAAGCCTGAGCATAGAGATTCATGTGCATCCATTTTTCCCTTCTCATATCAATTAACTAGTTATGCCCCCTCATGAAGATAATCACGAAATACTTCACTTGCGAGGCAAGATTCTCCTGAGTCTATGCTTACCATGTCTGATTTTTCATGCATTTCACGAGGGCCATATTGTCAAATATCCCTTTCTTCCTACATAGAAGTATTGAGAAAATGGCCTCCACTGTTCAGAATCAGTAGACAGCCTGCCTCTTCCATCAGTCCCTCATCAAGGTTATCATTCTTCATCAGCTTGAGAAGAAGGAAATCTCTTGGGATACTTTCATTACACATCCAGATTTTGCCACTATCCCTTCATTTCATACATCTCCTTCACCTTCCATGCACCATCCTTCACCTTCCTCAAGCAAGCCCATTCCCAAGAAGCTCAAATTCCCCATTGAACAAGAAAAAGAGTAGGATGAGGAAGAAGAGCATGAGCAAGAGGAGGAATATGATGATGAGCAGCATCATGATGAAGAAGGGCAAGGGGAAGAAGGGCATGATGAAGAGGAAGATGATGATGAGTAGCATGATGGTGAGCAGCATGATGATGAACAAGTGTAGCACAGTGAGGGTGAGCAGCCTCATGAAGAAGAAGAGCAACATGATGAACAGGTGCAGCACAGAGAAGAAAGGAAACAACATGATGATGAACAGCAGACTCATGAAGAAAAACACAGTGAGGAGAGGCAGCCACTTGATGATGAACAATAGCCTCATGAAAAATAACAATAGCATGATGAAGAGGTGCAACACGGTGAGGAGGAAAACCCCCAAAAAGAAATTCAGAATTACAGTCAAGGCATCCATGAAGAAATCCAAGATATTGGCAAGAACAATGAGTAAAGTAACAAAGGAAAAGAGCCAATAGAGCATGTCCTAGCTGCCTCTCCTAGGCAAGGGGCCATGCTCTCTTCTTCAAAAGTGGCCAAGCCCCAGACATCAAGGAAAAGGGTGCCTAAAGATGTAACTCCAAATGTTACTAAGGCCCTCCGAAGCAAGGGAAAATTGCCCAAGAAGCCCATTGTCGAATTTCCCAACAGGAGGAAGACTAAAAGAGCCACCCAAAGAAAAGGAAAGGAGAAAGAAGAAAGCGGCCATGAAAAGGAGAGGGACTTCGACATAATTCAAATTCAAAGATGATAGTGACAATGAGGCCCCAAATCCTTGAAACTCTCTTAATCAATAGAGAAAACCAAATTGATGCTTTAACGACTGATCTTGAGAGGGCTAGAAACTTCAATCACTTTCTGCAAATTCAAAACAAAAAAATGAGTGTTCATATGGTTGTATATGAGACACGGGCCATCAAATACAAAAAAGAGGCCTCCAAAGCACAAGTGAGATTGGAAGAACTCATGGGTGAGTTCGATGACAGCGAAGATGAAGATCAGCCCAGGAGAAAGAGGCTAAGAACCATGGGGCTCAAAAAAGCCCTTGAGAAATAAAAGGAAGAAGAAGTTGCCCTTCTCCAATCTATCCCTCTCACTACATTGTTCACACAAGAGATAGAGAACAATCGAGAAGCATGGCTCGAGAGGGTTAATGATCACTTGGAGAGGAATTTGTAGAAGGCAAATAGAGACTTGAACCTTCAATGGAGGATGACCGGGCATTATAAGAAACTCAATCAGTTTGCCCGACGGAAATTGAAGGCCACTCAGGAAAAACTTAAGGAGGCTCAAAGGAGGCGCCCGGCACCAAAATTGAGGAAAGACACCTCAAAGCTCCAAATTTTTGCCTCATCTTCACAACATTTTTCTGAAAACCATTGAGGGTCATGCTCGCCAAAATTGGGCAAAATTCGACAAATTTTTGTTTTTTTTCATTTTTGGGGTTTTGGCTAAAAATCATGGGCATCGCCATTTCAGTTTGGGGCATCCTAAAAGGATTAAAATGCTATCACTGGATGCCATAATTTTAGGGGCATATACTCAGTGATTTTCAGATCAATTGAAGATCATTTTCTCCCCCAAAATTGCGAAAAACACTCGCTTTTTCTACACTCTGCCCCGTTTATCAGCAAGGCCTATTTTTGGGGTTTTGACACACAGGTCATTTTTTGGATAACTTCCAGTGGTCTGTTTGGAGAAAAATATGTATTTTCAGAAAATATACACTCATAGCTTTCCAACAAGCCATCACAGGCCTCGTTTTGACATCGGGAAGGCCTCCAAAAGTTGTCGGCAAGTCACAAGACTTTCTGCTGATATATTTCTTGAGTATTTTTGTAAAAATTGAACCTTTCAAAAGTGACTTTTCCTCATGCGTGTTTAGCTATTTTTGTACATGATTAATTATGAAAAGTCAATATATTTCCATTTTTTAGCATTTTTTAGATATTTTATTAGATATTTTGTGCCTTGGGCTTTGCAAAGCCTCAAGGACAAAATCAGATATTTTGGATAGGCCAATGAGATTGCAAGTTGAACTAAGAGATTTTCCTCACTTTGGCCTATATATTCCAAAGGATTTCATTGTAAATAAGGCTGAACTTGATGAATAGAAGCAATATATGGACACATAAGCTTGGAAGAAACACTTGTCTCATGCTTTTGGATAGTTTCTTGGATGTTTTTGGATGGTGAAAGAGGATTGTTGTTGGATTCCATGACTTGGTAGAATGGTATATTGTCTCTCTCTCTATTTTGTTTCTTATTTTTCATTCATAATTCCATGTTCTTGCTTTCTATAATACAGTAGAGAATAGATTTGAGACATGCCCTTGGAGGCACCTCAAATTTCCTGTTTCTTTATAGCTTCTATGTTTTCTTCATTCTTAGTCATATTAAAGAATCCTTGATTGCTCTTTAATAACTGAAGAATATTGTTTGCTTGCTTCATTTATGGTTTTATGCATGCTAAGTATGATTCACGGCATGCCCTGCTTACTCATGGCTAGCCATAGCTCCACCTATGAAACCTCTCTTTGATTGATTAGATTTTTATTTGTTGAACCAAAGAGGTCTTGTACTGATCTTGCCCTTTGCCTAAAACTATGTAATATTGTTTTCAAAGTGCCCAATAGCTTGAAATACTATGTTTAGGTGTTATTTCATAATGATTTGAGTTGTTTGTTTGTCTTAAATGTGTTTCCCCAAAGTCTGATAGCCATTTCCTAAAGTTAGAGAGTCATATATCTCTATGCATGGCTTTAATGTTTATTTCTATGCATTGAGCAGTTTACAGTTACATTTCTCATGATTAATGGTTAGCCCTACCATGTTTATGTCGGCTATTAAACTAGTTATGTTTGAAATCCTTTGTTCTTCACAAATTTAATGTCCATCTCACTCCATTTTTCCCAAAGATCCATTTTACCTCGAATCAAATCGGCCATTCAGCAACCTTGTATCACCATCTGAAAGCTTTCTTGACCTTTTCGACCCCAATGCCCAGTTGATCTAACATATTTTTTCCTATCTTATGTCTTTGATCGGTTCATCCCTCACAACCTAAAAGCCAAAACCAAAAACATACTTCATAACTAGCCTAAAATCAAGAACACAATAAGAAAACACACATATATCCATTACACAAATAGAGAGAGCCCTCTCTGAGTCCAGGAAGGCTAGGTCCTTGGGCTCAAAAGATTGGTTTGATGTTACACTGTCATTTGGCTTTCCAATAAGCCAAATCACGGGACCCTAACAGAGCCTTTTTCTGAAAGGAACCCGTATGTATATGCACTTTCACCGTGATGAACCAGCGTATAGATCTGTAAATATTCAGGACTGCATAAAATATCATATGAACATACTTACTCAGAATATACCCTTCACTTCACCAAACATGCACAAGATCACAGATCTAAAAATCTCAAAAACAAGTCAAGAAAATACAGTCTTTTCTGGTCCAAAGATCCGGATCCATCATTGTATTCATAAGTGCATAATTTTTTCATATCTATCAATAAATTGTAACCCATTCCATGCAGATATACTTCAAAGTGAAATTTTCAATCAATACCCATAAACATGCACTGCTTTGCACAACGATCTTCACCTCCTTATATAGTTTGAACCTTAGCCAATACCATGAGCCAAAAACCACACAAGTGCTAGTGGTATTCTTTGACGGGATCAAATATCCATTACTACGCTCAATATTGTGGGCTAATACAATGTTAAAGACCCTTGGTATCATAAACTAAGTGCGTAAGTACATACGCGACTTTTCTTCTTTGTACCCGCGTGTATACGCGACTTCTCTTCATCAAAACTGCATATACACTAATTCTGGATGTATACACGAGTTTCCTTCATAAAACCTGCAAGTACGTGGGATGCCTTCATCAAACCTGCTTATACATTTTGAAACATTACCTTTATCATTTCTCTGTCATTGACTAGAATTCATTTCTCTATCACATCTGAACTGACTTGTAGATACATCATTTTTACATCTTTAACAAATAGGTTGTTATCAAAAGGCAACTTGTCGAGTAGGTTTCTATCAAGGAAAACATAACAACATATTACATCATAATTCGAACAATCTCGTCCTTTGGACTTGATGGAAACCATGATGGTGGATGATCACCACAACTTGTAGGTACCAGATAGACACATAAATTATAAGCATTATTCAAACACCAAGTTACTCTCCCCCTTTGACATTAAGAGCAAAGGGTGAACCGATACAAGAATGTCAAGATCTATGCTGCACTATATGGATCATACTCCCCTGAATAGATGCTAAAGCTTCAAAACAAATTTTCAAGACTCTATAACATTTCCTATCACCAAGGATGCATACATCAATTACCCAACCAAGTGGGGTTACATATTTGACTCAACTAACCAACCAATTGGGTTTACATTATTGACTCAAGCACCCAACAAAGTGGATTTATAATTTAGAGAAAATTCCATACATGACTAAATATGAAAATTTATACATCATAGTTCTCAACATGACCCTTACATAAAATTTTAGATATGACTTTTATGACCAAGACCAAAGGACCTCAAGAGAGAGATCATAATGTAGCAACCAACATAATGCCAACAATGCATTATTCTCAGCAAGGCTAATGCTCCCCCTAAACCTGTGAATTCTAAACATTTTCATCAACCAATTCATCAAAGCATCTTCATCAAGAAAATAAATATCAAGGAAAGGAAATGTAATTTGAAAACCAGAAACGCAAATTATAGCCATCAACACCTAAGCAACAAATCCAAACCATATATTTCATCAACATGGAGAATATTGTTCTTAGGGCTAACCCATAGATTCTAGGACAGAAGGATCCATACGTGATTGGATAGAGAGAAACTCGCGTATATACGCGACTATGCTTCATGAAACCTGCGTACCAAACTCAATATTCTGAAATCAAATAGATCATATCAGTGAGGCAGAGACAACTCCCAGCTTCAGTCTGAGATATTCAAATGCTTCTCTGGGAAGAGGTCAAGTAATTATGTCAGCCACTTGTTATTTGGAGGGAGCATACTCCAATTTAACATTTTTCTCAAGCAATTTTTCACGTAAAAAATGATACTTGATAGGAATGTGTTTCATTTTGGAATGCATAAAAATATTTTTCGAGATACTGATGGAACTTGTATTATCACATAAGATGGAGATGGGAGGAGAACATTTAATTTCAATATCTAGTAATTCCTGCATCATCCAAAGAAGTTGTGTGCAACATGATGCATCCACCACATATTCTCTTCTATTGTAGATATGGCAATGGAACTTTATTTCTTTTTGAACCAGGATACTAATCAGGGGCCTATATAAAATGCACCACCACCAGTGCTTTTCTGGACATCAACATTTCCAGCCGAGTTGGCATCTGTGTAAGCATTAAGAGTAAGATCAACATTCGTGGTATACCATAGAAAAAAAACTTGAGTTCCTTGTAGATATTTCAATATTATTTTTATGGCCTGAAGATGTGACTCCTTTGGATTGGCTTTGAATCGTCCAACAATCCCAACTTCATGCATGATATCCAATCTAGTCCCTGTTAGATAAAGCATGCTTCCAATCATAGATCTATACTCTGCTTGGTTTACCATGGAAGAATAATCATGAGAAGTGAGGTTACATCTGGTCACCATTGGAGTGCTCACAGGTTTGCAATATTCCATCCCATACTTATTCAGCATCTGCTTGAGATATTTTTCTTGTGAGAGAAAGATGCCATCTTTCACTTGTTGCACTTGTAAGCCAAGAAAATATGTTGTTTCACCAAGTAAAGACATTTCAAATTCCTGCTGCATAACAGAAGCAAATTTATGACTCATGGATTCTTCATTACTCCAAAAAATGATGTCATCAACATAAACAACAATAATCAAAAGTTTATCATCCCCAATTTTTGTGTATAAGTTATTGTCTATAGATCCTTTTGTGAAACCTTGTTGTTGAAGCCTATTTGTCAAGAGGATAGTACCATGCTTGAGGGGCTTGTTTTAGACCATATAGGGCCTTTTAAAGTTTGCAAATAAGTTTTTCATCATTTCCCAGAATGAATCCTTCTGGTTGTTCTATATAAAATTCTTCTTCCAGATCACCATTAAGGAATGAATATTTTACATCCATTTGATAAACCTTGAATTTTTGAAAACTTCAAAATACAAGAAACATTCTTATGGATTCAAGTCTGGCTCCTGATGCAAATGTTTCTTCAAACTTTATACCTTATTGTTGAGCATACCCTTTACAAAAAAGTCTAGCTTTGTTTCTAATTACATCTCCATTCTGATTTAACTTGTTTTTGAATATCCACTTTGTTCCAACAACATTTTTATCATGAGGTCTTGGAACCAATTCCCAAGAATTATTCTTTTCAATTTGATCAAGTTCTTCATTCATGGCCTGAATCCAACATTCATCTTTACAAGCTTGATTTACATTTTGTGGTTCAATGGTGGATAAAAATACTAGATACACTAGTGCATTTGGCGGAAATTCCGACACTTTAGTTCCAACACTTTTGACCAAATGTCGGAAATTTCCCCAAATTTTATCAATTTTTCAAACCCCGCCCACAACTGTCACTATACTAAAATTTGGAGACAAGTGTCGGTATTGTGACACTTAGAGGTAAGTGTTGGTCTTGCGAAGTTTGGAGAAAAGCGTCAGAAGTACGATGGATTGGACAAAAATGTCGGTCTTGCGACACATAGAGCTGAGTGTTGCTATTATGACATTTGGAGCAAAGCGTTGGAATTGCGACGGTTCAGGCGAAGGAGTCGGTCTTGCGACGGATTGGTAGCAAGTGTCACTATTGCGACGTTTGGATAAGGCATCAGAATTGTGACGGTTCAGGCGAAGGTGTTGGTCTTGCGACAGATTGGTAGCAAGTGTCGCTATTGCGACGTTTGGATAAGGCGTCGGTCTTGCGACACTTAGAGCTTAGTGTTGCTATTGCGAAGTTTAGATAAGGCGTTTGGTAAGGCATTGGTCTTCCGATGCTTGGATAAAAATATTTAAAAAAAAAATTCCACCCAATGTACTATTTTGAATGCATATCCTCTGCCTTGAGTCAATTTTGCATTTAGAGAAGAATTGTAAGTACCATCTAACATATTTATTCTTGCAAGTCTTAGATAATTCTTATTCATTTTGGAAGAAGTACGCACTTTATGCGGATGATAACTCTTCACACGACCTCCTTTTCTTTACTTATTTTAGTGCTTGTATTATTTAGAAGTCAAGAAGACTAGTTTCCTTTTTCCATTCTTATTGAAGTCCCTAAAAGATCCATCCTCATTATTCTTCTGTAGTGAAACATGCTCAAAAGCAAATATTTTTTTATAACATAGATGCATATTAGTTTTTAGATAACAAGAACAAGTGTCGGTATTGCGACAGTTAGAACATCATGTGTTGGTATTGTGACAGTTGTGTCAAGTGTCAGTATTCCGATGTTGCGGAGGCAAGTGTTGTTAGTGTTTAGGAACAATCTTAGGGTTTGGGGTTTGGGAGTTATTTTTGGTGATCGAGTCTTGTCCTGTGAGGTCTCCCAATGAGAAACACATTCGTGTGGGTCGTTTCATTCGAGGGCGTCCATATCATTTTTGCTAAGTTGTGACCGCCCAAGTGCCTTGTGCATGTTCGGGTGGCATGTTTGTCGTTTGCTCCCGTGTGGCATCGTCTGGTCAGGCGCGCCGTGTCGCACCATGTGAGGTAGCCCAACCAGGTGTGTTCGGGTTGGGTCATTTAGTTCGAGGGCGCTCGTATAAGTTTTGCTAAGTTGTGACCGTCGGGTGCCTTGTGCATGTTCAGGCAGCTCCTTTGCCGTTTTCTCCCTTGTGGCATCGTTCGGTGGGGTGTGTCGTGTCGCGTCATGTGAGGTCGCCCGACCGGGAGCGTTCAGGTCGGGTCATTTCATTAGATGGCACCCGTATCAGTTTTTCTAAGTTGTGACCAAACGAGTGCCTTGTGCATATTCGAGCGGCCCATTTTCCGTTTTCTCCCTTGTGGCATAGATCGATCGGGTGCGCTGTGTTGTGCCATGTGAGGTCGCCCGACTGGGCACATTCGGGTCGAGTCTTTTTGTTCGAGGGCGCCCATATCAGTTTTGCTAAGTTGTGACCGCTCAGGTGCCTTGTGCACGTTCGCGTGGCCCGTTTGTCATTTGTTCCCTTATGGCATCGTTTAGTTCGGTCACGCCGTGTGAGGGCGCCTGACCAAGCGCGTTTGGGTCAGGTCGTTTCATTTGAGGGCGCTCGTATCATTTTTGCTAAGTTCGGGCATCCCGTTTGCTATTTTCTCCCTTGTGGCATCGTTCGTTCAGATGCATCGTGTTGCGTCGTGTGAGGTCACCCGACCGGGCGTGTTCGGATCAGCTCATTTCGTTCGAGGGCGCCTGTATCAGTCTTGCTAAGTTGTGACCGCCCGGGTGCTTTATGCATGTTCGGGTGGCCCGTTTGTTGTTTTCTCTCTTGTGGCATTGTTTGGTCAGGCGCGCCGTGTCGCACCGTGTGAGGTCACCCGACTGGGCGCATTCGGGTTGGGCCGTTTCATTCGAGGGTGCCCGTATCAATTTTGCTAAGTTATGACTGCCTGGTGCCTTGTGCACGTTTGGGTGGCCCATTTTTCATTTGCTCCCTTGTGGCATCGTTTGGTCGGGTGTGTCATGCCACACCGTGTGAGGTCGCTCGATCGAGCGCGTTCGGGTCGACCCATTTCATTCGAGGGTGCCTGTATCATTTTTGCTAAGTTGTGACTGCCTAGGTGCCTTGTGCACATTCGAGCGACCCGTTTTCCGTTTGCTCCCTTGTGGCATTGTTCGGTCAGGCACGCCGTGTCGGGCCATGTGAGATCGCCCGACCGAGCGCATTCGAGTCGGGTCGTTTCGTTAGAGGGCACCCATGTCAGTTTTGCTAAGTTGTGACCAACCGGGTGCCTTGTGCACGTTTGGGCGGCCGGTTTTCCGTTTTCTCCCTTATGGCATCGTTCGTTCGGGTGCGTCATGTTGTGTCGTGTGAGGTCGCCCGACCGGGCACATTCGGGTCGAGTTGTTTCGTTCGAGGGTGCCCATATCAGTTTTGCTAAGTTGTGACTGCTAGGGTGCCTTGTGCACGTTCGGGCGGCTCGTTTGCCATTTTTTCCCTTATGGCATCGTTTGGTCAAGCGTTTCGTGTCACGCCATGTGAGGGCGCCCGAAAAAGTGCGTTCGAGTCGGGTTGTTTCATTCGAGGGCGGCCGTATCAATTTTGTGAAGTTGTGACCACCCGGGTGCCCTGCTCACGTTCGGGCGGCTCGTTTTCCATTTTCTCCCTTATGGCATCATTCATTCAGGCACGTCGTGTTGCACCATGTGAGGTCGCCCGACCGGGCGTGTTCGGGTCAGGCCATTTCATTCGAGGGTGCCCGTATCAGTTTTGCTAAGTTGTGACCACCCAGGTGCCTTGTGCATGTTCGATCGGCCCATTTGTCATTTTCTCCCTTGTGGCATCGTTCGGTTAGGCGCACCGTGTTGCACCGTGTGAGATCGCCCAACCGGGCACGTTCGGGTTGGGCAGTTTCGTTCGAGGGCACCCGTATTAGTTTTGCTAAGTTGTGAATGCCAGGGTGCCTTATGCACATTCGAGCAGCCCATTTTTCATTTACTCCCTTGTGGCATCATTCGGTCGGGAGCGCCATGTCGCGCCGTGTGAGGTCGCCCGAACGGGCGCATTCGGGTGGGGTCGTTTCATTCGAGGGCGCCCGTATCATTTTTTCTAAGTTGTGACCACCCAGGTGCCTTATGCACGTTCAGGCGGCCTGTTTTCCATTTTCTCCCTTGTGGCATCGATCGATCGAGCGCATCGTGTCGTGTCGTGTGAGGTCGCCCGACCGGGTGCGTTAGGGTCGGGTCATTTCATTCGAGGGCTCCCATATCAGTTTTGCTAAGTTGTGACTGCCCAAGTGCCTTGTGCATGTTTGGGTGGCCCGTTTTCCATTTTATCCCTTGTGGCATTGTTCATTCAGGTACGTCGTGTGAGGTCGCCTGACCGAGCACGTTTAGGTCAGGTCGTTTCGTTCGAGGGCGCCCGCATCAGTTTTGCTAAGTTGTGACCGCTCAGATGCCTTGTGCATGTTCGGGCATGCCGTTTTCCATTTTTTCCCTTGTGTCATCGTTCGGTTGGGCGCATCGTGTCGCGCCATGTGAGGGCTCCCTACCAAGCGCGTTTGGGTTGGGCTGTTTCGTTCGAGGGCGCTCGTATCATTTTTGCTAAGTTGTGACCGCCTGGGTGCCTTGTGCACGTTTGGGTGGCCTATTTTCCATTTGCTATATTGTGGCATCGTTCGTTTGGGCACGTCGTGTTGCGCCGTGTGAGGTCACCCGATCGAGCGCGTTCGGGTCGAGCCGTTTCGTTCGACGGTGCCCGTATCAGTTTTGCTAAGTTGTGATCACCCAGGTGCCTTGTGCACGTTCGGGAGGCCCATTTTCCATTTTCTCCCTTGTGGCATCGTTTGGTCGAGCGCTTCGTGTCGCATAGTGTGAGGTCGCCTGACCGGGCACGTTCGGGTCGGGTCGTTTCATTCTAGGGTGCCTGTATCAGTTTTTCTAAGTTGTGACCACCCGGGTGCCTTATGCAATTTCGAGCGGCCCGTTTTCCATTTTCTCCCTTGTGGCATCGTTCGATCAAGCGCGCCGTGTGAGGGCGCTCGACCAAGCGTGTTCGGGTCAGGCCGTTTCATTCGAGGGCACCTGTATTAGTTTTGCTAAGTTGTGACCACCCGGGTGCCTTGTGCACGTTCGGGCAGCCCGTTTGTCGTTTGTTCCCTTCTGGCATCGTTCGGTCGAGCACAGCATTTCACGCCGTGTGAGGGCACCCGACCAAGTGCGTTTGGATCGGGCCATTTCGTTCGAGGGCACCCGTATCAGTTTTGCTAAGTTGTGACCACCCAGGTGCCTTGTGCACGTTTAGGCGGCCCGTTTTCCATTTGCTCCCTTATGGCATTGTTCGTTCGGGTGAGTCATGTTGCGCCGTGTGAGGTCGCTCGACTGGGCGCGTTCGAGTCGGGTCGTTTCGTTAGATGGCGCCCATATCATTTTTGCTAAATTGTGACCTCCCGGGTGCCTTGTGCACGTTCGAGCGGCCCTTTTGTCATTTTCTCCCTTGTGGCATCGTTCGGTCGGGCGTGCTATGTTGCACCGTGTGAGGTCACCCGACCAGGCGCATTCGGGTCGGGCCATTTCATTCGAGGGTGCCCGTATTAGTTTTTCTAAGTTGTGACCACCCGGGTGCCTTATGCACGTTCGTGCGGCCCGTTTTTCATTTTCTCGCTTGTGGCATCGTTTGGTCGGGTACGCCGTGTTGTGCCATGTGAGGGCGCCCAACCAAGCACGTTCAGGTCGATCAATTTCGTTCAAGGGCGCCCATATCATTTTTGCTAAGTTATGACCACCCAAGTTCCTTGTGCATGTTCTGGTAACCCGTTTTTCATTTTCTCCCTTGTGGCATCGTTCGTTCAAGCACACCGTGTTGCACCGTGTGAGTTCGCCCGACCTGGCACGTTCGGGTTGGGTCGTTTCATTCGAGGGCGCCCATATCAGTTTTGCTAAGTTGTGACCACTCAGGATTTTTGTGCAAGTTCAAGTGGCTCGTTCGCCATTTTTTCCCTTGTGGCATCGTTCGGTCGGGCGCACCATGTCGCATTGTTTGAGGTCACCCGACCAGGCACATTCGGGTTGGGCCGTTTCATTCGAGGGCGCCCATATCAATCTTTCTAATTTCTGACCACTCGGGTTCCTTGTGCACATTCAGGCAGCCCATTTGTCATTTTCTCCCTTGTGGCATCATTCGTTCGGGCGCATAGTGTTGCGCCATGTGAGGTCGCCCGACCGGGCGTGTTCGGCTTGGGTCGTTTCATTTGAGGGCGTCCGTATCATTTTTTCTAAGTTGTGACTTCCCATGTGCCTTGTGCATGTTCCAGTGGCCTGTTTTTTGTTTTCTCGCTTGTGGCATCATTCGATCAGGCGCGTTGTGTCACACTGTGTGAGGTCGCTCGACTGGATGCATTCGAGTCGGGCCATTTCGTTCGAGGGTGCCCGTATCAGTTTTGCTAATTTGTGACCACCCGGGTGCCTTGTGCACATTCGAGCATCCTATTTGTTGTTTGTTCCCTTGTGGCATCATTCGATCGGGCGCACCGTGTGAGGCCGCCCGACCGGGCGCGTTCGGATCGAGTTATTTCATTCGAGGGCGCCCGTATTAGTTTTGCTAAGTTGTGACTACCTAGGTGCCTTGTGCACATTTGAGCAGCCCATTTTCCATTTTCTCCCTTGTGGCATCGTTCAGTTGGGTGCACCATGTCGCACTGTGTGAGGTCGCCTGAACGAGCGCGTTTGGGTCGGGTCATTTCGTTCAAGGGCACCCGTATCAGTTTTGCTAAGTTGTGACCACCCAGGTGCCTTGTGCAAATTCGGGTGGCCCGTTTGCAATTTTCTCCCTTGTGGCATCATTCGGTCGGGCACGTCGTGTCGCGCCGTGTGAGGTCACCCAACCAGGCGCATTCGGGTCGAGTCGTTTCTTTCGAGGGCGCCTGTATCAGTTTTGATAAGTTGTGACTTCCCAGGTGCCTTGTGCACGTTCGGGCAGCCCATTTTTCATTTTCTCCCTTGTGGCATTGTTGAGTTAGGCGCACCATGTCGCGCCGTGTGAGGTCGCCTAACTGGGCGCATTTGCATCAGGTCATTTTTTTCGAGGGCTCCCGTATCAGTTTTGCTAAGTTGTGACCACCCAGGTGCCTTGTGCACGTTTGAGCGACCCGTTTGTCATTTTCTCCCCTGTACTGGTATCGTTCACCATGTTGTGGCATGTGAGGTCACCCAACCAGGCGCGTTTGAGCCGGGCTGTTTTGTTCGAGGGCGCCCGTATCAGTTTTGGTAAGTTGTGACCGCCCGAGTGCCTTGTGCACGTTCTGGCGACCCGTTTTCCATTTATTCCCTTGTGGCATCATTCGATCGGGCACACCATGTCGCACTATGTGAGGGTGCCCGACCAAGCGCATTTGGGTCTAGTCATTTCGTTCGAGGGCGGTCGTATCAGTTTTGCTAAGGTTGATTGCAATAGACATTTTCATCAACAAATGTAAAGCAATGGCTAAAAAATCCTATAAATTAATAAATAAAGAAGACATGGCAACAAGCAACAATAATTACATTTGGCTTGATTGAAATAGACATTTTCATCAATAAATGTAAAGCAATGGCTAACAAATACTATAAATTAATAAATAAAGAAGACATGGAAAAAAGCAACAATACTTACAAAATTGTTACACTGAGATGCAAATAATAAGCAACTAATGTGCACAAACAGAGACCAATGAAACTATCATCTTAACCCCTGCCCCTTAAACACTAATTCCCAACCCCTAACCCATTTAACCCCCTAAACCTCTAAACCCCTAACCCATTTATCCCCTAAACCATAAACCTCTAAACCCTTAACCCCTAACCCATTTAACCCCCTAAACCCCTAGTAAACCCCTAACCCCGCCCAAGGAAACACGTTTTTACGGGTCGGGTCGAGTCATGTGATGGCGCTCATGGAAACGAGTTCGGGCGAGTGATCGGGTTGGGTTAGGTCGTGTGAGGGTGTTCATATCAAAAATGATAAATTGTGACTGCCTTAAAATCCAGTGCCTCCTCATAAGGGACAAGATCAACAACATTAGGATTTTTTTGCAATAAACAAGGGTATTTCCAGGACACAGTCAGGTGGAGAAAGAGTATAAGAGCCAAATTTCTCATGAATGTGGGACACTGGAACTTAAGATTTTCTGGAGTAGTGATGAGGTGCATTCTGGTTATTAAGACTTCATCAGATGGCCATTCTCCGAACTTAAATTGTGTGACAACACTGTGGCTGAGTTTGAAACTGGAGATTGAACATACATTTGGTTTGATTGCAATAGACATTTTCATTAATAAATGTAAATCAATGGCTAACAAATACTATAAATTAATAAACAAATAATACATGGCAACAAGCAACAATACTTACAAAATTGTTACATTGAGACGCAAAGAATAAGCAACTAATGTGCACAAACAGAGACCAATGAAACTGTCATCTTAAACCCTAACCCCTTAAAAACTAATTCCCAACCCCTAACCCATTTAACCCCCTAAACCTCTAAACCCCTAACCCATAAACCCTTAACCCTAACCCATTTAACTCGCTAAACCCATAGTAAACCCCTAACCCCACCCAAGGAAACACGTTCGTACAGGTCTGGTCGAGTCACGTGATGGCACTCAAGGAAACGTTTTCGGGCGAGTGATCAACTTGTATAGAAGATCTATGACACCTTACATTTTTCCTTTGCTTGAATATTAATCTCCTAGAAATATCCTATACAAGTTGATCATATTTCCACATAAATTAATATTTATGCCCAAACATCATTTTCAAGGACTCCCCTTTTCTACTCTATAAGTTTGACATGCCCATTGGCTCTCTTTCCTTGCAATAAATTTATGGTAATGGCAAGGTATATTTTCTTCTCAACTCCTAGCATAGGCTCAAAAAAAAAAATTATCTAGCGTTCCCATATCTCTAGAAGATCATTCATTATGTCTCCTTTCCTTTTCACCCACAAATATTTGTGGGTGTCCCAATGGGCCAACATTTTTAACATGGCCCATTCACCTAAAGGGAATATCATAATAATCTAAAACTTGGTTAGTTCCATCTCTACACAACTTAGCTACAATTTTGGCGGTCTAAGATTTTGTTCTTTCATTCATTTTAATAAACTTCTCTAGAGTGTCCCCAATAAGTATTAAAGTTATCCCCTTACAAATTCAACAAGAAGTGAAAGGAGCTTTACCCGAATAGCTTATACAATCTCTTTTTCCTTGAGAGGGTCATAATAGGGTCACCATTATTTTAATGACATGTAATTATTTCTCGAGAACCAATTCTATTTTTGGATGACTTCCACATCCTTACTAGACACGAAAGTAAATTAAACAATGTCTATCCCTTTGCTAATAAGTGGAAGAATGAAGTATAACCCAACACTGATGTCCAATACCTATTTATTCATTGACTCATAAAAGTCTTAGATATATGTCTCATATATAAATTTTTCACAGGTAGCATTAATGTAGTATTTGATCCATGTGTACATATTCCATGAAAATTATCATTAAAATATCTTATTTCATCTTCATATCATTAACTTTAATCCTTCTAATCCTATTTCTAGTACCAGCTTTTCCCTTTTGTTATTTTCCCAAGAACCCTACCCCACCTCGTAAATACCACATAGTGATGTTTCCAAAAATTTAGATCTCCTTCACCTAATAGAAAACTCTAGCCATTATAAGTTCTTAAAGTTAAAAGGTTTGATTAAACACACAAAAGAGTATAAGGAAGCTTATGGGGTGATATTAATAAGGGAACTAAAAGCTTTTATTGAAAACCTTAATGCCATGTTTAAGGGAACTAAACGAATTATATGCCATGTTTAAATTAAAACTAACTTGGCATTTGAAAGGTTTTAATACCTATTTATATGGTGGAGCATTGCTGCCATAAACTATGGTTTTAATAGGCATTTCAAACGAATTACAAAGGTTTCAGATTAATCATCGCGGGCCTTTCAAAATTTTACATTAATCACTACAGCTACCCCTGCATGTAATCAGTACTACAGCTCCTTTCCTTTTCTAATCGACTCAAACCCTACTGGTTATATGCCTCATGTTGCAAAGAACCACCTGTCACGCAAGAAACTCTAGAAAGTAGGCCCGTCCTCCATCAGCAGGAAAAATGGTATGGCTAAACAGAATTTTTCCAGATTTTGAAAAGCGATTTTACCATTTAGAATGCCCGGGTTTTGAAACAGAGAAATAAATTGGGCTGGTCGTTTTCTTTGAAAAGGGCATGCCTATAGATTTGGTTTTGTTTTTAATACAAGTCAATGTAAGACATAATGAATTCCCTAAACGAATGTGTTACTCCAAGGATATGTTTGGTATGTGTGCATTTGGATGGCTCTGTATTGATGAAGCACATTCTTCCTAGATGTATATGAATGTAATGAACATATAATCAAAATGTCCAAATATCCCAAAGATGAAGGGTGTTTCCTTTAAGTATGCATTTTGAATCCTCCTTTTAACTACCTTTGACTGCACGTTGCATCATATTATTAACTCTATCTTGCAATGAGGCGAATCCAAAGACTTTGAAGGGGAGCATTCTAATACAAATTATTTCTTTATTCATGCTTAGTGTGATAAGCATGCTAAACCTCAATCTCCAGCAAATTTTTTATATGTATAAAACCTCCAAACAACAATCAAAACTTAAATTTTCAAAACTGGAAATGCACTTGCACTACTGTTGTTTAATGATACGACTACCTATAGACTTGCCAACACCCAAACTAAAAAATATATCCTCTGTTTTTCTGTTATAACAGTCATTTAACCATTTTTATGAGTCGACTGAGCCTATTCCTTCAAATGACAGGTGATATATCCGACTCAATTGGATCTTGATATTATTGAAGGACTTTTCCTACAGCTTTATGACAGGGACAACAAAATTTGAACTCATCATTTGCCAACATGTTGCATTATATTTCCAGTAATGATTTCCTTCTTGTTATTTTTTCATTTTTTGTAGATGAGTCAGTCCTACTAGAATTCCTGCTATTTAATAAAATGTTGTAATAATTCAGCATGAAGAGGGTGAAAAACTATCCAATGTATGAGCCTTTACTTTCAACCCCATGATTTATCTTCTCTTGTTGCAAACTGCTAGAACACTTCTTTTTTGTTGATTCAATAAGTCTGTAATTTGCTTCAAGGCTATTCAATTCACATGGCAACTCAACAGTCTTTGTAACTCTTCACCTCCTCATGCGTTGTCTCCGCAAATGCCTAGGGTAGCTTTTGGTGGTGAATGTTTCAATTCAGCTTTTAGATATTTTTCTTTTAGCATTTTTGTAGCATACGGCCTCATTTGTTTACCAAGCTAAGTCATTAAGCAATACAAATTAAAAAATAAATACTTGATGGTGATTGCACGAACCCAAGGATGCCCTAGAGGTATATTTAGAAAATATTTAGGTTGGAGTCTCTCTAATTTTGGTGTGTGTTTTTCTCCAGTGCCACCCTCAACTTTTCAAAACTTAAAAATATTTATAAAAAAAAAGACACGGAAAGGTAAACACTCTCTGCCAAGATTTTCCACATAGAGCAGGTTGATCAACCACATATACATCACCAGTTTTTTCTCTTCAGATTTGTAACTTAGAAGAGCTTTGTCTGACCACCTTCGAGTTGCTCCCAGAGTCACCTAGGCAAGCCCTCTCAGTATCATCCTCTTTCTGTAGTACCTAATTAGTAATTTAATTAACCATAACAGTTTCTTGATCATGCAGGTATTTCAAATATATTGCCAATAAGCATAAATCTTTCATGTTAAACAATCAGGTCAAGATACTTTAGACTGTGATGCAAAAATTACAAAGAAACCACACCAACACTCAAATAACAAACAAATTCAAACCTCTACAAAGTATAAATAGATATCTGATAAAATTAATTCCACCAAAAAAATGTGCTTAACTAAAGAAAATTCTAATTAATGTGCTTTCAAGACAAAGATTTCAACGGTACTGATGTTATAAACATACCCGTACACCTCATGAAAAATCAATGTGTATAAGTAGACCATCATAAGGCTCATTTTAAACATCATTATTATCATTGTATAAATCATTTTTATTAAATCAACAAGAAGCAAGAAACAATTTCATTCAGTTCCACTAAAGAAAAGTATATGGAAGTTTCATATACTTATTATGGAGCTATCTATATTTTCAACTTGATTGTAGAGTCAACCAATCAGTTGTTGAAGCCCAATATTGTCTCTTGTGAGAATCAAAGTTACATCAAGCTCTATGAAAATCCAATGTGTCATGACCATTTCAAACACATTGATATTCAATACAATTTCCTAAGATTCCAAGTTCATTAGAGAGTTGGTAGTGTTGGACCACATTCTGAAAAAGTTGCATATGGTTAATAGTTTGAAAAATCTCGTACTAAAGGGGAAGTTTGACAAGTTGGGAGAGAATATTGGGTTATTGGAAAAAAAAAAATCTCAAGAGTGTTAGATTACCTAGTTGGTCTGAGTTGGTCTCACCTCAGCATTGAGAAGTTGAGCAACACCAGGATTTCAGAGCTAGATTGTGGTACACTAGTCAGAAATATTCTTAAATACAACTAGAATCTTATAATGACACCTTCGAGGATAGACGAATTAGTTGTTGGGTCACACCCACCAAGTATGGCACACTAGTTGAGGAGATTAACACCATCATCTCAGGTGCATTCATGAGTGCACACTTATGGAATTAGGCACCTTCAGGAGAGGAGTTATATCTACTATGATAATGCACTACTCTAAAAGAAAAGCCTTGCATACAAGGCAAAGTTATGAGGGAGTTTCTCTACTCAAGTGAGATGCACCACTAACACTATCATTAGCTTGTTTTCTAACAACACCTTCTCTTAACTTATAAATGAAATGGATGGGCACAATAGTTAAAAATTTGTAGAAATAGATAATAAGAGTGAGTCTAGCTTGTAGGTTGTAGTAAAAGCTTTTGTGAGATGAAAACTTGTTGTGACATTCTTCTATTTCAGTAATAAAGACTTTTATGCAATTGTTTTTGGAGCCTGCTCTTTTTATCCTAAATTCTTAGATAGCAGATTTGTGTAGAGTGAGCCTAATATATTTGTTTTTTTAATCCACTGTACATGTTGTGTTTGCACTCTTGAATTTACATCCTTCAATTTCTGCTCATACAAATCTGAAATTTTGATAGGCAGATACTAAAGTTCAGTCATGTTGTTAGGATTTTTTAATTCTATGAGGGTATTCTCTTGTTTTCAATAGTATTTTCATATTTCTGCATCACAACTCATCTCTTCCATTTCATTCTACTATAATACAAAAATCATTTCTAGTATAGTTTAGTTTATATATGCTTTTTACTTAAGTTATCTTTTATTTTATTTTATAGGAGCAGTACTAAGCAATCTCAATTCAAACTCCCTTTGTATTCACACTGTTGTATGTGTGTGTTCATTGGACATTATCTCATATTTACATTATCTTTGAGTGCATACTTGTGTATCACAATTCACGTGTTAGAATTGACAATTATGAATCAACATGTTGCATTTTTGTGTTGTATGACCTTAAGTTGTTGTTTCTAGTTAGTCTTGCAGCAAGTGTCTTCATAGACAACCCTACAACCATAATTCTGGCTAAGGAAAATAAACTTGTTGTGTCCAATGGCTGAAAAGCATGACAAATTAGATCTCAAAGATGAAGATAGTTCAATACAGAGAATGTGACTGAAATTATTCAAAACAATACTTATAGCCAAGTATTATATCATTTTCAGGGAAAGCCAATAAACTCAAAACAATTTTCTAGGGAAAAAATAATGTAGAAGCCAACACACATGGCCTTGGAAATTTTATAGTCTAATATTTTTCGGGATAAATCTAGGAAAAATAACCTTTTCCCAACTTTAAATTGTTCATGTGTTGTAAATTTCATGAATTAAAAGGACACAATAACATGAATTATGGAATTGGTTTGTTGACCTGTCATTTGAGTAAATACTAAATGCCCCAGCAATATTCTTATGGGGCTAAGCCAAATTTCTACATAATACTTATTGGCAACCACTACTCTTGATGCATTCACCCTTAAAAGGATTTATCATCACATGAATCCAATGGTTATTCTTGTTGAGCCTCTGCTCGCCTGAAATATTCATGGGTATACACAAACTATTATATATTCTAATGTATATTAAGGATTCAGTGGAATATTGCAAGATCCAAATATGGGCACAAGTTAGACAAGGAAACAATCTCAAATCCTAGAAATTACAAAGTACAATTATATTCAAAGGAATGACTCAGAAGAGAGATTGCAACAGTGGAGGCACAAGAATTTAACATCTCTGGGACTATAGAAATATTAATGCCAATGCTAGAGAACAAGATCCTTTGAGGGCTCATTGGCTATAATATGGAGGATGGTTGTCTCTAGATAAATAAGAAAGAGAGAGAGAGACCACATTCTAATAACAGATATCGCCAGTCTCTATTTAAAATGGATGCCTAGACACCAAGACCTATCAAGGTGAGATGAATGTTATAAATTAAATCATTGGTTGCAGTAAATAAAATTTAGAAGTTTACTTCATTGGGGTAGCATCGAATGTGCAAAAATGGCATTCCTCATGTTCCCATGAAACCATATCCCCTTTGGTTGGCAGGACACTAGCCTATGATAAATTTTTCTCATCTTATATACTCTACAATTGATTTGGAAAGAGGAGGTAAAAATGGTAATTTTTGGAAGTTTTAATTTCAGGACATTTTAGTGGGGCATTGGCTGGTAGATAGTGAGATTACGTTGAAATGTGGCTTTGTTGCAACACTGCAGAATTATACAGGAAACTTTTTGTACAAAAATTGCAACTAGAGGCAGTTATGGCCCTCACATAACTGAAATAGGGAGACTCTGTATGTGGTTGTAACTATTCTATATGTATCACATTAATAGGGATATCAATCAACAAATGGATCACTAAGGTAATTACACCATTAGCCTAGACTAAAAGGGGGCATATTTTTCAAAGGTGATTCTAGAACTATATATTGACAAGACCTTGAAAAAGGATTTATTTGATTACATAGTTGTTATAGTTTTAAGGTCAATTAATTAACCTAAGAGTTGGCATAAACAGAACTGAAATAAACCAAGAAAGGTGTGAACATAATTTTGAAATAGTCTCTAACTTGGTGTTGTGAAATGACTTTGTTTCATATAAGATTAGGTGTTGTTCTTGTCATAAAAAAACCCTATATGAATTTACCTTGTCAATGGTTAGAGTGCTTTCCATTTGAAAACATACCTCATCTATGCGTTGAATTGACACAATGATACAAATTATAGTGAAAAAACATAGTGATCCTACAGTTGTCAACATGTGATAGTAATTCTCGCTGCAATCTCATTGCACATAGGTACAACAACTCAGGCAATCTCAGTCAAGGAATTATTAGACTTATCATTTTTCATTTTGTGTTTTCAAGTTAGATATTGTTTTCAAGTTTTCAAATTTCAAATTTTATTGCAGTGTGGCAAACTGATCAGGGCAGTACAGAAACAACCCTGAGATAGGATGATCGCGAAAAGGGGCCAGTGGAAGAACATGTAAAGTGCTAGAATTTCTCTATCTTCAGGTATTTTATTTATTTACGTAATTGAAATAATATTAATTTTGTTAACATATTCAGAGACCTAGCCATGGTACGCCTGATGATTCCCTCTACGAGGAAGAGCTTTCTTCATCCCCTTGTCCATTGTTGTTGCTACGAAAAAGGCGCGAAAAGCAATGTTGGAATTTGAGCATGGAAAATTTTAGGGGCTAATATTTGCAGGTGGGCTAATTTTCCATGGTTTTTCCAAAAAAAGGATTCGCCAATTTCCATTTTTTTATAAAAATGATTCGCCCAAATTTTACAATACAAACTTATTTTACGTTAAATATCACCAACATTATATAGGAAATATATATACTATCATTATAAATTTGAATAATTTTACAAATACATAAATAAACAATTTATAGTTTACATATTAGGGACTAGTAAGATTCGCCAATTTTTTAAACTTCAAGATAATTTTCCATCCTTAAAATTTTCCCTAAACTTGAGTGTTTGGTAGATGCTTCACCTCAAACACCTGAAATAGCAATGAGGATAACACAACTTATGACCTAGCTAGAAACATATAAGGTAATAATAAAAAATCAAAAGGATATTTTTTTTGTTTTGCATGAGATGAATTGTGATAGTTTGATTTTTAATTTTACATTAACTAAACTAACAAAAAAATTCTTTTGTATGTAGCATTATCTAACACCAGCTGCACCCGGTGTTGGTGGTAGTGGGACACAAGGGTAAGATATTTCCGATCCACCCTCTCATACACCTTCTATGCCTTTAGATGGCAGCCGAGAAATGCACCCTGCCCAAGAAGACACCCAACCAACCGTTGAACGTGTTGGCAGTGATGAGGTTGATATGGCCAACTATATTATTGTGTTTCCTAGAGCTACACATGTCAGCTCCACGGGGACCATTAATGGCACGTTGTTGGTGAACGATGAAGGTGTCCCTATAAAGCATGTACAACTCCTAGGTAAGTTTTAATATTTTAACTATTCCATGTACTCTATCTAAAACATATTTTATCATGATTTTTATTTTTAAATTAATGATAATATCTTTTTTCTGTGTAGGAAACAATGAGTTCTACAGGTTTTTGGAGAGCCATGCTTTGGTAATTTTTGGCCCAACCATACGTACAAGGTAGAATTCCCAGAATTTCAACCTAAAAAAAGAACTTCTAGATTATCTAGAAGCCCTTTTTTTGGGTGGGCACATTTGACAGAACAGCGGTGGCTCAGGTAGCTGGAAAATATTTGAAATATACCAGGGACACCTATAGGACGCAATTGTAATTTAACCCTAGATATGAGCATCCTCTCACAGTTCCAGAGAGTGAGTAGAGAGCACTCATCCATGATGAAAAAGAGAAAAGGGCAAAGAAATAAGGAAAAATGCCAACTGGACTCGCAAGGTAAATTACAACTTTAATTCAATAGCTTTAATTTTCTCTATGTCTAAAATAAAAGTGTGCTACATCATATCTGACTTCAATATTTTGATGATAGGTTGCCTGACACCTCTAAGGCAACCAAAGATAGGATTGAAAAAAAAGGGCCATCACAAGCTAGGCCAGAGCAGCTACTTGAAATTAGCCGCAAGAATTGTAAGTAGCTAAACATCTTATAATTAATTGTATCTCCTTCCAATGTTTTTGTAATCCCATAAAATAACATTAAAAATACATAATCATATGTAATGTATGGTGATGAATTTGGAACAGAAACTATAGAGGAGGATAAAAATATCACTTTCCATTCTGGCTATGAAGTCGTAGTTGAATAACGTAGAAGCTTGGGACAGGTCCCAAGATCCAAAATTCCTGATAAGGTAAAACGTTAACTTTTCAATATGTTTGTTTTCGTCCATAAATTTAATGTCTAAAAACTTTGTTTAAATCATAGGAGCAACACTTTCAATGAGCCAAATAACCTAGTTGTAGAGCAATGCGTTGAGAGCGAAATATTTCCAGAAGAACATGTTCCTAACGTGCAACCTGATCATTGTAGCGGGGACCAGGCCAGCAATGCTACTATCAGCAAGGACCATGACGGTAATTAATTTCCACTTATAATTATTTTCTAATTATACCATGATGGTTGTCCTTATAATGTTTTTTGTTTAAATGACAGAGAATGTTGTACTTGAGGATCTTACCACCGGAGAGGAAGACAGGGCAACGGTCCCAACGGTGACAACTGGTGCACTAGGTAAATAATCTCATTGCGATTTTTTTTTATTAATATTACTGAATTAGTTCAATGATATTTAAAAACTGAAAATTAAAATTTAATATTATCTATTTTTGTAGGTGATGCCCCATCACTGGATGAGACCAGACATCATGACTATGCAACTAGGTCAGAAGTGCGGGAAAGGCACGAAACAAGAGTAGAGCACGATGATGTTGATGATGCAGTTAGGAGTTTTAGAAATAGGAAGAAGAAAAAGAAAATTTGATAATGTAAAATATTGTATTATTATAAGACAAACGTTACCATACTTGGAACGTTTTTTGTGTTATATAAAAAACTCATTATCATATTATTTTTATGTCAAGCACTAATTTCAATGTTTCCTTGCGTACTTTTTGTTGCATTTTTTTTATTAGTTATTGAATATTTTTTTTTCTACTCATGAAAGTAAAAAATGAAATATAGATTGGGTATTGGGGAATTGAGAGCGATGTGAGGGGGGGGAGGGAGGGGCCATAAGAGCTTCCACCTTCACGTGGTTGGCCCTGTTTAGTAGAGAATAATTTATTGGAGTGATTTAATCTTGGAGCAAACCTCCCTCGATCCAACGTATCAAAAAAAAAACATTGTTGACTTAGTTGCTGCTCTTTCAGATCGTGGGAGGCTTGTTCCAAGTTCAGGCGACTCCAATAAATTTTTCTTAAAACGAAAAGGAGCTTATTTAGGTATGTTTTGACATTTTAAACATATGTTCTAACATTATCATAAGAATGCATCTTAGAGTAAAAAATACTACATCCATTATTTTTATTTATTGTATAGATAACTATGGATTTTGAATGACTTGGCAACGAGGTACAAATCCTCTTGCATCATGAGCAATACAACTTGTCAACCAGGGTCATGTCTAGGATATTTTTGCTTCTACACTTGACCAGGTTCATAGTGTCACATTTTGTAAGTTCATTTACAGTTCATAATTTAATATTAAGCTTGTTCATGATTATTATCTGGTTTTTTGTATGTGTTTTTTCATCTATTTGATTGTAAGCAACTCTGCATGTGTCCTGTTGTTCACTATGATTTCTCCATTTACCACTCCCAAGATGAATCTAAATTTATTGTCCAATTTCAGCAAATCATGCTGAAGGTTGTCCAATTGGAATTTCTTTCTCTTTTCATAGAATTCAAGATGGATATGATAGAAGTGCTCCAAAACTTGCTCATGGGTCTCATATTTATGATTGATTCCCTTTGAGCCAAAAAGATTCATGTTACTTGTACTGATTGTAGTAGTCAGTTTGAATTTCCTTAAAAGGCCCTCTTGAAGTAAAATCTTCATATTCTCTTCATACAATGACACCTCTAAATGGACCCTGGTATCAGTATTGTATTCGTTATAGTTTCTTATGAATGGTTGTTTAATCTTATCATTCCCAGTCATCAATGCTTCCAGAAATTATTTGTAATCCTGAGTCCACTTGTGAACAGGAAACTCTATAATTATTAATGTTGTCTCATTAATTTCCTCTATGATGCCACTAATCGTGTAAGACACACAATTATCCTTTATAGTTTTTCATTCAATTGTACCCTTAAAACCCTTGTACCAAGGTGCCAAGCCAACGGTGTATTGTCTTGTGCTCCTGGATGTTGAAATGTCCCTTAATCCTAGGCCAATCAATATATCATAATAAAGTGATAAAAAATATACATATCGTAGTATAGGCTCAGATCATATCCATATCCATAAGCTTGTATAGTTTATATGAGGATAGTGTTTCCCTAATCTACATTATCTCATATTGGTCTTTTATAAAAATTACGTTTCAGTGTTACTCTAGTATATACTACAATGTCCATATTTATCATACAGGTTAAGGATAAAGTAATAGCATACAATATTAAACCTAATAAATCATCTTGTATTTCAATAGCTAATGTGGAAATACGTGTAATGTAAGCTCAATATTGAGATATGCTTGTTCATGTTCTAGCTCGATATCATTGAATACACTCTTTCCATCTTTGATTAGTGAAAAGAGTTAGATTAGCTTAAGCTAAGTAATATATTCACCCTTATCTCTCTTCTATGATTCCCATGTATAAGTTACAATGATAACAGTTATATGGAACTAAAAGTAGATTGGTATATATAAGAGACCATATCGTACCTATGATGCCCATCTTAAGCTTAGTAACTATCACTATCTCACCTTACTTAAGCTAATAGTAAGCTCTATTGAATCTATAAGCTTATTGATTTCACTATGCTATTAGTACTAATGAATCAAGTCCATTGAATCAGTGACAAAGCTTTTCTTGATGTAACTACACATAATGGAATAACACATATTCATATAAACATGATATCCTTAATATAGGTCTTAGATTACAGTGTCCAGGAACTCCATATTCAAGCTAAGCTCCTTGTTATGACATAATGATCTCTGTTTCCTTATGCATTTCATACCTTATTAACACTGACCGGAATCATAGTAATAAGTACATAGCCTTACTAGCTCTATGCCAACATGTGTATCTTATAAACCTTAAGTAGAAACACGGTTTGATTGCTAATGTTTATATAATAGATGATCTCGTATGATTGGATAAGCTTAGCATTTGTTGGGAAAGATACTGAGAGGGGGGGGGGGGGTGAATCAGTATCTTGATATGTCAATCAAATTTTTACTTTTCTTTTCTCAAAAACCCATACGCTACTTTACAGAACAAAACTATCGTATATACGTGGATATCCTCAAGGAAACTCGCGTATGCTCAGACTCTTATTATGCAGATAATTCTTATCTTTAGATTATTTCATCAATCATTCATTAGATGTTCAGTAAGCAGTAGACATGTGGAGTAAGAACAAAATAAATCAACACTGATAAGCATCACATATGAACACCAAGATTTTAGGTGGAAACCCAATTCGGGAGAAAACCACCGCTGCCGTTGTCTCAACCTTCAATATTTTATTATAAAGAAAACATCTTACAACCATGTACTGGCATAGACTCATACCAGCACGCAGGCACCCACCTGCAGAAAGCTACAACCTTCTCTCGTTTACCAGCCTCTCCTAGAAGGGAGCTACAACCCCCTGCTCTCATTTACCAACTTCTCCTAGAAGGGAGCAACTACCCCCTGCTCTCGTTTACTAGCTATTACTGGAAGGGAGCTACTACCCCCTTACTGAAGGCTTCGACCCTCAGCACTATTGCAGACCATGTTTCATCAATTTTCAAACTGGATCAAACAGCTTCAACACAACCCTTAACTTATCAACAATCATACTTTGCCCATTGCTTCCAACAGAACATTGAAACCACTGTAACCAAAATATCAGAGATAACCCAGACTTCAGAATAGATATGCAGAATCCCATTCAACCTTGAGCAACTATAAGTTCAGATACCATACGCACCTTTGTTTAAACAGATCCGCGTATACACGCGCTTTCACGAAACGAACCCACGTATATATCTGTGCATTTTTCAGAACAACCGTAACTGCCCATACGTGCCTTTGTTTAAACAGATCCGCGTATACATGCGATTTTTATGAAATGAACCTGCGTATAGATCTATAAAAGATAAAATTTGCAGAACAGACCAAATCTATGAACTTACCCAGATTTCTTCAATTTCTTCAACAGATTTGCGCCAGGTCTTCAATACTTCTTTTCAGATCATCCTAGAGATTCATCATTTCCAGATCTAGAGATTTTTAACCTTCATCATATTCATAGGTGCATCATAGATTTAGATCTATCGATTAAGAAAAGAGTTCAACCATACAGATAAACTTCAGATTGAAGTATTCATTTAAAGCCCAGACACATGCACACCTTTGCACAATGATATTCTTCTCCTTATATAGGTTTAGCCTTTATCAATACCATGAGTCAAAACCACACCACTTCCGATGGTATTCTTGGACGGGACCAAATAGATAATTAAGCGCTTAATACAATGGGCCAATACCATGGTAACACCCCTTGGTATTCTAAATTTGGAGCGCAAAAGGGCATACGTGACTTGGCACGTACTTTTCCGCATGCATACACTACTTCTCCTAAACAAACCCGCATATGCTTTGTGACACACACTTTTCATCATTTTTCTGGCCCTTACTGATATTTCTTTCTCTGGTACTTTTGAGCTACTTGTAGAACATCAGATTTACATCATTAATAAACTCATCAAGCATTAAGGACAACTTCATCAAGTAGGTTTCCATCATCTTCATCAAGTGGGTTGCCATCAAGGACAACACTTTGCATCATATTTCCAACAATCTCCCCCTTTGGACTTGATGGCAACCACGATGGTGTTTTACCACAACAGATAGATACATTAAGCATAATGATATTCTCCCCCTATTCAAACACCATGTTACTCTCCCCCTTTGACATCAAGGGAAAAGGGCAGATCAAAACCAACACAAGGTTGTTTTCTCCTCATGTAGATAGAAGAGAGCTGTAGATCTGATGTGCACTGAAGTTACCATGCTCCCCCTGAATTCATGCTGAATGTTCAAACATATTTTTCAATGAAGTACATGACTCTATGACCTTCCTATCACCAAGGACTCATACTTACATCAAAGATCCAACCAAGTGGATTTACATATGAGACTCAAGTACCCAACCAAGTGGGTTTACACATTTTGACTCAACTACCCAACCAAGTGGGTTTACAAATTTGAACAAGTCCTTACATGTTTGAATATTACAATTTTACATCATAGGTCTCATCATGACCTTTTCATCAAGTTACAAATATGACTTTTTATGACCACTACCAAAAAGACCTCAAGAAAGAGATCACATTTCAGAATCATCATAATGCCAACAATGTATTACACTCACCAAGGCTAATGCTCCCCCTGAAACTGTGCTCCTGTTCTTGAGCCATCTCACTGTTTTCCTTAACAGAAAAGCATACGCTTTTGTCTCCATTGGAACTCGCATGTATACGCGACTTTGCTTCATGAAACCCACGTATGGAAAGTGAAAAACTGAAAATTTCACACTCCTTCTTCACCCCCTGAATCTGTACCACCTGTACCTGTCTTCTTTTGTCACATCAGATGCACTGTCAAAAATAAACATAACCAGAATTACCAAAACCAACCATGGGAATCATCATACATTGCTCCCCCTGAACACTTTCAACAACCAATCATCAAGGCATATTTACCCAATATCAGAGAATGAAACAGAGATATAAGAGCTGAAACATCATCAGAGATACCATACAACATCAGAGATACCAAACAGTACTGCAACTATGCTAAAAAATGCTGACCCAAAACAAAATTTGTCAACAACTAACCATACGCGGTTTTCTGTGTATAAACCCGCGTATATACGCGACTGTCTTTCAGGAAACCCGCGTATCCAATTTAATCTTCTGTATTTAAGCAGTTCTGATTTTCTGCAAGGCAGAGACTACTCCCAGCTTCTGTCTGAGATATTCGAACGCTTCCCTGGGCAGAGGTTTGGTAAATATATCAGCAACTTGTTCTTTGGAGGGAACATACTCCAACTTCACCTTTTGTTCAAGCACTTGTTCACATAAGAAGTGATACTTGATGGGAATGTGCTTGGTCTTGGAATGCATAACAGGATTCTTTGAGATACTGATGGCACTTGTATTATCACACATAATGGAGATATGAGGTGAACATTTGATTTGAAAGTCTTGTAAGGTTTGCATCATCCAAAGAAGTTGAGTGCAACATGATGCGGCAGCCACATATTCTGCTTCTGCTGTAGATAAGGCAATAGAGCTTTGCTTCTTGCTGAACCAAGATACTAACCAGGGCCCCATATAGAATGCACCACCACTAGTGCTTTTCCGATCATCAACATTTCCAGCCCAATCTGCATCAGTGTAAGCATGAAGAGTAAGATCAACATTCTTTGGATACCATAGTCAAAAGTCTTGAGTTCCTTGTAGATATTTGAATATTCTTTTGACAGCCTGAAGGTGAGTCTCTTTTGGATTAGCTTGGAATCGTCCAACAATCCCAACTGCATGCATAATGTTCGGTCTAGTCCCAGTGAGATACAGAAGACTTCCTATCATAGATCTGTATTCTGGTTTATTTACCGTGGGAGAATCATCATGAGAACTGAGATTACATCCGGTTATCATTAGTGTACTTACAGGTTTGCACTCTTCCATGCCAGACTTCTTCAAAATTTGCTTAAGGTATTTTGCTTGTGACAAGAATATACCATCTGTAGTTTGATGCACTTGCAAGCCAAGAAAGAATGTTAGTTCCCCAAGTAAAGACATTTCAAATTCTTGCTGCATGACAGAAGCAAATTTCTGATTCATAGATTATTCATTACTTCCAAAAATGATATCATCAACATATACAACCACAATCAATAGTTTATCATTTTCAATTTTTGTGTATAAGTTGCTATCAACAGACCCCTTTGAAAATCCTTGTTGATGAAGATATTTTTCAAGACGATAATACCATGCCCTTGGAGCTTGTTTGAGACCATATAGAGCCTTTTTAAGTCTACAAGAAATATTTTCATCATTTCACAAAATGAATCCTTCTGGTTGTTCTATATAAACTTCTTCTTCTAGATCACCATTGAGAAATGTTGATTTAACATCCATTTGATAAACTTTGATTTGTTGAAAACTTGAAAAAGCAAGAAACATTCTTATGGCTTCAAGTCTAGCTACAGGAGCAAAAGTTTCTTCAAAGTCTATACCTTCTTGTTTAGTATACCCCTTGCAAACAAGTCTAGCTTTGTTTCTTACAACATCCCCATTCTCATTTAACTTGTTTTTGAATATCCATTTAATTCCAATGACATTTTTGTTATGAGGTCTTGGTACTAATTCCCAAGTATGATTATTTTCAATTTGATCCATGATCCAGGTGGATATTGGTGGCCACCCACCTATTCCACTTGGGCCCCCACCATTTTCTCTTTCAATTTTTCAGTTTCGGCATAATTTACTATTTTTAGCAGTTTTTCGGGTCCTCAACTTCCGGAGCCGTTTTAAGGCCCTAAACGACGTTTTTTGGGCATCGCGCCTCCAGCAAATAGCATTCTATTTCAAAATGATATTCGTGGTGAAAGTTGTATTCCTCGGATAGATATTTCTAATGATGTATCATGTGCATCAAACGGAGATAGTATGCCAAAGTTACGTCCCTGGGAAGTTGAAACACCAGTTTACCCAAACGGGGCCCATAGTTTTGGTGGTTCATCTCCTAGGGTTAGGTTTTTGGATGTTTAGGGTTCTCCATTGTTTCTCAATAATAAATAGGCCCTCTAGCCTCATTGTAACGGATTTCAGAGGCCTGTAGCCACCACATCTCTTCTCAGAGATAGCTACCAGCGGCCTAGCTAGTTTTATTTCCATTCTGTTTGTAAGCAAATTTCAGTTCTTTGATATTAATGAAATGAAGTGTTATTTCCGCTGCATATCTGTATTTATGGTTATATGTTTATTCTGTTGTGTTCCTGCATAAATCCGGATTAGTGGTATCAGAGCGGTCTGCTTTTTCTAGATCCTTCTTTGCATGTCCCCAACGAGGTCGGGGTATAAGGAGCTAGGGCTTGATCTGGTGGAACCTTTGCAAGATCATCCTCGCAAACCTCAACGGACGCCCATGGGGGACGAAAATAAAGATGAGGGAGCAGGAGATCCTATCAAAATATTGCTCGAGGAGGCCCTCGAAAAACAAAGGAACGCGATGATGGATAACTTTGCTCAGATCCTTCAACGGCTGCCCACCGGCGGCGCATCTGCATCCAGCAGCCACTCTGGAGGCACGACTCCTTTTAAGGTACAAGTAAATTTTGACATTCCCATATTTGAGGTTCAAATAGACGCAGATGCCGTAGATAGATGGTTGAATCTATTAGAAGGATATTTCTCTGTTCATGACTTTTCAGACCGGGAGAAGATTATTTTTGCACTCCTCAAAGCTACCCCCATGTTAAGGACTGGTGGGAAACCTACTGTGAGAACAAGGACCAGACAGAACCCTCTCTGTTCTCGGCCGTACCAACTTGGAATTCTTTCCGAGACGCCGTCAAGGAACAGTACTATCCTGTGGGGAGCTATGAGGATAAGTACATACAATGGACCACGCTGCGACAACAAAGGGATCAAGATGTGCACGAGCTGACGAATCTGTTCCATACCCTGCGCACAAAGTTGGGTATCAAAGATTCAGAGAAACATTTGGTGCTAAAGTATCGCAGCTGTCTGCACAGATACATTCAGGAGGAAATGGAGTTCCTCGAGATCTCCTCGCTTGGTACGGCATACCGGTATGCTGCCAAGATTGAGCAGAAATTCAAACAGAAGAAGCGAGACTTTGGATCTGTGAATCAAAAGCAAGGAAAAGGTGCTTCCAAACCGCAGAACAAAGGACAGAGCATGACGGCTAAAGACAACCCGTCAAAGCCACAAGAAAAGAACAACACCGTAAAGCCAAAGAAGGACACGGGAAAGTGGTGTGAGTTCCATAAGAGCTCCACTCACAACACAAGTGAGTGTCGAGCCAAGCAGTCGCTAGTGGCTGAGATGAGGGCTTCTGAGTCAGATGCATGCTCCGACTCTGAATCAAAACCTGAAAAGGGGAATGAAAAAGGGAAACAGATTATTGATGCGGAGCCCAATGCCACTGTTGCCACTACAAAGATCCAGAAGGAGGAACCGGAAGATCCAGAGGAGGAGGAACGTCTCTTCCACTCCCAGATGTGGGTAAAGGTCTCCCCTGTATAGTTCATTGTCGACAATGGGAGCCAAAAGAACCTCACTTTAGCAGACGTCATGAAGCGGTTGGGCTTGCTAACCACAGCTCACCCACATCCATACACCATCGGGTGGCTTCAACAAGGACGAGATCTCTGCATCAGCCAACAATGCTGCCTTCCCTATAGCATCAAGCCCTTCACGGATGAGGTATTATGTGATGTTGCTCCTATTGATGTTTCTAATGTATTATTAGGACAACCATACTTGTGGAAGTGTCATGCTGTGTATGAGTCTCGACCTCGTTCTGTTATTATTACTTTGGGAAATAAGTTGTACAGGATACCAGAGGTACCACCTCCTTCGGCTATCTCTTTGGTTACTGCAAAACAATGTAGTAAGCTCATTTCCCAAACCAGGAAATTCGTTTTCTTGATGATCCTCCCCCAGGGCAAGAAGAAGACTGTGGCCATGACCTCCAGATAGGGCTCCTCTGCACGACAACAACAAATGGATAAGGTTGTGGAGGAGTATGGGGACATCTTCACCTCACCCATAGGGGTTCCTCCTCTGCCTTTGACCAGGTCCAAGCACTCGATTGATGCGAACCAGTGCGCGCTACCCAATGGACCGATCTATCGGCGCTGTTATGGAGAATGATGAAATCAAGAGGCAGATTCAGGAGCTGTTGCAGAAAGGTCACATCAGACCAAGTTCATTGCCCTGTGGGAGCCCGATCGTGTTGGTACAGAAGAAGGATGGGACGTGGAGACTCTGTATTGACTATCGGGTGTTGAACAAGATCACTGTCCGGAATAGGTACCCAATCCCACAGATTGATGACCTTCTAGACTAACTCAAAGGTGCAAAATATTTCAGCAAGATTGACCTGAAGTCGGGGTATCACCAGGTACCAACTGAACCCTCTGATGTGTGGAAGACTGCCTTCAAAGCCAAGGAAGGCCTTTTTGAATGGCTAGTCATGCCTCTTGGGTTGATGAATGCTCCCGCAACCTTCATGACGATGATGGACGACATCTTGCGGCCATTCACCAACTCATTTTTAGTGGTGTACTTGGATGACATTCTCATCTTCAGCAAGACTTGGGAAGAGCACCTTCACCACATCCGACAAGTCCTCCAAACCCTGCGGAAACACAAGTTGTGTGCCAATTTGGAAAAGTGCACGTTTGGCATGACCCAGGTTCAATATCTAGGATACATTATTGATGAAAGGGGGGTGCATGTGGATCCAGCCAAGATCCAATTCATTTGCGATTGGCCAGCCCCAACCACTATAACAGAGCTTCGCAGCTTTCTGGGTCTTGCTAATTTCTACCGTAGATTCGTGTTGGGATTCTCTCATATCACTTGGCCCTTGAGTCAAGTCACCAAGGGAGGAGCGAGAGAAAAATTCTTTTGGTCGGAACCTCAATAGAAGGCATTCACAGAATTGAAAAATCGCCTCTGTTCTGCCCCAGTGCTCACTTTACCAGACTTGCAACAGCCATTTGAGATCGAGACAGATGCCTCTGACTATGCTATTGGGGCAGTTCTTACTCAACAGGGACATCCGGTGGCATTTCACAGTGAGACATTGTCTGACACAGTTCGCAAGTACCCCACATATGACAAAGAAATGTACTCCATTGTGCAAGCTTGTCGACAATGGAAGCATTACATTTTGGGGAAGGAAACAATCATCCACACAGACCACAGGCCCTTGCAGTTCATACAGACACAAGGGAAGTTGCAGAATGATCGCCATCAGAAGTGGTCCACATATCTGCAACAGTTTCATTTGAACATCAATTACAAGAAGGGTAGCACCAATAATGTTGCAGACTGCCTCAGCCGACCACCGATCGTGGCGCTCACCACAGTGCTCAACTCTTGTGGGCACGAGACTTCTGATTGGCCGCTTCTCTATGAGAGTGACCCAGAATTCGGCCACACTTACAAGGCACTCTTGGGGGGCACGTAAGTTCCAAATTTTCACCTCCAAGATGCACTTTTATGTCACCTGGGACACCTTTGTGTTCCTTCAAGCGAGCGTGCCAAGATGATATGGGAAGCACACTACAGTCGAGTCGCTGGGCATTTCGGGGTCGAGAAAACGGTAGCAATACTACAGAAGTATTTCTATTGGCCGAACCTTCGAAAGGATGTCGAGAAGCACATCAGATCCTGCACTGCTTGTGCCATTGCCAAACCGACCATCAAGAAGCAAGGCCTATATGCTCCACTACCTACCCCTAGTCGACCGTGGGAATCCATCTCCATGGATTACATGTCGGGCCTGCCTTCTACTAAGAATGGAAATGACTGTGTTTTCGTGGTCGTTGACAGATTCTCGAAGATGGCCATCATGGCGGCCTGTAAGAAGAATATCATAGCAGAAGCCACTGCTAAACTCTTCTTTGAACGAGTGTGGGTGCACTTTGGGATCCCACAGTCTATCATATCAGATCGAGATAGCAGGTTCCTCAGCACATTTTGGTCCAGCCTCTGGTCAATGTTGGACACAAAGCTCACCAAGTCCACAGCTTTCCATCCCCAAACAGATGGCCAGACAGGGGTCGTCAACAGAATGATTGTACACATTCTGCGCATGTACAATTCAAAGCATCCACGCACATGGGACAAGAGCCTCCCCTATGTACAACATAGTTATAACAGGGCTCTCCATAGTTCAATTGGCCATAGCCCCTTTCAGGTGGGCTTGGGATTCCAGCCACTATGTCACATTGATGTAGCCATGCCATTTGCAGCTGCTCAGGCCGATTCAGATCATGTCCAGTCTGAAGTTGACAAAGCAAGTAGCTTCATCGAGCGCATTCAACACATCCGCCAACAGGTTCATGATATATTGGACAGAGCTAATGCGAAGTACAAGTAGCGCCATGATCAACACCGAGTGCCACACAACTTCCATGTGGGCGACAAAGTATGGCTACATTTGCAGAGGAGCGCCTCACTGGACCCCACCGAAAGCTTCGCCCGCTCCGATACGGGCCGTACATTGTCACCAAGGTTGTAGGGAACAATTCCTTCGAGCTTAGTATTCCTCCATTCCTTGGTCTACACCCAGTCTTCAATGTGGATCGCCTTCGCCCTTACTTCCCACCTCTACTGGACACCTCGGACATTGCAGAACAACTCACACCAACAGAGTTAAACCCAGACTGCATGGAACAGGCCACCACAGATTGTATCATGGACATTCAAATCAAGAACACTCGCCAACAGAAGATCCAACTGTATCGGGTTGTCAAAGCTGGCCAACTCCTGCACCAAGTAAAGTGGTTCACCCGGGACCAAGTTCAGCAGAAATTTCCTCATCTCATGGAGGAACTTAACGTAATGGGGACCATTGCTTCGTAAGGGCGGAGGAATGATCCAGGTGGATATTAGTGGCCACCCACCTATTTCACTTGGGCCCCCACCATTTTCTCTTTCAGTTTTTTAGTTTCGGCATAACTTACTATTTTTAGCAGTTTTTCGGGTCCTGAACTTCCGGAGCCGTTTTGAGGCCCTAAACGATGTTTTTTGGGCATCACGCCTCCAGAAAATATCATTCCATTTTGGAATGATATACATGGCGAAAGTTGTAGTCCTCGGATAGATCTTTCTAATGATGTATCATGTGCATCAAATGGAGATAGTATGCCAAAGTTACGTCCCTGGAAAGTTGAAACACCAATTTACCCAAACGGGGCCCATAGTTTTGGCGCTTCATCTCCTAGGTTAGGTTTTTAGATGTTTAGGGTTCTCCATTGTTTATCAATAATAAATAGGCCCTCGAGCCTCATTGTAACGGAGTTCAGAGGCCTGTAGCCGCCACATCTCTTCTCAGAGATAGCTACCAGCGCCCTAGCTAGTTTTATTTCCATTCTGTTTGTAAGCAAATTTCAGTTCTTTGATATTAATGAAATGAAGGTAGCCCTATTTCATTGCATCTGTATTATGTCTTATGTTTATTCATTGCATTCACATAATCCGGATCAATCCAGCTCTTCATTCATAGCTTAACCAACATTCATCTTTGCTAGCTTGATTGACATTGTGAGGTTCAATAGTAGATAGAAATGTCAGATAGCTAGAAGATCCCACAAGAGTCCTTCTTGTTTGTACACCTGATCCCTTATCTCCCAAAATTTGAGATTCTGGGTGATTCTTTTGAACATATCTGGATGGAGCCTTTTTAGATAAATCATCTTCAGGTTCTTCATTGGGTTCACTGTCTATATCATTGCTATTTGATGTAGAAGGACATAAGTCACCATCGTCTTCATTTGCTGTTTGTTTTTCTTCCTTTGGGGCTGCAGGAGACTCATCAATAACAACATCTAGCTCACATTCAACAATATTCCGAAGTCTTTTATTGTAACATTTATATGCTCTACTCCTAGAGGAGTAACCAAGAAGTATTCCTTCATCTGCTCTGGGTTCAAACTTGCCAAGTTTTTCATCATTATTTTTGATAAAGCATTTGCTTTCAAAAACTCTAAAATGATTCACAGTGGGAGGATTACCATACCAGAGTGCATATGGAGTTTTATCACTATTTACACGAACATGTGCCTTGTTAATAATATTTACTGCTGTATGTGCTGCTTCTCCCCAAAATGTGTCAGGTGTTCCGGAATCATCTAGCATAGCTCTAGCCATTTGTTGAATTGTTCTATTCATTCTTTCCGCTACGCCATTTTGTTGTGGAGTCCCAGCTACAGAAAACTGTCTTTTTATGCCATGTTGTTCACAAAATTCAAGGAATTCATCTGAAGTATATTCTCCTCCTCGATAAGATCTAAGACACTTGATTTTTAGATCTAATTCATTTTCAACCAGATCTTTGAATTTATGAAATTTCTCAAACGCTTCATCTTTGTGTTTAAGCAACCCAATCCAACACATTCTAGAGAAATCATCAATAAATAAGATATAATATTCTTCTCCACGTGGTGAATTTTTCCTCATAGGTCCACATATGTCAGTATGGATGAGTTCAAAAGGCTTACTTGATGATCCTTCCTTGGCATTAAATTGCACTCTGGTTTGCTTACCGAATTGACAGGATTTGGATATGATACTTTCAGGTAGAGTAATATTGGGAAGACCACGAACAACATTAAGTCTGCTTGATTTTTTGATTTGAGAGAAGCTTAGATGCCCCAACCTTCTATTCCATAACTTGATTTCTAAAGATTTACTCAAGTAACATTGTTCTTTGCGATTTTCTTCAAACCATGCAATTGTTTTGAGTTTCTTTCCTTTTATAAACTGTTTCACCAGTATCGAATCCACGAACCACACATTCTTTTGAATTAAGCAACTCAGTTCATGATCACACATTTTGACTTACACTTAACATGTTATGCCTTAATCCCATCCACATACATGACATCATTAGCTTCTACCTTTTCAGACTAGACCTGAGACCCTTTTCCTTTAATTACAACAGGAGTATCATTTCCAAAAGTAACCTTATTTTCCTTTTCTAGAGCACTACATGCACGAAGTTTGTTTTTGTCACCTGTCATGTGTCTTGAGCATCCACTATCAATGTACCATTGATTTTCTTCACCTCTGCAAATAACGCGATGCCACAATTTTCAACCTGTAATTCCTTCTTTTTCCATACCTTGGATTTTGAAGGAAGATGCTCTTGGTGAAGTTTGCTCCACGCATTGATTCTTCATAGCCAAAGTTATTGCAATAAGCACATTCAACTTCATTTAGAAGAGGAGAAAAGTTGTTGTATGTATTCTTCATTTCAATATCAATCCTTTTCTTTCTTGCTTCTCTTGTCATGATGGTTTATATGCAACACATTGAACAACGCAATGAAGTGTGACATGAGAAACATTATGCATTGAAAAAGAAATTTCTGCGATCATGAAGTCTTCTACTTGAATTTACCTGTTGATTGGTGTTTCTTTGAAATATATTCCTGTTAGTGTTCTTTGAATTGAGATGATCATGCTTTACCTGTAAAGATTCTTTATTCCCTTGCTGAGTGGTAGAATGTTGTAAAACAGCTATAGCGGCTTTTAGATAATTTGGTGCTAAAGCCTGAGAAGATTCTTCGGTATATCCAAGACCTGTCTTTATAAGAGGAGAATGTTGTACCTTGATAATCTCATATAAGGTTTTAGATCCTTTAGCAAATATAAGATTCAGAGTCTTTACTTTCTCAAGTTCTTTTCTTAGACTTACTACTTCACATTCTAATTTCTCATTGTGTTTTTGCTTTTCTTCATTCTTCTTTTTCAGAGTCTCAATGATTATTTTACTTTCTTCCAAGCGAATTTTGAGTTGATTGTTTTCATCAAGAAAATAATTTTCATCTAGAGTATCCATAAAAGTATCCATGTCTTCTCTAGAATATTTTTCAAATTCCATGAGAAGTCTAAGATCTTGTTCACATTCTTCCTCACTATCAGAGAACCCATCACTATCTTCATGAGTATAGTAACTTTTTCTAGTGCTAGACTGGTTCTTATTCCTTCTTGCTACTTCCTTCCCTTTTGCAGATGTTTCTTTATAAGGACACTTATCAGCATAATGACCAACTCTTCCACAATAAAAACATTTGAAAGGATGCTTACCTCTGAACCGTCTTGTGCCAAGTTGAAGTTTCTTTACAAAATTAACCTCATCTTCTTCTGAGATATATCTTCATCCTTCTGCTTCTTGTACTTATTTTCCTTTAGTAGAAGCTCTAAATATGGCTTCTTTGACTTCAGATGGTCCTCCTCTTCTCATTTCATAAGAAGTCAGTATGCCATGAAGTTGCACCACAGTAAGATTTTGAAGATCCTGTTTTTCTTCAAGAGCAGAAACTTTTGACTCAAATTTTGCCGTTAGTGATCTTAAAATTTTCTCAACCAAAGTAGATTCGGCTATCGTTTCTCCCAGATTTCTCATACGATTTACAACATCATCAATACGTAAAAGGCAATACTCTCCTTACTATGCATCTTTAAATTTTCATATTCAATTCTGAGAGTTTGGAGTTTTGCACCTTTTACCTTTGCATCACCTTCATAACTTAGAATGATTTTGTCCCATATTTCCTTTGATGTATTTAGCTGCATGACCTTGACAAATTCGGATTCAGTTAGACTTCCCAATAGAGCATTGACCACCTTTTCATTTGTTTCATAATTCTTCTTTTCCGTCGGATCTGTTGGTACTGCGGCTGGATATTGATATCCTCCTTCAAAAATGGCCCATACATCTGCTCCCAGATACTGAAGATAAGATCTCATCCTTTTTTTCCAGAATATTAAATTGTTTCCGTTAAAGAGCAGAGGCCTGATATATGCTAATCCATCTTGATTTCTCATCTTGCTTGATCTTCCTTCTAGCGGCTAAGCTTTTTCAGAAGGACCTACTCTGATACCAATTGTTGGGAAATATACTGAGATGGGGGGGTGAATCATTATCTTGATCTGTCAATCAAATTTTTACTTTTCTTTTCTCAAAAACCCATACGCTACATTACAGAACAAAACTAGCGTATATACGCGAATATCCTCAAGGAAACTCGCGTATGCTCAGACTCTTATTATGCAGATAATTCTTATCTTTAGATTATTGCATCAATCATTCATTAGATGTTCAGTAATCACTAGACATGTGCAGTAAGAACAGAATAAATCAACACTCATAAGCATCACATATGAACACCAAGATTTTAGGTGGAAACCCAATTCGAGAGAAAACCACCGTTGCCGTTGTCTCAGCCTTCAATATTTTATTATAAAGAAAACATCTTACAACCTTGTACTGGCGCAGACTCATACCAGCATGCAGGCACCCACCTGCAGAAGGCTACAACCTTCTCTCATTTACCAACCTCTCCTGGAAGGGAGCTACAACCCCCTGCTCTCGTTTACCAACTTCTCCTGGAAAGGAGAAACTACCCCCTGCTCTCGTTTACCAGCTATTACTGGAAGGGAGCTACTACCCCCTTACTGAAGGCTTCAACCCTCAGCACCACTGCAGACCATGTTTCATCAATTTTCAAACTGGATCAAACAACTTCAACACAACCCTTCACTTATCAACAATCATACTTTGCCCATTGCTTCCAACAAAACAGTGAAACCACTGTAACCAAAATATCAGAGATAACCCAGACTTCAGAATAGATATGCAGAATCACATTCAACCTTGAGCAACTATAAGTTCAGATACCATACGCGCCTTTGTTTAAACATATCCGCGTATACACGCGCTTTTCACGAAACGAACCCGCGTATATATCTGTGCATTTTTCAGAACAACCCTAACTGCCCATACACACCTTTGTTTAAACAGATCCGCGTATACACGTGCTTTTTATGAAATGAACCTGGATATAGATCTATAAAAGATAAACTTTGCATAACAGACCAAATCTATGAACTTACCCAGATTTCTTCAATTTCTTCAACAGATTTGCGCCAGGTCTTCAATACTTCTTTTCAGATCATCCTAGAGATTCATCATTTCCAGATCTAGAGATTTTTAACCTTCATCATATTCATAGGTGCATCATAGATTTAGATCTATCGATTAAGAAAAGAGTTCAACCATACAAATAAAATTCAGAGTGAAGTATTCATTTAAAGCCCAGACACATGCACACCTTTGCACAATGATCTTCTTCTCCTTATATAGGTTTAGCCTTTATCAATACCATGAGTCAAAACCACACCACTTCTGATGGTATTCCTGGACGGGACCAAATAGATAATCAAGCGCTCAATACAATGGGTCAATACCATGGTAACACCCCTTGGTATTCTAAATTTGGAGCGCAAAAGGGCATACATGACTTGGCACGTACTTTTCCGCGTGCATACACTACTTCTCATAAACAAACCCGCGTATGCTTTGTGACACACACTTTTCATCATTTTTCTGGCCCTTTTTGATATTTCGTTCTCCGGTAATTCTAAGCTGCTTGTAGAACATCAAATTTACATCATTAATAAACTCATCAAGCATTAAGGACAACTTCATCAAGTAGGTTGCCATCATCTTCATCAATTGGGTTGCCATCAAGGACAACACTCTGCATCATATTGCCAACAACATTGATATGAGTGTACCATTACACAAGCCATAGTGAAATTCTCCCTTGTGCCTTCGTTCGGTCAGGCGCACCGTGTCATTTTGTTTGAGGGCACCTGCCCAAACTTGTTCAGGTCAGGTCGTTTCGGTTGAGGGTGCCCACCCAAATGTGTTTGGGCATGGTTCTTAGAGCCACCCAACCAGTAAAATTGAATAGATGTCTTGTTGCTGCATATGCACATATTGACAGTAAAGAGAGATTTCAGTTCATGAGCATGTGGCGTGGGAAAAAAAACCTATGTAATCCCTATGTGTGGGGTTAATTAACCCTATGCCTACAATGTTTAGTGTTTTCATATCGGATTGTGTGGGGGTAGATAACTCGTAGCTATATCACACAGGCCCCATTCACTTACGAAGGTTCCCCAAACTCTGCCCCCAATTTGGTTGATCTTCCTCAGCTTGAAATTTTTGAATTTTCATTGATGATTGATTTTCCTCTCGCTCGAATGCAAAAGCAAGATGAATTTCATCTTTTTCCTCCATAATTTCCACATTCGACATCTATTGTAGCTATTCATCTATGCTCATCTGGAATCACCACAAGTTGTACTTTTTTTTTTCAATGGATTCTTGATGTTGATCTCGACGAGATTTTTCCTCCTTAAAAAAACATATCTTGGTTGTAAGCATCGTTGTGGTATGTTGATATTCAGACGAAAAATACAACTTGTAGCCCTTGATCTGCTAGGGGTTACCTTGATATTAATGGTGGTGTATTCATACTCCTTCTGAATAACCAATAAAGGGTCAAGGAAATTTACCAATATGTTGTCAAGTTTTGTCTTATCCATCTCTGTGGAAAGCTGCTTTTCGGCTAACTCCACTGCTTTTGATCTCAATTTTTCCAATTGCTTCCTTCTCTCATATGATATCTGAGCCTTTGCCTTTCTCGTCCCTTCTAATTCCGTAATAGTGTCATAGTGATGCCAACCAATTGCTTTGGAAAGCCTTAATGGAAATTTAATGTTGCTCCTTTTGAACCAAAATTAAGATATTCAGGGAATATTAACTTCTAGCAGTGTACCTCAGATTATAGAATCACGAAGATATCTTAATGAGCAACTATTTAGTATATGAGGCTCACTCATATATTGAGTCAAGGCATATGGCTGATAGGGTCATTGTCAGGAATACTAGGGATCCCACAAGTTATATATGTGTAGACCAACAGCTTCTTCTTCTCTTCATACCTTTAAGCACAAGGAATAGAGCATCAAAGCTGTGTCTTCCATGAAAAATTACCTCCTTCATAATTCAGTAAAAATAAAGGGTCATCAAACAAAAATCTTCAATAGATGTATGGCTCAACCATATCTCCCTATGAATATAGGGAAGGTGATCTTGTATAATCATCAGACCACTTGTAACCTGTCTCTTTTATGCTATGGACTCTTAGGTAAATGTGCCAAAATCATCAATCAGCTGCTATGACTTGCCTTCTACAAGAAGAGTCATCAAGATATAATTCCATGGATTCTTTAGCTCCCCCTGAAGCCTTGCATTAGTTTATCATAATCGTGAAGATGAGGCTTTATATGGAGAGCCAAAATTAGGGTTTTCTCTATTTCTTATTTCAATACATTCTCCATGGGATGATGAAAAGGCTTGATTCAAGAAGCCATTTATGAGCACTCAATAGAAAAAAGGGTATCATAGATCTGCTTGGTTTCTGATAGGTCCTACTAATGAATACTGCTTCAAATGTGGAAGATAAATTGAGTGAAGATTACAAAGGGATAGGCTAAAGAATCTGAGAACACTTGTTGTAAACTGGGATCATAGACATGGTGAACATTCAATGTTTCTTTTACAGGGCTTCAATATTATGACTTATGATTTGGGTAACATCTCAGCACACCTTTTCTACCATTTCATAAGTACCAGCCTTAACATTGTTCAACATCCTTACAGTAGCAACATAAAGTAGAAATTTCAGCTTTACAAACTCACTCTATTAGAATTTCGAATCATTTACTGACAAAACATTGTTCAAAAGTAAAATGATCTCGTGGAACCAAATCCACTTTTGTTGAGACCTAAAGAAAATGTTGCGTGAATCCCTTCTGCCTTAAAATGCTAATGTGTTATGATTCCCAATGCTTTAGTCTATAATACTCAGACAATCTGACCATACTTCCGGATTTGAGTCAGAGAGAAAATTCAATGATAGGGAGCTTAATGATGTTCCAGATATTCAGATATTAGATCTCCAAAATATGTCACAGTATTTAAGCAATGTTTATTATAACATATTATACCTTAATTTATAATAAGGCCCTTGATGTGACATATGACTGCAAAAAAACCTCGGTCCCTAGTCTTCCTATTTAGGATTGTGCCTTGATATGAGCAATATGACACATCATAAATCAGTGACTATAAGAACCATTGTGATCCTTCAAAATTTTAAAAATTCAGAAGTCAGACTACTGCAACACGGTTTCCAACTCACTGTGTTTAAGGAGACCAAGAATTCACACTGTCTGAGACATATTTAAAGTTTAAATTGTTGAGAAGTCTCCCCTAATTAAGGGTTAATCAATACCGCAACAATTCTTCACCTACAGTCTCACCTTAGTGACATCCATAGGGTCACAAGCATATACATGCTTCAAGGAAGCCTTGAGTAGTCTATTAAAGCAAGTCTCCAGGTCAATATCAAGAGAGTATTTTATGAATCTTCCCCTAATCTAAAATGACCTCGACCTGGTATAATGATATTTCAAATATTTTTTGCAGAATATTGGGTGGAAATTGAATTTAACCAACCTTATTATCGACATACCATTAAATGTAATGGATCTGAGCCTCATATTAGGTTTGTGACATGGGCCAAAAGTTGAGGCTGCCATCAACCATATTCAAATAAATCAAACCCCTTGATCCTTGAAACAATTAGGTCTTCCTTGATTTCTTTGATATTCTCACAGAGATTCAACAACGAAATCCCTATCATTTCATAACATAAGAGATAAACATTACTAGAAACCCCTTTCAATTATGCCTTCCCTTGGATCTTCAAATATTCCTCAAGACCGAGAGAATTCCAGAGTTACGAATCCGTTGAATGCTTGAGATAGTGCACCTCGTGGTCACTTATAATCTTCGATAAATATCTAAACTTGGAAGAGATGACAATTGAGCATATCAAGCTGCAGGGAGAGGGGAGAATGGAGGATTTTCCATGAATTCAGTGATTGCTTTCTCTGCCTTGGGCTTACCTTTAGCTAGGCTCTGATACCATTTTAATTTTTTAGGATAACATGTTCTTTGCAAAGACAGTTTCTTCATATATATTTATTATCCCAGAATACCATTAGCAATCAGATAGCTTATTATCATATACACAGCAACTGAAGAAAGAACATAGATGATCGAAGAAAAATACAAACCAAGATAAGATAACACATGGATATGGTGAAATCCAGGGAAAAACCCCAAGACTGAGAAAACCCTTGATCAATTATTCTTATTATTCATAAGAAAATTTTCATCAGAGAGAGAGAGAGAGTACAAGGACTTTAAAGACAACACTAACTTACCAAATAGAAGATGTGACCTTAGACTGCAATTCTGAATACTAATAAGGGCTTCCTGAATTAGCCCTTACTAGTTAGGGTTACTTTCAATTCATTAAGATGCTACTGAAGGATGTCCTATAAGCATTCGAGAATTATCCAAGCACATCATTTATGCCCAAGTAACTACTGAATATGGTAACTCCTGGTTAGGGTAAGAGTAATACCGCAATAGCCCATACAAATGTATCCAAAACACTCTTATAAAGTTGTAGCTTCTCTTCATAATAAGTTGACCTTCCTTTGATAAAAATTAGTACTTAATCCAGCCCTGAAATAGGCTTCCGCATTTCAATGTATACCCTTCTCGGCATATACTTAGAAAGGTCAAGCCTGCAACCAACTTGAGATGGTTTCCAATAGGTGTGGCCTAGTTATAAGATTACACCCATATGATTTTACTGATCCTTATGTCTGCAATTAACCTGAAATGTAACTTTGATCTTCAACAAAAGATGGATCACCCAAATCAGACCACATATGTATCCAGATATGACTCTAAGAAGCTCGTCCTTCTTCCCAAGGGACTTGGCCCATCAAATAACCCTCACATTACACCAAAGAAGCCCTACATTCTTTGATGGAGACACCTTTCTCCTCCGACCATCATATGAGAGAGATAGGATGATTTGAATGAGGAAGAAGGCTCCTCTTTATAGACAAGATGGAGGAAAGGCCGACCTTAAAATTTGGAGGAAAATTTGAAATTTGAATTTTCAATTTTTCCCACATAAACAAAATCATAAGTTATAGAATTTCTTTTTCAATAAACAAATATTTTCTTGACCAAATTTGACAATCTTTAGATTGATTTTGGTCCTCTCGAAAAGAGGGATTCAATGGAATGATTATCTTCATCAACTAAGCAGACATGAGTGGAATTTTTCCCTAGTTGCTAATTTTTACACTATCTCTATATTTCTAACAAAATAGGCATCCTAGTTCACATCTGGATAGCCAAATATTATCCAAATGGCATATTTGACTCTTGCAAAGCTGACTATGTGACAATGTATATTCTATAAGAAGTAAATTCTAGCTAGTCAGAATTCATTCCAAATTTTCCTACCCACTTGCCAAATCATCATTTGTCTTCTAACAAGCCCCATGCCAATGAGTTGGACGAACAACAAGAAGATTGTTTTCAGGTGTTATCTAGTTTTTAAACATCTCAAAAACCTTGCATTACCACATTGCATCCTTATCTGTTACAAAGTAAACAAAAACCTCTATAAATATAGCTCAATGAACACGATTTTTAATTACTAGGACATTTTGAAGGACTAGACACCCAAGAACTTGATTTTTAGAAGTGCGAGATGCCTTGACATCTCTGAATACATCCTAGTTCATGAACATGAACATTAAATTTCCAATTGAGCTAATTGAATATTGATCAACATGGCCCAACCTTATAAAATAATTCCTTTTATTGGTAATCAATGGATAGGTTTCCTCTAAAATCATCTCCAATTCTTCCAAATAGGTATAGAAGAATCACGATGTAATATAAGCGAACGTCGAACACTCATCAATAATCATCTGGCACAATGCCATGAATGCATAATGACCAACAGCTTGAAGGTTTTGAGTACAATTAATATCACATGAAGATAACCATTCTCTTGTACATTAATCCCACATCAATCCTTGATGAAAAGGGTATTTTGGCATGCCATCTGCCAATGAAGGTAGAAAGAAAACCCCACCTGTCATATTTCCATTAAAGAAGGTCCAAATTGAATGTGCAGCCATACCAATCTTGATGAAAGTCCAAATAATCCTAATGTAACTGGAAACGAGTTTCCATGCCTACAATTTCCCTGCTTAAGGACCACACAAACCACAAATCTTAAAAATATTAGTTGTGCCTACTACTGACAATAATGCAAGCCAACTTCTCCAATTTTCTTCGATAGTTGATCTTTCCCAATGTCCTAGCTGGCCTATAGTCGCTCGGCATACTGCCCAGATTCGTTTGATGAAAGGGCATTCCTGGAAAACGTGAATGATCATTTCCTCATTGTTTTTTTACAAGGGGCATCAACCAGGCCCAATCACTTACCTTCTTTGAAGCACATCCAAGGTTGAGATCTTTCTTTTGGCACCACATAAAATTTTTTTCCTTGGCTGGGCACTTAGATTTCCAAAGCATTTTCCTCCACCACTTTAACTCTGTAGGGACTCAAAATGCAATCACTGTGATGTATCCAAGCTTGGGGACATATTCACCAAAAGGAGAGGAACTCCGGAGAAGCTTTTCCTCTCTGTCAGTTAATCAAATTTGACGAGCATTCAGAGCATTTTCATATGCATTCCATGATTCATGAAAGGCTACTTCTAATCCCAGCGCCCCAGCAGTCATCCATCTATGACTCCAATTGGTAGTTTTGGCCAGGTTTTCGATGTGTGAAATTCTGAACCTAGTGTTGTGCTTTTGTTCAGTATATCAGTTATAAATCTACTAGGAATTAATTGACAGGTGCTAGGTTCAGAATTTAACACAAACAACAGCACCCATATACTAGAAAACAACCCTACAATGCTAGTATCTGTTAATATTCATTTCTTTCCTTTGTTTTGGTCCAAAACTTAGGTGAAAAGAGATTCTGTTGCACAATCTCACAATCAAACCTGATTTCATGTCATCCATATATAACTTGTTGTGAATAAAAATATGGATATCTTCATGGCATAACAACTGGTAATATTGTATTTGAATGCTAGTTCATACTGCTGTCTCTGTCAACAACACTCAGTTTTTACAAACACCTGTTTTACATTATGTATTTTCCAAATAGTACCACTCTAGGCACAAAAACAAGGAAACAGTTAGCCTTAAAGGCATCGTCCCTGTCACATGCAAATTAGGCTTAGGAGCGGTGCCTTCTTTGCTAGATTTAGCACAAAGAATCCTCCTTCTGTGAGAGTAAATCAAATTAATCCCATGAACATTTCCCCTCTCTGCAAGCAAATTAGTCACAAAGAAGCTCACTTACAGTTCACTCTTTTCAAAAAAGAACAACGACATACAACTTATCATTTGTATTCATAACTTGCCAAGGAACTTATCCTTGAGAAGGCCATAAATTAGCATTGTCCACATCCCTTCGTCAGGGTTATGTCCACTTTGCAATGCATTCTCAAACAACCTTTCCACTTCTTGCACCTTGCCTTCTTTACAAAGTCCAGGAACCACAGAATTGTACAAAGATATTTGTGGTTCATAACCATTTTCAACCATTCTATCCAAAAGCTCCAGAAAATAGACGCATTTTCCCTGTTTACAGTGCCCATTAATAAGAGCTATATAAATTGCTTCATTGGGATAGAGGCCTCTCTCTAACATATTTTTTATCAGCTGGTCTACCTCAAGGAGTCTACCTGATTTGCATAATTCTTCAATTAAGGCACTATAAGTATCTACAGTAGGCTGGCAATGCTTCTCCATCATTTTGTCAAGAAGCTTAAATGCAAGAACATTGTTTATTTCGAGTGGCATTCCATCCAGGTCATGAATTTCAACCCATTTATCAGGATCCGAACTACCTACTACATCCTCATCAGGAAGCAAGTGTTCTGTGTGTATCTTGTTTTCTTGAACTATACCATTCATAAGCTCACAATAAGTTTTATAATTAGGTTAGCATCCTTCATTTATCATCTTACTTAATAGATCAAAAGCATGATTCACCTTGCCTGATTTGACATTTCCATCAATCAATGATGTGTATGTTACTTGGTTAGGTTGTAAGCCTTTCTCCTTCATTTTATAAATGAACATTTTAGCCTCTTCCAGTTTTCCTTCCCTGCAAAGTCCATAGATCTGTACACTGTAAGTGTATACATTTGGAGAACAGCCCTGCTTTACCATTTTGTCTAATACTTTATATGCAAGATCAATGGCACCATCTCTACATAGTCCATCAACAAGCGTGGTATAATTCACCAGGGAGGGATCTAACCCTTCCCCCAACATCTTACTAAAGACATTATCTGCCTCAAGCACCCTTTTTTCTTTGCGGGCTTGACTTCTGCTTTTTTATTTGGTCTTCTGTCTAAAAATTTGAAGGTCAATGCTACAATGTGGGTGTTTTGGTTTCTAGGATGATTCCTTCCCATGCTAGAGTAGGGCTATCCTTGGATTTTCCATCAAAGTTAGACTTGGGGAAATATCCATGTTTGTATTTTCGGGTAAGATAGCCTATGAATTGAAGTTTATGTGAGCAAGATATTCTTGTCTAAATTTTCCCTTTGTAAACAATGTCTATACCAATACTACAAGATAAGGAGAGAAAGCAGGCTTGCAGAAGGGGCAATTTGATGCCATGATGGCTCTCTCCTTTTGTTTTTTTATTTACAATTTATGCTTGAAATTGCTCTAATTTTGAAGGTCTTCAACCCATTGATTTTGATTTAGACTTTTATAATATTTTTGGGGTAACAGTGACTTTCGAAGATAGGTTAAGTGGTGTCTTGAAAAAATGGGCCTCTTTACAGACTGACTTTTTAAAATTTCGGAATATTATGGAGGGCAATGTGATAACTGCAACTGTCATCAAATTTTAGCTAGATATCTAGGGGTGATTGTCAAATTCCAAGCCTGCCTTTTGATATGAATTTTAAATTGGCATGGGCTATCAAGTCAATTCATCTTACATCCATCCATTTTTTATCTGCATAATGTGAGACTTTCTGGACCTTCTTGTCTTGTGCATTTAAAATGTCTTATTGCATCCAAGTTCCTAAGTTCTAATCACATTTCAAAATGGTGTTTCAACCTTTCCATCTTTCAATGTATCATATGTGGGCTTATTTGTTAGTTAAAATAAGTTATATTTTTATTGACTAAAGATATGTCATAGCTGAGAACCCCTACTTTTTCTGCTTTGAGTAACCAGAAAATCATGATTATGCACTGCCAAAGAGGCATACTGTTGTCAAATGCCATCCTTAAGAAGGCAAAATGAACATATAAGAAATTTTAATAGATCATCTTTGAAGGAATATTTATCTATATCTATATATCTATAAATAATATAAATAACAATGGGAAAAAACTGTTAGGAACATAGATGAAATAATTTGTAATCAGCAATTAATCAGTGAGGAGCTTGAAAAGATTCAATCTGCAATAATCAGGAAATAATAGGGAAAAATTGGCCAATCTTGGCACGCCAGTAATGTTAAACTAAATAATTAAGATTATTTCGAAATAATAATTTTTTTTATTGCATTGGGATTGATTTGATTAATTTGAGATTATTTCATATATGGTTTGTAACATTTAAACCAAATTCTTGTGACTATCCCCATGGAAACTCATAATTGCTACATTGATCAAGATGGTCTCAAGATCTGACAATATTTTACATGGTTTTGAATGCAGATATATTTGGGAAAGTTTCAAATGAGTGGGAGAATGTTGAAATTGGTGTTTTTGTATGTGGTCTTGAAAGTTTAGAGACAAGTGTAGCAAAGGAATATAGGTCATACAACTTAAGAAACTTGAGAAACTAGAGAAACAGAGTTGTGTTTCATTTCAACAGTCATAGCTTTGATCTGTAATGAACTAATTATAGAGATATCACTATGACATAATGGCTCATTGTATTATGTTTACATAGGTTTCATATGCAAGTCTATAGCTGCCTTTCTATTAGTTCGGCCTATTTCATGAATTGACATGGTTATGTAAGGCTCACTAAGGCAAAAATTGCCTCACAGGACCTATACAAGTTAAAATCTATATGATGTAATTATTGATATGTAAATTAATATCTTTTCATATGAATTTTATAAATTTCCCAAAGGTTATTTGACAGTCTGCAATAAATTACACAGACAATGACCCTAATGATTTATTAATCTATTTCTGCAATATTAATCTGTTTCGGTTATAATCTGTTAGAAGTTTAATCTTTAGGAAAGCCCAGCGGAAGAAAAAATGTATGTGGCATTGTCTCCAAATTGTATCCTTTTTCAAAGGTGACGTATTCAACATGATTTTCTGATAAGTGGACAGTAACAAGGTGTATCTTGGGCTTATTTCTTGTTATCTAAAAACTTGTATGCATCTATGTTATAAAAAAATATTTTCTTTTGTGCATGTTTCACTATAGAAGAATGACGAGGATGGATCTTTTAGGGACTTCAATAAGAATGGGAAAAGGAAACTAGTCTTCTTGACTTCTAAATAATTTCAGGCTCTCCCCTGCAAAGCTTGTTTGACCAAGAGTGACCTTTTCGTGGATCTTTGCCTCTCCTTTCCAAAGGAAAAAATAACAAATCATATTTTTTAGGACTTTCCTTTTCAGGGTCTTGCTGGGCAGAGGTGCAATCTCAGTTGGAAAACATTCTTCAGGGGAATTTTCATTAGAGTGCATTCTTGTTGGGAGATTCCTGATGTGTGATTTGGGATTTGTTGATTAGTATTTTGCATTGTTTGTGAGTTTCTGCATCATGTGTTCTTTGGGGACTCCACTGCAAATGTGTTAAAAAATGAGGTTAGTTCTTTGAAAGCGAAATAATGCTAGACTTATAGAAGTGTTCAGCAATTATAGAAGTGTTCGCTAATTATTTGAAATCAAATGAATTTGTTGATCATATTTTCCAGATCTATATTTTCTTAAATCTATCATTTTTTATTGTAGGAATTATCATTTGTATGCTCTTCTCTTATCATAATATAAATGTGTTGCACCCATTATGCAAACATTAATTTTCATAGTGTATTTTTGGCTTATTGTGAATAGTCATGTTCTTTTTAAGATTTTTTGTTTATGTGTTAGACTTAAACCCAAACAAAAATAAATCTCCATCTTACTCCCATTGCATGCAAGTGTTGGTTTGTACCCATGTGGACAATAGGACATCCTTTAATTGAATATAATAAATCATGATTAAATATAGGGCCTACAAGATGTTTTTCAAATGGAATGGATGGTGGGAGATCTAAACTAGTGATAGATGGAATATTTTAATGAGATTTTCTTCTTTGCTATGGGAAAGGATTACCTCATTTATTTTTTCATAGTTAAGTTCTAGTCACACCGAGGAATATATAGACTACATCCATCCTAAGAAACTATAATGACCCCCTGACACAAACACAAATTTTGTGGTAGTTTGTAACAAGAATTTGACACATGCATGGAATTCAAAGAGATAATATAGAGCATGATGTAGGTTCAAAGGTAACATACCCCCCGAGGCATTAATAAGACATGTATACAAACCTACACATGTTTATCCATGATAAAATGAAAGGCACATACACACATATGCATAGTTTCAGAGGTAAGAATAGAATGTGCCTAGAAATTGAAGCGCACAATAAGACTAGTTCTTTTATTTTCAAAAAAATCTCAAGAGTTGGAGTATTTTTCAATCCATAGTTTTGACATGATGAATCCAATGTGTTCAACATATAAACTAGTCATACAATTTTTTTTTTATGGATTGAAGGGCTATGTCAATTACAATACAACAGTGGAAATTTTATTGTGCACTTGTTTTACTAGATATAGTATACCCAACTATTATAGTTGTGATTGTGTGTCAGGTTTGTGAAGAGTTTGCATGTTTAAACTTTGATTGGAATGGTTTGCATACGATTTTTACTAGGTTATATATCTACAGTGTGCAATGCACCAGACCTCCAAAGAACCCAAGGGAAACCAAGTGCAAAAAAGCCAAGGACGACAGGATTGTATCAGGGATAGTGTCTTGTTTTCAAAGTAAAGCAAGCAAGGTATCAAAGTTAAGAAAGTCCAGTTATGTAATTCATAGAGGGAGGAAAAACCTTGAAATAGGATTTCATTTAAATCAACGATTCGTTCTTCCTTCTTCTATTATCTATGCAATTATGTTTTGTGTCTTGATCATTTTATATTTTTAGGTTGATAAAGATGGTGATTTGAAAGATCTTGAAGCACTCTTAAAAACATTATTAGGCCAAGATATTAGAGCTACTAACCGAAAATAATTAGGTCCATCACCTTCAAATCCAAATGACAACACAAATGTTATAACCATAGTTACATCATCTGTAAAAAGAATCAACATCCAAAAATAGGAGGTCGAGGGTATATTTAATTTTTTTAAAAATATTTTTATCAAAGCATCAGAAGACCAACGCTTTAGATGTCATAAGAGAGACGTCTGTTTTTTAAAATATTTTTACCATTTCGTCAGAAAAGCGATGCCTCATAAACGTCAGAAGTGTGATGCCTTACCTTTTCATCGGTCTTGCGAAGTTTGGCACACGACGTTGGAAATGTGATGGTACCAACATATTCGCTGCTCCTGCGACGTTTGGCACCAAAATTCGGAAATGCCATGTTGTTTACATTTGTTTCGGTCTTGCGACATTTGGCACAAAACGTTGAAAATGTGACGGTGTTAACATTGTCGTCGTTCTTGCGAAGTTTGGCACATAACGTCGGCATTGCGACGTTTGCTTGAAACCCTTATAAGCGTCGAAAATGCGACAGTTCGGTATCATCGGAAGACCGACAGTTTTGGTGCGTCAGAAGACCGATGATTACAAAACATCGAAATAGAGAGGATTTGGCGAACGTCAAAAGAGCGACGGAAGTCTGGAAATGTCACAATAAGTGTCGCTCTTCCGACTCTTTATTGAAGTGTTGAAATTGCAACATAATGGCTAACCACGTTTTTCCCTACCTCACACTTTCGCTCTTGCAACGCCTATGTGTCAGAATAGCGACGAATTGGCCGTCAGAAATTGGGCCAAATGTGCTAGTGATAACTCGGAGATCCTACAAGAGTTCTTCTTGTTTGTACCCCTGATTTCTTTTCTCCCAAAATTTTGAATTTTTGGATGATTCTTTTGAACATACCTGGATGGAGCCTTTTCTCTTTCTGATGTATCTTATTTTGGTGCTTCATTAGGTTCTCCTTCTATATCATTGTTATTTGATGAAGGAAAACATTTATCATCATCATCATCCTCATTTGTTGATATTTCCCTCTTGGGATTTGTGAGAGATTCATCAATCACAACATCAATACATTCAATAATATTTCGAAGTATCTTATTGTAGCATTTGTATGCTTTACTTCTAGAAGAGTACCCAAGAAATATTCCCTCATCCGCTCTAGGTTAAAAATTACCAAGTTTTTTGTCATTATTTTTTATATAGCATTTGCTTCCAAAAAATTTAAAGTGTTTCACAGTGGGATTATTACCGTACCAGATTTGATAAGGAGTTTTATCACTATTTACATGAACATGAGCCTTGTTGAGAATATTTATTATAGTGTGAGAAGCTTCACCCCAAAATGTGTCAGGAGTCCCAGATTCATCAAGCATAGAATGAGCCATTTACTGAACTATTATATTCATTATTTCTACCACGCCATTTTGTTGTGGAGTTACAGCTACAGAAAATTGTCTTTTTATGCCATATTTTTCTCAAAAATCAAAGAATTTGTAATATCCCAAAACCGGGATACCTTAAGGTATTATAAAGTTGTATAATAGAAAGTGATCATATAATATAATGTATTTAGACACATAGCTTCCATAAATCAATCACAGCAACAAACTATTCCTTTTTACAATGTCACCAAGCGGGGAAAAGCAGCAGTTTTGGCCCCAAAATGTTATTTTCTGAATATATGGGTTATAACAGTGAAAAATAACGGTTTTTTCCCTTATAATAGACAATTTAGGACATGAATGAAATATATTTTCAGAAAAAAATTCATTTAACATAGTTAAACAGGTCTCCCATGCTCAAAACAGATAGAAATTGTGAAAACCACAAGACTGCAGAATGCCGAAGTTGCTGCATAAGAGACTGCACAGTCTAAAGATATATTAACTCAGAAAATGGATAAATACTTCTGATATTATTATTATAATACTCAATGAAGCATAAAATCAGAGATCTAATCTCTTTTACACAGATCCAAGAAGACCCGACAATGATTTCACGACAGAAAAGATATACAAGAGAAAGCTACTGCAAATCTGTGGCTGAATAACACTGTATGGCTAAAGCTCTGAAATATATGGGTGAAAAATCAAATAAATGGCTGAATATGCTTCTCCTAGCTTTCCCAAATAAAGGTTGATCCTCCTCTTGGGAAACTAGCTCCTCCAATTGGGGTTCTCACCCCTTCCACTGCACACCTCAAGAAATAACACAGTTTTCTGAATGGGACTGTGTTTTTGCTGAAGGTAGGTACTTGGCCCAACACTAGGTAGTGGAAAATTTAGATCAGAAACCTACTCTTAGATTTCTTGAACAATATCTCCAAGAAAGAGTCGGGAATCCCCACCTGGGCAAACCCTTGCACTAAGCAGTGCAGCAACTTAGCTAAACAGCTAAGTATCTAGGAAGTATAAGCAGACCTCATGAAAATATAATCTCCAATATGTCCATATGCTTGCCATCTCCTTCATTATATAATTGATGAGCTTCCTCACCAAGGGTCCCACCCACTATGAGGTTGCTTCCATGCAAAGGCTCCTCCACAAAAACTGTGTTGTCCAACAAGATGGTTCAATGCATCTAGATAGTTTTTTTGAATTGGTCAAAATTGATCTTGTCCACATATTTTTGACCTTTTTCACACATGTGGATGCTTGAACTAGTTATTACATTATCCGCTTTCACATTAGGAGGGATTTTTATTCACACTTGAGCAAATTAGGAGCCTCCTTGCTCAATTATTCATGCATCTAGATTTCAAAAAAAAAATTAATATTCCTATTATCTGAAGCTAAATTATGAATATTACAGTCTCCCCCTCCCAAATGTTTCTTGTCCTCAAGCAACTGCAAGGGTACTGCAAAATCTCCCTTCCTCCTCTTGTGGCCCTCTCATCCCATAGTCTCCTCCATTGCTTCAAAAATTTTGCATAAATTCCATCTCCCAATGGCTCCTCCCAAATGTGCAAGTTGGCCTTTGGTGAATAAACCCAATGGCTCTCATCATGAAATAATGGAAGGTTGTTATGGAAACCTTCTTTCTGATCCATGGCCTTCTCAAGATAGAAGTGTTGACAATCATGGAGAATCTCATCATCAATGGAGGTCTTCCTCCTCCATGCTATCATCCAAATAAAATGAATCACCCTCCATATTGGTAATTCATAGAAAATCTCCTCCAAATTGCTCATGAGAGGCATGCCCCAAGTGCTCCAACAAAACATATGGTCCACATCATACCGAAACAAGTAATATGCAATGGTGGCCATATAGTTTCTCATGCTCCCCTTGGAACATGTAGTGTAGAAAAAGTAGGGACTCTCTTCCCCCAAAGACACATCCAACAAGTGTGCCTCTCTTCTAACCATGCCTCCAACAAAGATAATAACATCTTCAGCATGTGGGAGCATAAGTAAGATCATGCTAGCTGCCATATACAATAAGGGAGAAGGACAATGGTCCCTCATGTGCAACCAGCACAATTTTCCTCCTAACTGCCATAGGATATGATATGACAAGCGTTATCCCCAACACTTGCATGCTTGGAGAAGGTGCATGATGGTTGGTGTTAAGGAACAACACCATGAAGAGTGCATAATCTCTCCAAGGTCTCCCAAATAATGGCCAACATCACTATTGTTCAATTCCCAAAGTGGTTCATGAAGCCCATCAGAAAAATTGCCCCCTCTTGGAGCCAAGACCTTCACATGAGTGTTAAGATAATACAAGTATATAATAGATACATCATGAGATTCAGCAATACAATGTTTGTCATACACTTGTTTAAAATCAGCAAGGTAGCTCATGAATGGGCTCCCTCTCACACTCAATGAATAAGGAGGTGATAATGATAACTCTCCCCAAGAGCTATGTTCCTCCTCAACTAGCAAATGATTCATGCACTTACTCATATGAGAGTGCATCTCCTCCTTGAAATTCTCCCACATAAATCCATCTAAGATATCATGATATGTTTTAATGAAGCTAGTGGGATTTGAAAGCAAGACCACATAGGTTGTGTCAAGTAGTTCATTCTTGAGTTTGGAATATTTAGTTAAGTAAATCTGATCATGAACATAAATGATTCCATCAACTACTGTATACTTTCCAGCCATTGCTTTCCCATCAAGAACCTTACATTTGAATAGGTCCTTAGAATATTCCATCAAGAATTGGGACTCCCAATAAGGGTCTAGGCTTCTCAACATTGACAGCGTTGTAGAAATCTGAAATGATGCAGTTGTCATATGATGGCTCTCCACCTTGACATGCTTGATGTCAAAGTCACATTTTGGAGTATTCCCAACCTTCTTTTTCTGCCCCTCTTGCAGCTGATCTTGCTCAAGACAAGATTGGATTTTAGGAAAGTCACCCTTCCCTTGAAAGGTTCTCTTTCTCAAAAACTTCCACCTCTTTGCTCCCGCATGCAAAAAATGAAATTTTTTTTTTTTATGTTCAGAAATATTCATTATATATGGGAGTATCCTTTGCTGTCCCAAAGTTATGGAATATACTCTTGATACTATGCTCATATCAGCACAAATTTCCTAATCTATCCCCTCTAATGCAAATAGATGAATGGAAGAAAACAAGGTCAACTTCAGAAATTTTCCTAGCCTTCCATCAATGGTTTTCAGCACTGTAGTGGCTCCTTCCAAGGTTCCCTCTTTAAAAAAATATGTTGAAGCTGCATATAGTTGAGAGAACACTTTAGTTTCCCTCAAATCAGGAGGTCTTCTTGCTGAAATTCCTCCTTGCAAAGAGGCATCAAGGCATAGAGTAGGGTGTAAATGTAGGTGGATAGATTTGCCCCTACCTTTGTTGCATAGGTCATCTTGCCTATTTTGTTCTTTCAAACTCTGAAATAGAGAAGGGTACATGCTCTTCATCTTGTGATGTTATTCCCCCTCTTTTCCTTCTCCTATCTTCAAGATCCCATCACTTGGCAATGAAGGTACATGTTGCTCATGTGTTTTTCCAAGAGCTCTATGTGTGAGATCTTTTGGAACTCTTTGCAAGAGTGCAAGAGTTTCTTTCCTTGGAGAAAGTGATCCATCCTTTTCTTCATGTGGTGTTTAAGGTGCCCTTATTATGACTGTGTTATCTTGTCTTGCTTCTCCTTCCTCTTCTTCACTAGTTGAAGTTGCCTTACCCTCAACAAGAGGCCTTAGATCTTGGTCCTCTTTTGAAGAAAGAATCTTCATGTCTTCCTTTTGAGAAGGAAGCCATTCCTATAAAGGATATCTTACCCTTGGAAAAGTATCAAACAAGCTCACCTCCTCTTCATTTCTTTTCAGAAATGGAGTTGGATATATAGACCCTCCCAACTCATGCAAAAGTTTTGTTTGTTGTGGTTTGATAGTTGCAATAGAAGATGTTTCACATGAGATATCATCAAACCTATCTACTAATCTTTCAATGAACTTTTCATAAGTAGATTTATTTGCATTCTTTAAGGAAAATTATTCAGACAACCACCAAGCATAGGCCTTACACTCAAAATTCAGCACTGCTACTTTGATGGCTTCAATTTCCGGAAATTGATGTTGCTGCACAAAGGTGTTTAGCTCCTTCACCCAAGCCCTAGCTGGACATAGAGGTGATCCATCAAAAATGGACAGAAAGAATCTACCGTCAATTTTCTTCTTGCTCCTTGTGCTCTTTTCCTTCTTCATTTGGAAAAACCCTTGGAAATTCAAGTGACCTTTGAACTCCTCAGATTGAGCTTCATATTCCCGCAAATAATCACCAAGAATATTTTCCTTTGGCATATCTCCTTTATTCCTCTCCATGAAGAAGTTGTTGATAGAACGTGGTAGATCTGATGATATTTCTGAGTTCTCATATCCAAAATATGAGGATTTAGGATCTTCCTCCTGTATAGATCTGTGTGAGAGATCTTCATGTGTTTCCCTCCTCATTTCTTTGATGCCCTTGCTTTTGCCCTGCAAACTTGAAAAGAGAGGTTTTAAGAGCCTATTTTCTCTAGACAACAAGGGTTTTCTCTTATCTCCTCTAAAAATCTCCTTATACCCATGAGAAGACTCCATAATTATTGAGCTCATAGGTTGAGCCAAGATTGTTGCTCCGATACCACTGTAATATCCCAAAACCGGGATTTTATACAAAAATAAGAATACCTTAAGGTATTATAAAGTTTTATAACATAAATTTATAATCTAATATAATTTATTTAAACACATAACTTCCATAAATCAATCACAGCAACAAACTATGCCTTTTTACAATGTCACCAAGCGGGGAAAAGCAACAGTTTTGGCCCCAAAACGTTATTTTTTGAATATCCTGGTTATAACAGTGAAAAATAACAGTTTTTTCCCTTATAATAGAAAATTTAGGAGATTCATGCAAGAGAGTTTCAGAAAAAAATGCATTTAACATAGTTAAACATGTCTCCCATGCTCAAAACAGCTAGAAATTGTCAAAACCCCAAGACTGTAGAATGCCGAAGTTGTTGCATAAGAGACTGCACAGTATAAAGAGATATTAACTCATAAAATGGAGATATACTTCTGATATTATTATTATAATACTCAATGAAGCATAAAATCATAGAGCTAATCTCTTTTACACAAATCCAAGAAGACCCAGCAAGGATTTCTTGACAGAAAAGATATACAAGAGAAAGCTGCTGCAAATCTATGGCTGAATAATGTTTTATAGTTGAAGCTCTGCAATATATGGCTGAAAAATAAATTAAATGGCTGAAGATGCTGCTCCTAGCTTTCCCAAAGAAATGTTGATTCTCCTCTTGGGAAACTAGCTCCTCCAATTGGGGTTTTCACCCCTTCCACTGCACACCTCAAGAAATAACATAGTTTTATGAATGGGAATGTGTTTTTGCTGAAGTTAGGTACTTGACCCAACACCAGGTAGTGTAAAATTCAGATCATAAACCTCCTCTTAGATTTCTTGAACAATATCTCCAAGAAAGAGTCGGGAATCCCCACCCGAGAAAACCCTTGCACTAAACAGTACAAAAACTTAGCTAAACAGCTAAGTATGCAGGAATTCTAAGCAGACCTCATGAAAATATAATCTCCAATATGTCCATATTCTTGCCATCTCCTTAATTATATAATTGATGAGCTTCCTCACCAAGGGTCCCACCCACTATGAGGTTGCTTCCATGCAAAGGCTCCTCCACAAAAACTGCGTTGTCCAACAAGATGGTTCAATGCATCTAGATAGTTTTGTTGATTTGGTCAAACTTTACCTTGTCCACATATTTTTGACCTTGTTCACACATGTGGATGCTTGAACTAGTTATTACATGATCCCCTTTCACATTAGGAGGGATTTTTATTCACACTTGAGAAAATTAGGAGCCTCCTTGCTCAATTATTCATGCATCTAGATTTCAAAAGAAAAATTAATATTCCTATTAGCTGAATCTAAATTAGGAATATTACAGAATTCATTTGATATGTATTCTCCTTCTCGATCAAATCTAAGACATTTGATTTTTTATCTAATTCATTTTCAACTAAAACTTTAAAGACCTTAAATTTTTCAAATGCTTCATCTTTATGTTTCAATGAACCGATCCAACACATTCTAGAAAAGTCATCAATGAATAAGATATAGTATTGTTCTCCACAAGGTGATTTTTTCCTTACAGTTCCATATAAATCAGTATGTATAAGTTCAATAGGCTTACTTGTTGATCCTTCTTTGGTATTAAATTGAACCTTGGTTTTTTTACAGAATTGGCATGATTTGCATATGGTACTTTTAGGTAAAGTGATGTTGGGTATATCACGAACAGCTTTGAGCCTACTTGATTTTCTTATTTAAGAAAATCCTAGATGTCCCAATATTCTGTGCCATAACTAGTTTTATGTAGATGTACCTAGATAACACTGTTCTTGGCCACCTTACAATATATACATATTTCTTGGTGTTCTTATTCCTTTTATTACGGTCTTTCCTATGTCAATTTAATGAACCACACACTCTTTTGATAGAAAGACAACTTCATTTCCTTGATCACACATTTGACTAACATTCAACAAGTTATGCTTTAATCCATAAACATACATAACATTGTTGGATTTAACGTTTTCTTTTAGAAAAATATATCCTTTACCCTTAATGATAGTAGGAGAGTCATTTCCAAAAGTAACATTATTTTCCTTCTCCAATTCATTGTATGAAATAAGTTTATCTTTATCACCTGTCATGTGTTTTGAACATCTGCTATCAATGTACCATTTATTTTATTCTCCTTCTGCAAATAAATCTATTCTGCAACTTTCAAACTGTAATTCCTTCCTTCTCCATACCTTGGAACTTGTGGATATTTGTTCTTTTGGCGAAATTTTTCTCCTGCATTCAGATTCCTCATGTCCAAATTTATTGCAAAATGAACATTCAATTTCTCCTTTAAGAGGAGAAAAATTGTTAAAGTATTTTTATTTATTCCTGTCTCATTTATTTTCTTTCTTTATTCTCTGGTCATGATGGTTTTGTATGCAGCACATTGAGCAACTTTGTGACCAAAATTATGACATGAGAAACATTTTCCATTAAAGAAGAAATTTATGTGATCATTGAAACTTCTATTGTTGTTTACCTTTTGACTTATATTTCTGTTATGTTCATCCTTGAATTGGAACGATCATGCTTTACCTATACATTGTCTTTGTTCTTTTGCTGAGTGACGAAGCTTTGCTGGCTGGCTTTTGTTGCATTTACATAGCTTGTAGCTAAGGACTTTTCAGACTTAGAAGTTTCACCAATATATCCAAGACCTGTCTTCACAAGAGGAGAGCGTTGAACCTTGATACTTTCATCTAAGGTTTCAAATCCTTTAGAAAATCTAAGATTTAGATTTTTTACTTTATCAAGTTCTTTTCTTAAACTTACTATGTCACATTCTAATTTCTCATTGTGCTTCTCATTTTCTATGAGTTGATTCTTTAAAGTATCTATGGCTATTTTTTTCTCTCCGAAGAATATTTTGAGTTGAGTGATTTCTTCAAGAAAATAATTTTATTCTAAATCATCCATAAAAGTATCTTTAGCCTCACTAGTGTCTTTTTCAAATGCCATGACCAGTCTAAAACCTTGATCAAATTCTCCTTCTTCACTATTTGACAAGCCATCACTATCTTCATGAGTATAGTAACTTTTTCTATTGACAAATTGTCTCCTATTACCTTTTTCTAAATCCTTTCCCTTATCATGATTATTTTTTTGGGGACATTTAGTAGCATAATGACCCACTCTTCCAAAATCAAAACATTTGAAAGGAAGCTTACCTCTAAACCTTCCAGTACCAAGTTGAAGTTTCTTTACAAAATTTATCTCGTCTTCTTCTGACAAATACCCTGATTCTTTTCGTTCTTCCTTGTCTTTTCCCTTTTCAGTAGCTCTAAAAGAAACTTCTTTGACTTCATATGGACCTCCTTTTCTCATTTCAAAAGTAGTGAGGATCCCATGAAGTTGAACAATAGTAATATTCTGTAGATCCTTCTTCTCTTCAATAGAAGACACTTTTCACTCGAATTTAGGAGTTAGATATCTTAGTATCTTATCTACTAGAGTGGTGTCTCTTATGTCTTCACCTAGATTTCTCATATGATTTACGATCTCATCTAGACATAAAAATAAACTAACAATAATTTTGTCATTATGCATTCTGAGATTTTTCATATTGAATTCTGAGAGATTGGAGTTTGACACTTTTTACCTTGGCATCACCTTCATAGCTCAGAAGATTTTCTCCCATATATCCTTTTCTCTATTTAACTACAAAAATTTGACAAATTATGATTCAGTCAAACTTCCCAATAATGCATTGACATCTTTTTCATTGGTTTCATATTTCTTCCTTGCTACTAGATCTATTGGAACTGCAGCTGGATATTGGTAACCGCCTTCAACTATTTCCCAAACATCTGCTCCAAGAGACTGAAGATAGGATATTGTGCTTGTCTTCTAGAAGATCAAATTGTTTCTGTTGAAGAGTGGTGGTATGATAGATGCTCTTTTTTGAGTCCCGAATTTGTCTCTTTTCCATACACTTTTCCATATCTCTTTCACTCACCTAAACCTCCAAAATTGTCAATATCATGTGCAAAAGGGTATCTAACATGGTTTTTAATTATGTTTGTGTGTTTTCTATTTGATTTAGATTTTGTTCATACAACTGCGGAAACTTGTCACTTTCCGCAGCCGCTGCAACTTTCCGCAGCTATTTTGTGGAAATCAATGTTACAGGTGTCAACGAAGGAAACGAGCCACATGGGCAGGCTAGGAATGACAAGGACATGGTTCGTGTCCTATCGGTTCAATGAAATTCGTCAAGGAAAGCCGCGGTCAAAGCCATCCACGTGGAAGTCAACTGTGGAGTTCTATGTCGGCTGGACTCTGTTTCGTGGCATAGAAACATCCATACGTCCGTTTCCCAAGCTTGTGGAAGTTAATTGACATCTGTGAAAAGTTCTGGAGTTGAATTTAAGCGCCCACCTTCCATAGATCCGTTTCCCAACATGGCCATACTCCTAAATCCGTGGCCTTAGTGGTCTACGTGCTGGCTGCTATCATAAACTTCAGGAAACAGTTACATTTTATTGCTTTATAAAGAGCGTTTGCATACACACGTAGAGTTAGTGAATGTGAGCTGATAGTTGTTAGTTGTTAAGTTGATGTGCATACTCTGTTATGTGGTGATTACGCTGCCTTGAGCCGTAATACCACCAGCCTGTAATGACTTTCTTTTTAATGTGAAGAACTCTGTTTCATAACTTAATTCGTGTTTGAAGATCATACCAGAGCTGCGTAGAGGGCCCCTGCTCAGCCGAGGTTTTGTGTATTAATGTATATATTTTTCATTTCATTTCTTTAAGTAATCATTGTATCATAACCCATTACATGTTCATATTTCATAGTTGTTTTATTTCTGTTCATACATTTCTGTAATTTCCATTGCATTCCTGTCTTTTATGTTTTTATGATTGTTAAGACACTGATCAGTTTTCTTGTGCATGTTTTAGGTAGACACCCCGGGGCATTTTCATAGTATTTTCGCTAATGATATGAAACTGATATTATTCTGCTGCTAGTTTTCTTTCACAGTCTTTGTTTAACTTCAGTTTTGTTTTGTGCATTTCAGTTTTGTTTATCTGATTCAATAGATAAAATTAGACATATTAAGCTACTCATAGTGTCCTCAGCTACCTCCGAAAGCCACAGCTGGACTGATGGTGAGGGGCTGCATGATGAGATGTGTAGTTTAGTATTAGTTTCTTTTCCGCAAACTTAAATATATTGAATCATGTATGACATCTTCAATTGCCTCCGAAAGCCACAGCTGGACTGATGGCGAAGGATTGAATCATGTGTGTATGGTTTAGTATTAGTTTACTTTCTGCAAATTAAATATCAGTTACACAAGTTGTTTATGATTACTTCCGCAAGTCATAGCCGGTCTAATGATGAAGGGTCAGAAAATGAATTGATGTAATCTGATTTAGATTTATTTCATTGCAATTTTGAATTTCCATAAGCGTAGTTTCTTTTGTGTTCAGTTGGCAGCAAGAATAGTTTAGTTTTCATATTCACTAGTTTCTTGTTTTGATTCATTAGATTAACAACACTTTCCATTTCGCCAGCTTAACCGAATTTCGGTTTCTTGTCCATACACTTTTCCATATCTTTTTCACTCACCTAAACCTCCAAAATCGTCAATATCATGTGCAAAAGGGTATCTAACATGGTTTTTAATTATGTTTGTGTGTTTTCTATTTGATTTAGATTTTGTTCATACAGCTGCGGAAACTTGTCACTTTTCGCAGCCGCTGCAACTTTCCGCAGCTATTTTGTGGAAATCAATGTTACAGGTGTCAACGAAGGAAACGAGCCACATGGGCAGGCTAGGAATGACAAGGACATGGTTCGTGTCCTATTGGTTCAATGAAATTCGTTAAGGAAAGCCGCGGTCAAAGCCATCCACGTGGAAGTCAACTGTGGAGTTCTATGTCGGCTGGACTCTGTTTCGTGGCATAGAAACATCCATACGGCCGTTTCCAAGCTTACGGAGGTTAATTGACATCTGTGCAAAGTTCTGGAGTTGAATTTAAGCGCCCACCTTTTATAGATCCGTTTTCCAACATGGCCATACTCCTAAATCCGTGGCCTTAGTGGTCTACGTGCTGGCTGCTATCATAAACTTCAGGAGACAGTTACATTTTATTGCTTTATAAAGAGCGTTTGCATACGCACGTAGAGTTAGTGAATGTGAGTTGATAGTTGTTAGTTGATATAGCTGTTGAGTTGATGTGCGTACTCTGTTATGTGGTGATTACGCCGCCTTGAGCCGTAATACCACCAGTCTGTAATGACTTGCTTTTTAATGTGAAAAGAGGGATTGAATCATGTGTATATGGTTTAGTATTAGTTTACTTTCTGCAAATTAAATATCAGTTACACAAGTTGTTTATGATTACTTCCACAAGTCATAGCTGGTCTAATGATGAAGGGTCAGAAAATGAATTGATGTAATCTGATTTAGATTTATTTCATTGCAATTTTGAATTTCCATAAGCATAGTTTCTTTTGTGTTCAGTTGGCAGCAAGAATAGTTTAGTTTTCATATTCACTAGTTTCTTGTTTTGATTCATTAGATTAACAGCACTTTCCATTTCAGCAGTTTACTTTCTTTTGTCATTTGTAATTTCAATTTGCTTTTAAAGTTTCAAGATTGGTAAATCATTATAGGGGATATCACTTCCTTGAACAATTATAACCAAGCTTGTTTTTCACTTTAGAATTTCCATTTTACCTTAGAAAGACCATAAACGACAAAAAGTTAAGAAAGAGGTTATCTTGCACATATAGTGCGCCGCACTTCATCAGCTTACGATTCCCGGATTGACAATTAAATGCAGCAATTTAGGACTCACTAAATTGACCAAACATTTTGGCGCCGTTGCCGGGGAAGTGTAACTAGGTAGCCAATTTCTTAAAAAAAAAACACATAAAATCATAAAAGAAGGGAAAACTTGATAACTTCTTGAAGTATGCTCTCCTCTTGCACCTAGTGTGATCTAGAGGATCAGAAAAGAGAGTTACTGGTTTAGTAATTTCTTAAGTATGCTCTCTTCTTGCACCTAGTGTGATCTGGAAGATCAGAAAGAGAATTATTAGCCCAACTTTTGCTAAAAAAAAAAAAAAAATGACATGCATAGAGCAAGAGATTCTAGGGAAGGTTTATAGCTAAAGCCAAGAGTTCGATTTTCACAACTCCATCTTCTTCAAGGCATAGACCAGATTCACCATCATCTACCCCTAGCCTTAAGATTTTTGGAAGCCAAAGAACAACTGAATTAGAGGATTCTCCTACACCACCTACTAAAGTCTACTTAGAAAACAAGGAAAATTTCTCTCATCCTTCCTTGATAGAAGAACTAGAGGACTATAAGGACTCTAAAGAAGCTATCATGGCAGAAGAAGTAATAAATAGAGGTGGAGGTAGAGGAGGAGGAGATAATGAAGATAACAATGGTGAAGGAAATAATGGTAGAAATAGGGACGATTTTCTTGGATTCCCTATAGTTGATGAGGAAACTCATGCAACAATGAAAAATATTTCACCATCTGTTCTCCCTAACTTTTATGGATTACGAAGTGAAGATCCTTAAACATTTCTGTTTGAGTTTGAAGTAGTGTGCCGAACTTATGACTATATGGAAGATTCTCAAAAACTCAAACTATTTCCTTCAACCTTGAAGGGATCTGCTTTGAAATGGTTCATGGGATTAGCCACTCAATCTATCAGGACTTGGAATGATATGAAACAAACATTTTTTGATAGATACTTGGATTATTGTATGCCCACCAATCACAAGGATGAGGTATTCAAAATGATGCAAAAAGAAGATGAAAATTTGGAAGACTTAATTGAAAGATTTCAATACAACTTGAAAAGAGCAAAGATGAGCAACTTAGATAATGAAACCTCGAAAGCCCTCCTATTAAAAGCCATTAGAGATGAAGGGATAGACATTTTAAACATGATGGGTAAAGGAGACATTTCTCAACTCCCATTTCATGATATAACAGAACTATGTATCCAATTCTCAAGGGGAAGATCTAAAACCGGAAAAGGGCCTAGGGATTCTTCTCTTATTAGGGCTAACAAATCTGCAACTGGATCAGTAAGTAGGGCAGAGATTGGTAATATGCTTGATGAGTTTAAAACTCATATCTTAGGGGGTCTTAGTGAACAACTAGACACCCTTAAAATCCAAAACAAGCAGAAAGCAGAAACAGATGCTTTAGCCATCTTTTGTCCGAAATGTAGAAAGAAACATGCTTTAAGGGAATGTCCCTTGGATACAAAAGTTGTAGAAACATGTATGATTTGCTTAGAAAATCATGAAATCAAGGATTGTCCTTCAATCCCTGGACTCAAAGCTGTTTTTCAAGAAGATCCAAATTCAATAGAATCTCTCTGTTTTGTCGCAAGGAGACCTTGGCAGGGACAATAATCTCAAGGGTTTAATAACCCTATGAATCTTCAAACCCCACCAAATTGGACTCCTTGGCAACAACCTTGGCCCCAACATCAAAACTCATATCAGCCATGGGTACAAGGAATGCAAAATCCTTATGGGAGATTTGCTCAATTTTATCAATATCCTCCATCTTTTCAAAACCAACAATCTCCACAATTTCCAAGCCAAAATCCACAACAACTTTCATTGCCATTTCCACAACATCAACCTTCTCAACAAAATACAAATCCTCAACTCATGCTCCCATACGAACAGAAGACAAATCAACTTCCAGCTCAGCCATTGCCAAATCCTAACAATAAGAATCCTCAAACTACTTATATGGTAGAAGGACAACAATTCCCTACCTATATGATTGTTCCTCTCAACGATGTACAACTCAGATCTGGTAGAGTTTTAGAAAAACCTTCTATAGACATTCAAGAGCAAGATACCTCTGAGGAGGACTCTATTCAAGTCAATAAGGGTTCTGAGGAAGAATCTCTTCAAAATTCAAAAATTCAAAAAGAAAAAGAAAAGCTAACATCCACAACTCCTATAGTTGAGCAACCCGTATCTTCATCTACACCTCCTTTTCCGGAAAGACTACAAATTGATAAGGGGGTGGAAAAACAAATTTTGTTGCCTAACTATGACTTTCTAGATGAATTGAAGAATGTTTGTATCAAGATTCCATCGCTACAAGCCATTCGAGAAATTCCTATTCTAGCAAAAACCATAAAGGAGTTGAGTTTCAAAAGACCAGGAAGAAAGCTAAAGGACACAAGAAGAATCCACCTGGTAGGAAAGATTGCAGACATTATGATGGGAAAAATTGCCATGCAGAAGCATGTAGATCCTGGAAGTCCAATTGTCAAGACACATATAAATGGGATAGAAATTCCAAACACATTGATTGACTTAGGGGCTGCTATCAACATTATGAGTAGACAGACTATGGAACAGTTAAAACTTCCTAACCTTCTTTTACACCTACTTTATTGCAACTTGCAGATCGATCGGTTATTAAACCAGATGGTGTATTAGAAGATATTTCAGTCTCCTTAGATTCTTGGGAATATCCAGTAGACTTTATGATTTTGACTCCCAAAAGTAATCTAGGAGGACATCCAATTATCTTAGGAAGACCTTGGCTGGCCACAAATGATGCTTTTATTAGTTGTAGATCTGGAGACATGTACATTTCTAATGGTAATTCGACAAAGAAATTCAATTTGTATCCTCCTGCAAGAGCAATTACAGAAATAGGAGACAATGAATGGGTCGATGATGAGAACACTATACAACCCGTCTTTACCATTTCTGAAATTAGTGAGGATAGTCAAATTCTGAACACATTAGAAAATTTTGAGATAACTTCAGAATATGACCCCACACAATTTCAGTTGGAATATGACATAGAATATTTATCATCAAGACAAATGTCTCTTTACTCTATGGAAGAGTTTGGTAATTCTGCTATTGAGATTTTTCCAGAAAAGACATTGAATATCAATAAACATCTGGAGAAGTCACAACAAGAAGAACTAACCAGAATCTTGCAAAAACATACTACTGCATTTGCATGGGAGTATACTGACATGAAGGGTATTGATCCTAAGACTTGCATCCATCATATCTATATTGAGGAAAACAGTAGACCAATCAGATAACCTCAAAGAAGGATGAATCCAAATCTTAGGGAGATAGTGAAAGAAGAGCTCCAAAAACTTCTCAATGTAAACTTCATTTATCCAATTTCAGATAGCCGATGGGTTTCTCCTTTGGTTATAGTACCTAAAAAGAATGGTAAATGGAGAGTATGTATTGATTACAGGGAGTTGAACAAAGCAACTTTGAAGGATCACTTTCCTTTGCCTTTTATTGATCAGGTATTAGATACATTAGCAGGTAAAAAGTACTTTTCTTTTTTGGATGGTTTTAGTGGCTATAATCAAATTCAGGTAGCACCTGAAGATCAAGATAAGACCACATTTACTTGTCCATGGGGAACTTTTGCCTACCGAGTGCTTCCTTTTGGGTTATGTAATGCACATGCAACATTCCAAAGAGCAGTACTAGGAATTTTTTCTGATCTAATCCATGATTGTGTAGAGGTTTATATGGATGATTTTACAGTTTATGGTAATTCATTTGAAGAGGCATTAGAAAATTTGGAAAAAGTTCTCATAAGATGTAAAGAAACAAACCTTTCATTAAGCCATGAAAAATGCTTTATGATGTTTACTGAAGGGATTGTTTTAGGACATCATATTTCAGGAGATGGAATTAAAGTTGATAGATCAAAAGTTGAAGTCATCTCCAAGTTGCCTATTCCAAATTGTCAAAAAGATATTAGAAGTTTTCTAGGATTTACTGGTTACTATAGAAGATTTATAGAGAACTTCACCAAAATAGCATCTCCACTCTTCAAGTTGCTTACAAAAGACTGTGAATTTAAATGGGATCCTGATTGTCAATCCGCTTTTGAAACTTTGAAAACAAGAATATCTCAAGCACCTATCTTGAGAGGACCAAATTGGAAACTTCCTTTCCATATTTCTACAGATGCTTCAGATACAGCTCTTGGAGCTGTGTTGGGTCAAAAAGATTTAATTCCTTATGCCATTTATTACAACAGTAAAAATTTGACTCCCACAGAGTTGAACTATACTGTGACTGAAAAAGAGTTCTTAGCTGTTGTTCATGCAATTAATAAGTTTAGACATTACATAACAGGCTATGAAACTTTTATTCATAATGACCATTCTGCAATTAGATATTTAATGAACAAACCTGTTACTAATGGCAGAGTGACAAGATGGCTTTTACTTTTGCAAGAATTCAATATTATTGTGTTGGATAGACCAGGAAAACAGAATACAGTAGCTGATTTCTTGTCTAGAATTCAAAATACTAAAGAAGATTCTCCTGTAGAAGATAAGTTTCCCGATGAATATTTGTTTGCAGTAACTATTAAGACCCCTTGGTATGCAGATATTGCTAACTATTTGGTTACAGGGAAACTACCTTCACATTTATTTCCAAGAGAAAAACGAAAAATTATTCATGAGAGTTCAAGATATTCATGGATTTCTAACGAATTGTTTAAAACAGGGCCAGATCTTGTGATCAGAAGATGTGTCAGGGAAGATGAAATGCCTGATATTCTTAAGGCATGTCATGATGAACCATGCGGCGGACACTTTGTGGACAAAAGGACGGCCTATAAAATCCTTTCCTTGGGATATTATTGGCCTTCCCTCTTCAAAGATGCAAAACAATATGTCAAAATGTGTGATAGCTGCCAAAGAGTAGGGAAACCTACCCTTTCAAATGAAATGCCATTGCAAACACAGGTACTCATTGAACCCTTTGAAAAATGGGCTTTAGATTTCATTGGACCGATTAATCCACCATCGAAGCAAAAGAAGTATATATTGGTTTGCACTCATTATGTTACTAAATGGGTAGAAGCTAAAGCATTAGTATCTGCTACTGAAAATTCAGTTGTTCATTTTCTTTATGAGGATATTTTTACTCGCTTTGGTGTTCCAAGAGAAATTGTAACAGATCAGGGGAGCCAATTCACATCCAATTTGGTGGAGAAGTTTATGGAAGAATACAAAATCAAGCACAGAAGATCTACTCCTTACCATCCACAAGCAAATGGTCAAGTGGAGTCCACAAACAAAGTTCTTGAAAGTATCATCACCAAAACCGTTCATCTACATAGAAGAGATTGGGCAGAAAGGCTTCCAGAAGCCTTGTGGGCCTACAGAACTACATGGAGGAATACAACAGGACATTCTCCCTATGAACTTGTTTATGGGAAAGAAGTCTTGTTCCCCATTGAGGTCCAAGTCAAGACCTTCAAGATAGCAGTTCAGTTGGGAATGGACTTATCAGAAGCCCAAAAGCATAGAATGGAGCAATTGAATGAGCTAGATGAGATCAAACAAGAAGCAATTCTAAAAACTGATCTAGTTCAATATCAAAGAACTAAGTGGCATGACAAATATATCAAAGAGAAGAAGTTTCAAGAAGGAGATTGGGCATTGTTGTTTGACTCCAAGTTTAAAGACTTTCAAGGGAAATTTCAGACTCATTGGCTTGGGCCATATGAGATTGACAAGGTCTTTAACAATGGAGCCGTAAGAATCAAGACCATTGATGAGTTTCAAACTCCTCTTTTAGTGAATGGCCATAGATTGAAAGTTTATCATAAGCCACTCTCTAAAGAGGATTTTGTCAAGTTGTTCCAAGAAAGTTCTGCAATCAGGCTGGTACAGAAGAATCCTTCTTCTCTACCAAGCTAGTTTTTGTTTTTCAAGTTAAAAAAAAAGAGAAAAAAAAAAAGAAAAAAAAAAGAAAAAGAAAAAAAAAAGAAGAAAAAAAAAAGAAGAGAAAAAAATGGTATAAGCCTGAAAACCAATCATCGATTGGCAGTCTTATACAGAAAATATGGGGTGAAAATCAGGGACACCTGACACTCTATATTTTCCAAAAAAAAATTATGTCTTTTATTTCATTTTATCTCACCACCCACTCCATTTCATTCCGCTTCATTTCATTTCACTTCATTCCACTTCATCTCATCCATTCCATCAATAAAAATCTTTTTATGACCATTTCCATCTGGTCATTTGTCATTTGTTCATTTCTATTTCAGCCAAGTAATAACTGTGTCAGTTTCCGCAGCTGACATCTGTTTCCGCAGCTGACTCCAGTTTCCGCAGCCAGGAGCAGATTCCGCAGCTGCTACTACTCTGTTTTCAAAAAGAATGTACAGTTAGTTGTTGTTTTCATAAAATCATGAAATAAAATGCAGGAGAGGATCAATGTGACATTCAAGACACTAATGAAGATCAATCAGTTGAAGACCAAGGGCAAGAGCAAGGATTCCAAAGGTATGAATAAAGTTTATTTCAAATAGTATAAAAGACACATTTTTATGTAATTTTAAACTATGAGCTCTACCCATAACGCGCAATGATTATATTGACAGTCCGTAATCCTCCACGATCTCTATGTTATCCTCTTGCATTTATTCACAAACGGCTTCATTATTGAAATTCCGACTCTTACTCATGTTCAAATAGCCCACCGAAGATAATGATACGTATTTGAGTTGACAAAGGACTCTTACAAGCCGCATAACTACATAATCATTGATTGAAACGTGTTCATATTTATGACACAGCCACCAAAAATTCAAAATGCGGCCGAATGCATTACACTTTGTTAACTTCTTTGTCGTTTCTCTGTCGTGTTACAAAACCTCACTCTACTCATTCTCATTCCCTGTTTCACTCCATTCCGTTCCTTTTATTCACTCTCATTCCCGTATATTCACCCACAGTCTTATTCCATTTTGTGTATGGTGCTCATTTCCGTTTTGTGATAACATCCCCACAGCATTGTGCTCGACTCCGTGTATTCCATCATTCCACTTCCGCTTAAAACCCTCACAGAGGCAAGCTGTGAAGCACGGAGAAGTAAAATGGGAAAATTATTAAGGGCAGAGCCGGAAGGACCGAAGTTCATAGAGGGATTTCCACAAGCAAAAGAGATGTTGAGAAAAGCTAAATGGCTGCGTTTTATTCAGAAATTCCGGGGTTACCACAGAGAAATTACCAAAGCGTTTGCAAGATCATTTGATAGCTCAGAAGCAGAAGTGGGAGACCTCAAGTTTTTGGTTAATGAAGCATCAATAGCAGCAGCCACAGAGCTTCTTCAGGAAGGAGAACGGTGGTTCAAAAACAAAAGTATCAGTGATGAGGCATGGAGAACAATCCTCCGAAATCAAGGTATGGATATCACTGTTTTCAAAAGAGGAATTCCAGTGCATGCAATAAAAGATGAATGGGCCACTTTATTACTCATTGTTCAGGAATTTATCACATGTGAAGGCCGCTTTGGCTCTATGTACATGTATCATACTAGGATATTGATGAATTTCCTTGAAAACCAAACTCTCAATCTTCCTTATTTCCTATTCAATAGCTTGAAGAAAATGGATGTGACTGTGCAAAAACACCTAGGAGACGTAGAGCCTCATTTATATCATCATGGGCTTATAAAAATTTTGATTGAAAAGGAACTAAAAGAAAGAGAAGATACTTGGGAACAATTCTTAGTTAGAAACTTCTTTGAAGAACCTCAGGAAATTCCTGAAGGTAAACTAATTAGAAGGAGTAGAAGAAATAAAATGGATGTTGAAACCCAAGTTGCTCCTACACAGGAAGTTCCCGCAGCTAGCACAGCAAAAAGAAGTAGAAGGAAAAGAACAAGAGATGAAATCCAAGATACTTCTACTATTACTATGAAGAAAAATGATAAGGAAGAGAGATTGATAAAAAGGAAGAAGAAGGAAATCAAAATTAAGAAGCCAAAAACATCAAAAGGGAAAGAAATTGTTGAGGCTGTCCATAAAACCTCTTCTTCTGAAAAAGAAGATCACCAAATTCTGTCTGAGAGATTAATTTTTCTTCAAAAATAGTCATCTCTATCTAAGAAGGCAAAAACAGGAAAACAAGAACAAAAGGGTAGTGTACCACAGCATGTGAGGAGAAGTAGCAGGCTTAAGGGAAAACTGAGAAAAACACAAATTAAAGGTCCTCATTTCATTGATTTGGATGAAGAGACATCTGAACAGTCTCCAACCGACCATAGTCCATTTCAGTCAGTTAGTGAACCTGACTCCTTTCACTCCCAATCAGACAATGAGTGTACTCCATCTTATTCTCAGCAAAATATTGATGAAAGTTCTCCTCAGCCAAATTTTGAACATAATTCTCCCTTGCAACATTTTGAGGACAGTCCAATGAAAAAGACACCGGAAGTAGACCCCAAACAGCAGGAGGTCTATGATTATATAGAATCCTTGGAGAAGGCAGCCACAAGTCCAAGCACCTCTTCTATTCAGCCTCATACATTGCAGGATGACTTGGTTCAGTCATTAAAACAGGAGATTTTTGAGCTTGAGCTTTTGAATCGGCATATCAAAAATGAAAATGAAACACTCAAAGAGCAAGGCAAACTGGACAAGATTATCCATGACAATACTATGCTACATTTGGGTATTTGGCAAAAGAAAAATAAGAAGCTAAAAAGGAAATGCCAAAAATTGAGCAGAGCACTTGTGAATATCAAATTCAGGTGCCTCATGAAGAAACCCAGAATGATGGCAGTACCAAAGAAGAAGAGAAGGGGGTTAGATGTGCTGGCTGAAGTATCAAGGCACATGAATTGAACACAGAGTGTCAAAATTTTGGTTGCATGAGGACATGCAACACCTTCACAGTGGGGGTATGTTGAGTCCCGAATTTGCCTCTTTTCCATACACTTTTCCATATCTTTTTCACTCACCTAAACCTCCAAAATTGTCAATATCATGTGCAAAAGGGTATCTAACATAGTTTTTAATTATGTTTGTGTGTTTTCTATTTGATTTAGATTTTGTTCATACAGCTGCGGAAACTTGTCACTTTCCGCAGCCGCTGCAACTTTCCGCAGCTATTTTGTGGAAATCAATGTTACAGGTGTCAACGAAGGAAACGAGCCACATGGGCAGGCTAGGAATGACAAGGACATGGTTCGTGTCCTATTGGTTCAATGAAATTCGTCAAGGAAAGCCGCGGTCAAAGCCATCCACGTGGAAGTCAATTATGGAGTTCTATGTCGGCTGGACTCTGTTTCGTGGCATAGAAACATCCATACGGCCGTTTCCCAAGCTTGTGGAAGTTAATTGACATCTGTGCAAAGTTCTGGAGTTGAATTTAAGCGCCCACCTTCCATAGATCCGTTTCCCAACATGGCCATAATCCTAAATCCGTGGCCTTAGTGGTCTACGTGCTGGCTGCTATCATAAACTTCAGGAAACAGTTACATTTTATTGCTTTATAAAGAGCGTTTGCATACGCACGTAGAGTTAGTGAATGGGAGTTGATAGTTGTTAGTTGTTAAGTTGATGTGCGTACTCTGTTATGTGGTGATTACGCTGCCTTGAGCCGTAATACCACCAGCCTGTAATGACTTTCTTTTTAATGTGAAGAACTCTGTTTCATAACTTAAATCGTGTTTGAAGATCATACCAGAGCTGCGTAGAGGGCCCCTGCTCAGCCGAGGTTCTGTGTATTAATGTATATATTTTTCATTTCATTTCTTTAAGCAATCATTGTATCATAACCCATTACATGTTCATATTTCATAGTTGTTTTATTTATGTTCATACATTTCTGTAATTTCCATTGCATTCCTGTCTTTTATGTTTTTATGATTGTTAAGACACTGATCAGTTTTCTTGTGCAGGTTTTAGGTATACACCCCGGGGCATTTTCATAGTATTTTCGCTAATGATATGAAACTGATATTATTCTGCTGCTAGTTTTCTTTCACAGTCTTTGTTTAACTTCAGTTTTGTTTTGTGCATTTCGGTTTTGTGCATTTCGGTTTTGTTTATCTGATTCAAGAGTTTAAAATTTGTATGTTGCTACCATAAGTGTCTTCACTTACTTAAAGCCACAAATGGGATCGATGGTGAGGGGCCGATGATGAAGTGTAGTTTAGTATTAGTTTTTTTCCGCAAACTTAAATATATCAATCATGTATGACATCTTCACTGTTCTCCAAAGCCACAAATTTGACTGGCTTATTAGGATTGAATCATGTGTGTATGGTTTAGTATTAGTTTACTTTCTGCAAATTAAATATCAGCTACACAAGTTGTTTATGATTACTTCCGCAAGTCATAGCTGGTCTAATGATGAAGGGTCAGAAAATGAATTGATGTAATCTGGTTTAGATTTCTTTCATTGCAATTTTGAATTTCCATAAGCATAGTTTCTTTTGTGTTCAGTTGGCAACAAGAATAGTTTAGTTTTCATATTCACTAGTTTCTTGTTTTGATTCATTAGATTAACAGCACTTTCCATTTCAGCAGTTTACTTTCTTTTGTCATTGTAATTTCAATTTGCTTTTGAAGTTTCGAGATTGGTAAATCATTATAGGGGATATCACTTCCTTGAACAATTATAACCAAGCTTTTTTCTCACTTTAGAATTTCCATTTCACCTTAGAAAGACCATAAACGACAAAAAGATAAGAAAGAGGTTATCTTGCACATATAGTGCGCCGCACTTCATCAGCTTACGATTCCCGGATTGACAAATTAAATGCAGCAATTTAGGACACACTAAATTGACCAAACACTCTTCCATCGTAATTTCTCATCTTGGATGATCTTCCTTCTAGCAATTAAGCTTATTGAGAAGGACATACTCTTATACCAATTGTTGGAAAAAATTACTGAGAGGGGGGGTGAATCAGTATTTACAAGAATGAAAATATTTTACTTTTCTTTTACTTATTTCTATACATGACTCTGATTATTCCAACTAGCGTATGTACGTGGCTATCTTAAATGAAATTTTTTATACCCAAATAACTTAATGTTCAGATAAATATTCAGAAACATTACTTAGCCCAGTTCATCAGTTATGCATCAGGAATTTAAGTAGTAAACATGTGAAATAATAACAAAATAAATCATCACACAAGGGAATCACACATAAACACCAAGATTTAAGGTGGAAACCCAAGTTGAGAGAAAACCACCACTGATGTCATCTCTGTCTTCAATATTTATTATATAGAAAACTTCTTACAATGCTATACTAATGCAGACTTATGTCAGTACATAGGCACCCACCTATAGAAGGTTGCAACCTTCTCTCGTTCTCCATATTCTACTGGAAGGGAGCTCCAATCCCCTAATCTCGTTTTCTAACCACTACTAGAAGGGAGAAACAACACCCTGAAGTGATCATCACCTGCTACAGGAAATAAGCTTCAACTTCCACACTGAAGGCTTCAACCCTCAAAACCACTACAGACCACGTTTCATAAATTTTTTCACTATATCCAACAGCTTCAACACAACACAATTTGTAGATCAACACCAATAGACATACGCCAATCTTTAAAAATAATAGTTAGATCATTGTAACCAGATCACAACAATAAACCCAAACTTCTGAATTAACATGAAAAATCAACTTCAACCCTAATCATTCATAAAATCAAATGTACACACTACTTTACTTACTGCAACCTATGTATATACGTGATTTCTAGTGGACAAACCTACGTATGGATCTTTATATAATTAATTTAGGAATCTGATCAGACTTAGGACATATCAGAGACATTCAGCCATACTTTTTCATATTTACAGAACCCTTATTCAATCAGGAGCATCCATCATATTCAGTCACCCAATCACTGATCATATTTATACAAAATCAACTAGCAGCATATACATTATTCAAACAATCCAGATCTACATGAATACTTTATTGACACACAACATAGATATAGCAGAAATGATCAGAAATTCTCTTCGGAAATCTTCATAAAAACTCTAACTTCCATACATGCTTCTGCTAAAACGAACCCGTGTGTATATGCATTTTCACCATGATGAACCAGCGTATAGATATGTAAATATTCAGGACTGCATAAAATTTCATATCAACAGACTTACTCAGATCATACCCTTCACTTCAGCAAACATGTGCCAGATCACAGATCTAAACATCTCACAAACAGGTCAATAAAATACATAGTCATATCAGGTCCAGAGATCCTAATCCATCATTCTATTCATAGGTGCATCATTATTTCAGATCTATCAATAGATTGTAATCCATTCCATGCAGATATACTTCAGAGTGAAGTATTCAATCAATACCCATAAACTTGCATTGCTTTGCACTATGATCTTCACCTCCTTATATACTTTGAACCTTAGCCAATACCATGAGCCAAAAAACACACAAGTGTTGGTGGTATTCTTGGACGGGATAAAATAGCCATTACTGCAATCAATATTGTGGGCTAATACCATGGTAAATACCCTTAGTATCATAAACAGAGTGTGTAATTATATACATGACTTTTCTTCCTTGTACACGCGTGTATACGTGACTTCTCTTCACCAAAACTACGTATACACTAATTCTGGATGTATACATGGGTTTCCTTCATCAAACCCGCGAGTATACACAGGTTGCCTTCATCAAACCTACGTATACATTTTGAAACATTAACTTTATCATTTCTCTGTCACTAAATAGAATTTATTTCTCTGTCACATCTGAACTAACCTATAGATACATCATTTTTACATCTTTAACAAATAGGTTTCTATCAAAAGTTAACTCATTGAGTAGGTTTCCATCAAGTAAAACATAACAACATATTACATCATAATGCCAACAACATTATTACAGAGCTTTTACGCTTAGGATTTATGCCTTGTACAATAATTATGGAATCTGGTTTGGAACAACTCATCAAACATCTGAATTGCAAAAATACAATACGACTACTACAAATAATGAAATGGCCAAAATTCAATGTTTTTGAAATCAAAAATTGAAGAGTAATGTTTCTATAGGAGGAACGGAAAATTCCTAAAAAATAATCAACTAGGTCGACAAATGTGTTAATTAGCCTAAAAAGAGAAAATGCCAAATCCAAAACATGAATATTGAGATTGAAAAAATTATGGGAAAAGGACTGAGGAAATTTGAGGAGTTTCACTGTCAAAGGGAGTCTAGATTTAGCTCTAAAAACTTCAGGATGGCATAGGTATAGAACTAACTTGCATGAAATTGGTAAAAAAAGCAATAGCTCACACTTGAGCAGGGGAACAAATCACCTACTCTGATACCATGTTAAACATAACCATGGATAAGACAAAATATATGAAGAATAAGGATGGAATGCATTACTATTCACAATGATACACATTTATACAAGTCCAGTGACCCTTGGTTTCATATTCCAAGTGGTCTATTGGACTTACTTTTACTATTCAACTTCCACACCAACCCTTAGAGGATTAGGTCTCCAACAAACAGGTTGATGTATGATTTCCTAAATGGTTTTGACATGCATGTTATGTGCATGTTGGTATTTGGTTATTTTTTTCCTTGGCATGGATTTTTCCATGTTTTGACAGTGGATTTTAACCCATACTTTCCATTTATAGATATCCATGGCTTGATGGGATTGTTATTGGTTTTTATCTTTGGATTTTCGGAAGAATTTGGGTCTTGGTGAGGTGGTCTCATGAAAATTCCCAAAGGCCTAGAAATCCCTTGAATGGTAATGGTAGGATACATAATAAATCTTGAGGGTAGAGATGGTAAAATTCCCTAAGGTATTGGTGAATAAATTCTACGGCATCCAATTTATGCTTGGTTTTTTTATAACGAAACTAGTTTAGGTGTGATAATGGTATGGTGAGGATGGAGGTGGTTTAACCTCTGGATTCCCTTGGTTATGTTTGGATTGTTTTATCCCATGAGATCCCACATTCATTCTTGGAATATCGCATGGGGGTGATTGGCTAAAAGAAAGAATTGGTTCAGCTAGTATATGGTCGAGTGGAACATGGATGTCCCGAACCTGGTCGGTATTTGCCTATAAAAGCTAATTTTCTCAAACTTTTGATGAGGAAATTTACTAGTTAATATGTGGCTTTAATGTTTGTTCTCTTATTTTTATTTATTTGGTTATGATGGTTATAATCATGGTTATATGACAGATATTATCCATGGCTCTTTGCATGTTTTCACTTGTAACTAAATGAATAATGAATGCAAGACCTTGGCGCTATGACAGCTAATGTGAGAAGGTAGTGACCCTTCATGTCAAACCTCAGATAATTTTTCCAGTCCCTTATGTTCATACTTGCATTCATGACTTGTAGGTTTCATATCTACCAAGTGTTTCACATAATGTCAGTCCTAGTTAGGGATATTCAGGTCCCGTCCTGGTTCTATTTTTTGGTTTACAATCATTATTTCTATGCCATTTATCAAATTTGTAATTTCACTGACTTTGAGGAAAAGAGATGAGTCCTGGCCCTAAAAAATTTACAGAATTAGGAGTCGATGCCATAGAACTAAGCTAAAAATTCCATAGTCACATGGAGGTAGGCTTATGAGTGCAACTAGGAACCCATATTCGGGTGCAGGCCTTGGCAAGGGAGCGAATGGGGATAGGTCAGGGAAAAAGTGAGTTGTCTTGGGGGTTAGACACCTAGAGGGGTTGGGTTACTCCTATAGTTCTTATGGAACCTGAGGGAAATCAATAAGGTCTTAAATTGTCGACTCCATTTCCTTAAGGTCACATAGCAGGTTGATTCTTATCATAGTGACCCTCAACTCATGTTTACCCTAGGAAAGTTGTTGAAAGTGGGTAAGTGTAAGAGGAGGCGGTTACAAGGTGGTATTAGATCAGGTTTCTCTCTCTCCTTGGGTAAATTCGGATGTTGTCAAGGTTATGGTTGTCATGTATGCAGTCAGGGTATATAGTTGGTATGGTCATGCATGATGTTATAATATTACATGGATATGTTTATGATTATACATATACATGTTAATGTATATTGATCTTGTAGATGAGATAAGCCTCCCCTGAACATCACTAAGGAATGGATTTGATTTTGGTAATTATTTGGATTATCTAACATGTTATACTTGCAAGAAAAAGAGAATTAGAGATGACAAGCAAAATGGTAAACTACAATTCATGTGACTCTCCCTACAAATCAGTTGGGTAGCATGCAAAAGAGTATTCTCCTAGTATAGAAGATGCATTGAGAAGCTTGAGGGAAGAGATCATAAATGTCAAAGAAAACAATGAAGGTTTGGTTGAGGCTTTAGAAATACTTGCAAGGGCTCAGGAGAAACAGTTAGAGGTTAATGCGGTGATTCTTCAGAGCTTGACAGAGTTGCATAAATAGGGACAGATGAGGATCAACAAAGAGTAGGAAGATAAAACAAATGGAGCCTATGGTATCATATCTTGAACAATATACAGATTAGATAGAGGAGACACAGTTAGATTTGGTCACTGGATACACATGACATGAAGACTGGTATGTATGGGCGTCATTCTAGTCCCTCATTGAGAATACATCATCACAATCATTACCATCACCATCCGTATAGGAGGAGGGAGTATTTTCCTGAGGATTTCACGAAAGTGAATCCTCCTACATTTGATGGAGAGATGAAGAAGCTAGAAGATGCAGAGGCATGGTTGCTTGGGATGAAGAAATTCTTCAGATTTCAAATATATTTAGAGAATATGAAAGCCAATATAGCCACCTTCAATCTTAAAGGGAAATCATATATCTGGTGGGAATATGTGAAGAATGTCAAGAAAATTTGGGAGGAAGACTTGATTTGGGATGATTTCAAGAGGATATTTAAGAATAATTACTTATCGGAGAGGTACTAGGATGATAGATCTAAGGATTGTTATGAGAAATGTATTGGTTCTATGATAGATGATGAGTATACCAGCTGATTCTTGGAATTTTTTAGGTATGTTCCATATCTCAAGGAGGAAAATACTAAGATTCAGAGATTCATCAGTGGATTTCCAACAACATATAGAGCCCAGATTGAGTTTTATAAGCCTAGGTCATGAGAGGAATCCATCCTGAAATATAAGCATTGTTATGAGCAGTCAAAGCACAAAGTTGGGCCTAAATGTGACTTGAAGGGGAATGAGAAAGTGAAAGGGAAATAGCCACTGAATCAGGCAAGACCTCAAGATGCGGGTGAGAAAGAAAATTTTGCTCCTTACAAGAAGTTCAATGCAGTTGAGAAGGGGCTTCTGTCACAGGATGGAAAGAAATAGACTAGAGGTGATTGTAGAGCAATGTTGCAGTGTTGGATATGATGTGTACATGAATTTTCTTGAGGTTTATGTAAATTTCAAGTGAATACAATGAGTTTTTATGGCTCTTAAGATAAATTCTTAAACACGTTAAAAAATTAATTTGACTACAGAATTTGCAGAAAATTGCAGACATAACAAAGACACAGAGCCATAACAGTAACCACAAAATAGCAAGTGATGAAGGAGTTCACCTGTCTTGGGCTACATCTCCTGGTCCAGCTTCCAATGCTTGACCCTCTTTCATTACACTCATAAAATAGTGATTACAATGATTTATAGTGCTCAAATGGCTTCAAAATTTACTCCATCAACTTCAGAGCTATCAAAAATGGATGTATAGCATCTTTATGCTCCCAAAAATACCAAAAAATGAGAAAGTTATGCATCTTTCTCTCTTTTTCCATATTATTCAGCTAAAAGGAGACCAACAAAGGTAACCAAAGACCACTTTGACCTAGTAGCTAGCCCTGCCAGACTAAGAGGGGTCTCTCAATGTGATCATAGTCAAGGGTTGACAATGACATGAAAGATATTAGGCTAGATATGATATGTACGAGTAGGTTTTAATAAATTTAGGGTTTGATGTTGGATCAGGGATGAAACAAGTAGCTAGGTCTAGGGATCAAAGGGCTTACAGATGAAAAAATATAAAGGAGCAAGGTTGTAGTGGATATATGATGGCTCTATGGTTTTTTAGGTATGGAAGTGAGTATGAAAAAGAGAGGGATTTCATGAGCATGTTCATTCATGAATTCATTAAACTGGAAGAATAAAACACAAGATGTCATTTCCATATAAACAAAGAGAAATTAATATAATTCTTCCTATGAATTGTAAGGAAAGCCACTGAAGATACAATATATGAAAGAGGTGTATAAATTTATTAATACTGATATATTACTAGATTCTCCTGATCTAACAAATTAATCTTATGTTAAATACAGAATCCTTCCACTGTTAATTTTTCGGAAATTAAATCACCAATTGCAAACACATATCAAGAAAATAAATCGCACATAAACACATCTGTTTAACGGGAAATCTTAAAGCTAAAAATCCCAACTATCATATATTATTTATATCAATGTATCATGTAAAAATCTCATACAAAGCTCGGCTCATAGAGCTCTCAATACAATATACAATCATCACAGACTGTCATGCAGAAATTTGCATATCTATGCACCAATTTCTTGCCTCCTGACAGCCTGCCTCCACTGCGCAATCCCTGCTGAAGAAGAACCCTGAATGAATTCGGCCTTACCTTGCCTTGACTGCACAATACTCATAGGCATATCCAATGTGTGTGTAGATGCATTGAATGCATCACTATAGTCACAACAGATAGTCCATCTCACCCTTTCACCTATCTCTCCACTGGGTCTCCACTAGAACTGACATGAAATTAGTTAACTGTTGTATTTGTTCAATTTTTAGTGAGTTATTAGTTATGAATTAATTAACTAATTAATTCACTAAACTCTCACTACTGTATCTTCAGTTAGAACTAGATAAAACTAGCACAACTGAGTTTAACTCACTTAACTGAGTTAAATTGAATAACAACTCCTGTAACTACTCTTCCAACTCTAACACAACTTTGCCACTTCAGTTCTAACTAATTCCTCCATGCATGAGTCACTAATAACCCTAGGAATTGCATAATTCCTTCAGTCCACTGATTTGCCAAATATTTTCAATGAAATAAAGTGCTCCAAGAGAATAAGTTGATATTTGTTGTCGAATTATTATTAAGGGCTAATAATAATCAACATGCACCTATTTTTAGATTGACGATCTATAAATAGACTTCGTCCAATATTATAAAAATAGAATTTCATCTATTTTTCACATTTTATCAACCATCTACAAATAGCATCCTGCAACTTATAGAATATGCTCACCATGTCTAAAAATAGACATACACCTAAAAATATCCTACGAGCCCCACTTAGTGAAGGTGCTTGCTTTTCACTAAGCTCATCATCTTGTTGAATCTCAACACTCCCTCTCAACAAGATAGGGATTATCCTTCACCCCGATCCTACCTCTATGGTATTCGAATTTTCTCCTGCTGTGCGCCTTCGTCAGAATATCTGCATCCTGATCTTCCATAGAAATGTACTGAAGCAACATGATCTTCCACTGCACACAACCTCTGATATGATGATACCGGATATCAATATGTTTAGATCTATCATGAAACACAGGATTAATCAAGAGTTTAATGCAACTCTGATTATCACAATTTATCACTGTAGGATCTAAATGAGAACCAAACAAACCAACTAGGATCTTCCTCATCTAGATAGCCTCACATGCAGCTTGAATTGCTGCCATGTATTCTGCTTCCGCTGAACTGAGTGCCACGAATCTTTGCTTCCTACTGTACCAAGAAACTGCTATAGATCCGATACTGAAAACCCCTCCTGATGTGCTCTTTCTGTCTGTTGGGTTGCCTGCTCAATCTGCATCCGTGAAGCCATGCAACTTCACCTCATCCATTTGTCTATACCATAAGCCATACTCATATGTGCCCCTGAGATATCTCAGGACATGCTTTCCTACCTTCCAAAAGATCTTGGTAGGATTAACCATCGCTTGACTAAGTTGGTTCACTGCATAACATATGTCCAGTCTTGTATTAACTAAATACATGAACAAACCCACCAACTATCAATAAACAGTGGCATCCACTACCTCTGTCGATGTAGCATCCTCTTTCCTCCAATTTCCTGGAAGAGGAGTATCCATGGGCTTGCATTCCTCCATGTGAAACTTACCAACTATCTCCCGAGCATACTTTCCTTGAAACACAAATTTTTCACCTTCTCGCTGCCATATTTCCAATCCAAGGAAATAATGAAGGAGGCCCAAATCCTTCATCTCAAACTCCTTCACAAGATCTTCCCTTCATGAGTGTATCAATTGCTCATCACTTGTTAGTATTAAATCATCAACATTAAAAAAAATGATTAAAAGCTTACCCTCCACCACAATTTCGTACAGGTTTGCATCCGCCTCACTCTTGGTGAAGCCAAGTCTAGTGAAATAGTTGTTGATCCATGTGTACCAAGCACAAGGTGCTTGCTTCAGCCCATACAGTGCTCTTTTGAGTCTGCACACATGCGACTCATTGCTGAAGATCTCAAATCCTTCAGGCTGCTCAATGTACACCTCTTCCTCAATTATCCCATTAAGGAACGCAGTCTTCACATCCATTTGATGAATGTGCCAACCCATATGCATTGAGAGAGCAAGGATGGTCCTTATGGAAGAATATCGTGCGATAGGTGCAAAGGTTTCTTAATAATCAATCCCCTTGATCTGTGAGAAGCCCCGGGCAACAAATCTTGCCGTATACTTTTCAACGCTCCCATCAGCAACTTGATTTACCTTATAGATCCATCTTTAACCTACCACTGATTTACCAACCATCCTTGGAACAATCTCCCAAGCATTTTTTCTGACAATGGAGTCATACTCCTCCACCATGGCATCTACCCATGTGGGCTCCTTCACTGCTTCTTCAAAAGAAGATGGCTCTGTCACGATACACTTGCTCATAAGAGCCATGTATCTAGTAAATTGATTAGGTGATGGTCTCTATCTGCGCTGTGATGTAGGGACTCCTACATTATTTTCCACATCAAGCCTCAATCTCTCAGCTTCTATGGTACACTTTCAACCTCTTCTGATGTTTGGTTCTGCATGAGTAGACTCCTCCACTCCATGAATCTCCTCCTATGGTTGATCCACATCTAGAGGCTCATATTTGGGAACAAGTAGCTCCTCCTCTACATGCATGTGTAGCTCCCTCTCAAGCGAAAACTTCATGGCTTTCACCTCATTGAATTTTTTATCATGTCACACCACAGTCATTCGACTATTTGGAAAATACACATGATAATTATGGGGTGTTTCTGTGTACCCCGCAAATATCCCAACTTCTGCAGTTGGCTCTAGCTTCTTCCTGGTGTCCTTTGTCACATGAATGTAAACAGATGAGCCAAAAATATTCAAATGATAAATATCAAGCTTCTTACTAGTAAAAGCTTCTTCAGGTGTACTCATGCCAAGTACTCTATGAGGACAACTTTTTTTCACATAAACCGCAGTGTTGCATGCTTCCGCCCACAAGTGCATCGGTAGGCCTTAGTCATGCAGCATAGCTCGTGCATCACCCACGATCATTTTTTTCTTCCTCTCCACGACCACATTCTGCTGTGTGTTATGAGGCGCTATGAGTTCTCTTCGAAATCCTTATTCGCTACAAAAGTCTTGGAATTAGTTCAAGATACATTCACCACCATTATCGCTTCGCAGAGCCTTCACTTGCTTCCCCAACTCCTTATCCACCAATGCTTTAAACTCACAGAACTTTGAGAATTTTTTGCTCTTCTTCTGCATGAAGAAGATCCATCATCTATGAGAATAGTCATCAACAAATATAACATAATACCTATCTTTTTTTGTTGAAGCAACCAAGAAAGTTCCACACACGTCTGTGTGAATTCTCTCCAGAATCACCGAAGCATGGTTCTCCTTCTCATGAAAGGTGGTCTTCACAAACTTACCCATATTACATCCCTTCCACTGATCTGATAGTGCAATATTACCCTTGGCAAGTCCAATAGAAATGTACTACAAAATCTTCAAGGCGCCATGGTGAATATGGCCCAATCTCCTGTGCCATAATTCACCCTCATCCCGTCTCACCACTTCTTCTGCTTTGCCCATCATTGTAGTGCAGCCATCTACCTCCAGCTTGTAGAGATCCTTAACTCGAATCCCTATCCTCTTGGTTTGACTTGTTGTTTTATGTCGCAGGAAGGTTTTTCCCTCGCTGAAAACAACGTCATAACCTCTGTCCTCCAACATAGCGATCGAGACCAAGTTCTTCTTCAGACCTGGAACATGCATAACATATTTCAATAGAAATGGTTTACCTGACTCACTCTCAAAGGTAATGGTTCCAATTCCAGTCGCACTATATCTACCATTGTCGCCCATCTCTATATGCATTTGGAGATCTTTATCCTCCAAGTCACTAATCAAGTCTTTGTCTCCCGTCATATGGAAGGAAGCACCACTATCAAGATACCACACCAATCCCATTGAGATTGAAACCAAGCATGCGATCAAGGAGAAATAAATTTCAATTTGTGAGGCTGAGGCCTCACCTGCTGCAGCTCCAGCAGCCTTATTTTTCTTATTTTTTTGTGGGCAATTAGTGGTGAGATGCCCATGTTCATGACAGTGAAAACACTTCACCTTGGACAAATCCAGCTTCTTGCCTTTAGCCTCATATTTTGGATGTGATTTCTTCCCCTTACCTCTCCTTTCTTTGGTAGGCAAAGCACAATTCTTTTCATCATCATTATTCGATGAAGATCCATCCCTAGTATTCTGCCTTATCTCCTCTTGCACAAGATCCGACCAAAGTCGCTCCCAATCCGGCAGTTTCTCCCATCCGTTGACAAATTCTTTGTAGTTGTGCCAACTCTTCGAAATTCCAAGGAGAGCCAAGCTCACCAATTCATCATGCACAACTATAATTCCCACACTCCCCATCTCATCCCTACATTGGAAAAACTTCGTGAGATATTTTGGAATATTGTCGCCCTTCTCCATTTTGATTTTTCTGAGCTTATCTTTCAGCACCAACTTCCTATGGTCGTTGCTGCTTTGGAAAATATTTTTCAAAGGCTTCCACATTGAAAATGGAGTGTCTTTCCCATGAAGGATTGACACAATATGGTCCTTCACACCTTCCAAAAAAATTATGCTTGTCTTCCCTACTTCTTTTTCCATGCATCAAGTACTGCAGCATCGCTAGAAGTAGGCTTAGGAACATTTCTATCGATGAACTCCTTCAGTCCATTATCTTCAAGAACCACATTAATCCTATCCTTCCAGTCTATGTAATTGGAGCTACCCTCAAGGGCATACTCCAATTGCAACCCATTGAAATAAATTTCAATGAATACTCAATAGTCGCACCAAGAAATTTCTGCAGCAAATTCGAATTGTCCACCAGCACAAAACTCAACACCTCTTCACAATTGCAATCTCCAGTGATTAACACTGCTCCAATACCATGTAGAAATTTATTAATGCTGATGTATTACTAGATTTTCCTGATCTAAAAAATTAATGTTATGTTAAATACATAATCCTTCCACTATTAATTTTGCAGAAATTAAATCGCCAATTACAAACACATATGAAGAAAATCAATCGCACATAAACACGGTTTTTTAACGGGAAATCTTAAAGCTAAAAACCCCAACTATCATATATTATGTATATAAATATATCATGTAATAATCTCATACAAAGCTCATCTCATAGAGCTCTCAGTATAATATACAATCGGCATACACTGTCATGCAGAAATTTGCATATTTATGCACCAATTTGTTGCCTCCTGATAGCCTGCCTCCACTACACAATCCCTGCTGAAGAAGAACCCTGGATGAATTCGACCTTACCTTTCCTTGACTGTTCAATACTCATAGGCATATCCAATGTGAGTGTAGATGCATTTAATTCATCACTATAGTCACAACAGATAGTCCATCTCACCCTTTCACCTATCTCTCCACTCGGTCTCCACTGGAACTGACATGCAAGTAGTTAACTATTGTATTTGTTCAGTTGTTAGTGAGTTATTGGTTATGAATTAATTAACTAGTTAGTTCACTAAAATATCACTAGTGTATCTTCATTTAGAACTAGATACAACTAGCACAACTTAGTTTAACTCACTTAACTGAGTTAAACTGAATAACAACTCCTGTAACTACTCTTCCAACTCTATCACAACTTTGCCACTTTAGTTCTAGCTAAGTCCTCCATTCATGAGTCACCAATAACCCTAGGAATTGTGTAATTCCTTCAGCCCACTGATTTTCCAAATCTATTCACTAAAATAAAGTTCTCCAAGAGAATAAGTTGATATTTATTATCGGATTATTATTAAGGGCTAATAATAAGCGACATGCACCTATTTTTAGATTGACAATCTATAAATAGAATTCACCCAATATTCTAAAAATATAATTACATATATTTTTCACATTTGATCAACCATCTACAAATAGCATACTGCAACTTATAAAATATGCTCACCATGTCTAAAAATAAACATACACCTAAAAATAGCCTGCGGGCCCCACTTAGTGAATGTGCTTACTTTTCACTAAGCTCATCATCTTGTTGAATCTCAACAAGAGGAGCTATGCATAATTCAATAAAAAATATAACAGAGAAAATAAATGATCATAAACTCATTGCACATGAATTCCGAAATAATAGTTGCAAGTGCATCCTTTGATTTCTAAAAATAAGAGTGATAGTACAAGCTACAAGGTTACAATCCACTAGTGTCCTACTAGTCAAATGACTCTGAAAATGATATATATAGACCAAAACAACATCTCCCCTCTCTCATGGGCCGAATCCATTAGTTGTGGACCTAATTACATGATAAGCTCAACAAAGCCCTAATCTCTAGTGGAGGTCAACTGATTCACCTCATCTTAGGAAAGTAGATACATCTAACCAAATTTACATTTACAAGCATGTATCTAACTTATTTTACCATTTACCAGCTTAATTACATCTCATGAAATCATCATTTCATCAATTACATCAGCAAAAATTCAAACTAGATCAAAATTTCAGTGAAAATTGCCTTCTAGAGAAAGCGTAGCGAAATCAAGAGAAAGCGTAGCAATCTGGATGAAAGCATAGCGAGCTCAGCAAAATTGACTTTTGGAGGCCTTCCAAGTGTCCAAATCAGGATCTAAGGGTACCATTGGAAATTTATGGATGTCTGCTACACGATTTTATCATCAAGCACTGAAAAAGGTGGATCCTACCCCTCCGAATATTCATTCTCCCAATAATACTCATAAAGCATAGCGAAGCCTCCAAAAGCAAGGCGGAAAGGTGATTTTTAGCATGTTTTTGGGCATTTTGATCTCCCTAAAGTGGCTAAATTGGTCAAACCACTAACTCATATTAATCTACTCATCAAAATAAATCCAAATATGTTGACTTTTCCTTCAGTGGACCCCCCAACAAAATCGTAGCATGGCCACACTACGTTATTTTCAGTATGACTGGTTTTTCAAATTTCCAATTTTGACGAAAATGTCAAAAAAATGAAAATTTGCCCCAAAAACCCTCAAAATTTGTCCAGAGGTGCCTCATGAGGTACCTTATGCCACTAGGGATGCAGTAGCAAGAATCTCCAAGTTGTCCTTCTCATTTTGACATTTTAGGGTTTCCTTCAATTTGGTTTGTAATTGTTTGACTTTGACATTAAAAATTTGATTTATTGCATAGTAATGATCATCCATATGCTTATGTATCTTCTTGTCCATGTTGGCCTTCTCAATGAGATTTTCCAAGTGAATTTTGACTTTCTTAAGCCAAAACTCCTTGTTTTCATTAATTTCATTGGTTATCCTTTCTTCAACACTCAACTCCTCATTTGGTGAAATTTTCTCTATTTCCTTCTGCAATGATTTTCTGAGACCCATGGTTCTTGGTCTCTTCCTTTTCACCTGATTTTCTGGCTCTTCAGTGCCAATCACTAATTTTCCCTTTACATCATGCATGCTAGCCTTAAATTGACTTTTCTCCAAAGACAATTGTTTTTCCTTCAGCTAATTTTTTTCTTGCTCTAGGAAGGAAAAGATGAAATTCTCCCTTTCCAAGTTGTTTTCGAGCTCTTTGATCTGAGCATATTTTTCTTTGATGATCTTCTCTAGGATTTCATGCTCTTCACTAGCCTCCAAGTCTATTAGGTCAAATTCATGCTCCTCATCATGCATGGATGTCTCATGTTATGAATTTAATCCCTTCTCTGATGAAGTGGGCTTGGCCCCTTCCTCAATATGAGGAGAAAAAACAAGCCTTATGCCTCTCTAATAGGTCTTAGTGACCTCAATATTCCTCCTCACCAAAAGGACGCTAGGTGAGCCAACCTCCACATGTGGAGTAGGTGTTGATGGTGATGATGGATAACTAGGGCTAGTAGGCTGGGTACTAGAAGACAAAAAGTCATTTGACTGCATGAAAGTGTCCCAATTGATATTCTTCTACTCAAGATCATGTAAAAAAATGATCTTGAACAGGGCATGGTGGAAGAGACTTCTTTCAAGACTACTCTTCTTATGATATACCTTTTATGCCATCTTTGCCAAACTTCTGTAGAGGTCATAGGGAAAATTGAGTGGCTTTACCCCTATGAAATGCATGATAAGTCTGACATGATACCCATACAGTCTAGAAAATCTTCCCTCACAAGTGAATTACTTCATGATGATCTTCATGAGTGGTGTTTACTTCTCAAGGAGGTGCCCAATAGGAAAAATATGCTTAATGTCTTGTTGGTGATGTCTTCTAAGATAGGGTTGATAATTGTGAAAGGCTATATCTTGGTTTTTAAACCATTTTTCACCATGATTAGGGACGGTTGTGGCCTCAGCTATTATATCAGTTGATGTAGTGAAATCAGCCCTTGCAATTGTTACTTTATCCATTTTGAGTTGAGTGTCAAACAACTTGGTCAATGTGCCATTGTATTTGACTGTTAGGTCCCTATATTACTAGTATAGTCCCTTATTATTGTTAGTGTAACCCCCTTATTGTTATTATTGTACCCTTGTAACCCCCATTTTTTTATTATTGTGCCCTTAAATTATTATTGTTAGGTCAAGCAGATTACATTCGTGGCCTACCAGGATTACATGAGTGGCCCCATGGACTCCTATATATAGAAAGGAGATTTTGTGAATTGTATCATCCAAGAATTGATCATTCATGTAATGTATTGGAGGTTTCCCCCTCGAAGTGGCTTATTTCTAAGGCGTTGATATCTCATTTCTTCTATTTTTGGAGTTGGTTACACAACATTGGGTATCAAAGCTTTGGATTCTAGGGTTTCGCTGCTCCAAACAGGTCATTGTGGCATTTTCGCTATAACTTTTTTTCTACGAAGTTTCAGAAGCGGAAATTTTTAGGGTGAGAAGCTGAAATCCTGAGGAAGCTTGTCTAAAAATTTCAAAGCTTGGTTTGCAATATTTTCGGAGATATCATCTGTGGAAGTCAGGTATTGTTTCAAGCTTCTAAACAGGTCATCGTGGAATTTTCACTATAAATTTTGTTCTACGAAGGTTCAGAATCTGAAATTCATATGGTACGAAGCTTAGATCCTGAGGAAATTCGTCATAAAATTTCAGAGCTTGGTTCGCAATATGTTTGGAGATATGATCTGTGGAAGGTAGTTCTTTTTCAGGCTCCTGAATTGCATCTCAAAGAGGTGATCATGGGAAAAGTTCAATAAATATCTCTCTGGGCATCGGATTGGATTGCCGTAAAAAGTGGTCACAAGTACACAGACTGCAGTTTATTTGCTATCAATTTCAGAGACAAAATATGAAACAGTGACACGTGGCAAGTCGTACAAGTTCGCTCTACTGAAATAGTCCATAATTAGGTCATTGTGGGAGATTGGACACAACTTTGTCTTGGAAAATCCAAATTAGGTCATACCTGTGGCATTCAAAATAAAATTCATAGGGCTACTACAATGCTGAATTTCAGATATTGAAGATCTGCAATCACAGAGATAATACAATTTCAATATCGAGCTCTTCAAAGCAAGAAAAAGGTGTGTATTTTTTTCAAATTGCACAAGTCTTGTTTGAATAATCAAGTTAAATTGATCCCAAGGGCATATTGTAGAATATATATCAGTATTGGATTCTAAAATGGCCCCTAAAAAGAATTCAACACCCATTAAGCCTTCAGAAGGCTCTACTATGACTCATGAAGATGAAGAATGGCAACATGACATATCAAAATTACAAGAGCAAATTTTGCTCTCGCAAAGAACAACAAAAAATGAAATGGAAGTTTTGAAGAAAGGCGTGGAAACTAAGATGGATGGTTTGAAGAAAGGCGTGGAAGCTAAGATGATTGGTTTGGAAGCCAAGATGGATGGCATGGAAGTGGGCATGGAAGCTAAGATTGATGACATGGAAGCTAAGATCGATGAGAAAATGGAAAACATGAAGAATTTTCTAAAAGCAGACATGGAAGGTTTGACAAAGTTTATACAAGAAAGGTTTCCTAATGGTGAAAAGATAGTAGAAGAACCTCATGATGAGAGAAAAATAAATTTTAATTGTGATTTCATAAACTCTAATGTTGGTGGGAAGAACCACCATATTCCAAAGATGGATATGAGGAAGTTTGATGGAAAGGATCCTGTAACATGGATACTACAGATGGAGCAATATTTTGATCTCCATAACGTACAAAATACACAAAAGGTACGCATTGCAACTTTACATTTAGAACAAAATACATTTGTATGGTATCAATGGCTTTGCTCCCGTAAAAAAATTGTCACTTGGTCAATTTTTACGGAGGAAATGATAGCACATTATGAGGATACAAAGAGCAACACCTTCTTTAGCCAATCGATAAATCTCAAACAAAAGGGTTTAGTGGGGGAGCACATTGAGGACTTCCAAAAATTGAATATAAGGGTAACTGATATTCCAGAGGAACACATGATTGATCTCTTCATAGGTACTTTAAAGGATAACATCCAACATGAAGTTCATGCTTTGGAACCTGATTCATTGGAGAAGGCATTCAGGTTGGCAAGAAAAATTGAATGTAAAATTATGGCGACAAGGAAGCCTACCACTCACTTCTATAAAGAAGGAAGTGTTTCTACACCTAGATTTCCACAACCTACAAGGTTGACACCACAACAATTGGAAGAAAAAAGAGCAAAAGGGCTTTGCTACAGTTGTGATAGCAAATACACTAAAGGTCGTAAGTGTGCTGAGAATAAATTATTTTACATATATTGTGAAGAGGAAGAAGAAAATGAACAAGAAGAGGATATACACCAGGAACCAGCCCTAGAAGAGGAAGAAATGAATCCGACCATATCGTGTAATGCACTGGCAGGAATTACCACTCCTCAAACTCTCAAGATAGTGGGACAAATCAAGAAGAAAAAGGTAATAGTGTTGATTGATTCAGGTAGCACCCATAATTTTATTCATTGTAAGGTAGCCAAGGAATTAAATTGTTTCCTATACCCAGCACCAGAATTTCAAGTGATGGTTGCAAATGGAGGAACTATAAATTGCTCTGAAAAATGCCATAATATCAAGCTAACCATGGGGGAATATGTGTTGACAAGTCCAATGCCTTCCATTCCTATGGGAGGTGCTGATGTTGTACTAGGAGTACAATGGTTACAATCTTTGGGGACGGTAGCTTTTAATTTTCAAGAACTTTTCTTGAAATTTTTTTTCAGAAGGAAAGGAAGTCGAATTACGGGGTATTGCGGGGAAGCCAGGAAGGATAATAAGCTCTAATGTCATGACAAAGCTTCTAAAGAAAGAACAGCGAGGCGTAATTGCACAATTATGCTCACTAGAAGTTCAAACATCAAAATCATCTATTTCTGCAGATCTCCAACAAGTCTTGGACAATCATTCCAAGGTGTTTGAAACTCCCAAAGGACTCCCACCTATTCGTGATCATGATCATGCTATTCATTTGATTCCAGAAGTGTTCCTCCAAACATCAGGCCTTATATATATCCTTACGTCCAAAAGAGCGAAATTGAACGTATGATTGCAGAAATGTTAGAGGCGGGTATAATTCAACCTAGTCAAAGTTCTTTCTCTGCTCCTGTAGTATTGGTACACAAGAAGGATGGATCATGGCGAATGTGTTCGGATTATAGGGAGCTTAATAAGCTCACCATTAAAGATAAATTTCCCATTCCTGTGATTGATGAATTATTGGATGAATTACATGGAGCAATTTATTTTACTAAGTTGGATCTTCGTTCAGGATATCATCAAATTAGAATGAAGACCGAAGATATTCCAAAAACAGCATTTCGAACTCATGAAGGTCATTATGAATTTTTGGTCATGCCTTTTGGCCTTACCAATGCACCTTCTACATTTCAAGGGTTGATGAATTCCATTTTCAAACCCTTCCTTAGAAAATTTGTGCTAGTATTTTTTGATGATATACTAATCTACAACAGTTCTTGGAAGGATCATGTTGAACATGTTGACAGGGTGCTCAAACTATTGCAGGAGAAACAATTATATGCAAAAACATCCAAATGTTTCTTTGGAGTACAAGAGGTGGAATATCCGGGTCATATTATATCTCACGAGGGTGTTAAAGTGGACCCTAACAAAATTAAAGCCATTAAGGAATGGAAAGTCCCCAAGACAATAAAGCAGTTGCGAGGATTTCTCGGGTTAACAGGCTATTATCGCAAGTTTGTTAAGAATTATGGGAGAATAGCAGCACCTCTAATAACATTATTGAAGAAAGATGCATTTTCATGGACTCCTGAAGCAACTAAGGCCTTTGAACATCTTAAAGAGGCAATGTGCCTAGCACCGGTCTTAGCTACGCCAGACTTCACAAAAACCTTTATTGTGGAATGTGATGCCTCAGGAAATGGAATTGGTGCAGTTTTAATGGAGGAAGGAAGACCCATTGCTTTTGAAAGTCGTCCAATCAAAGGAAAGTATTTACAGAAACCTATTTATGAGAAGGAAATGTTAGCAATACTGCATGCACTAAAGAAATGGCTAACTTACCTAATGGGAAGACACTTCAAGGTAAAAAATGATCATGATAGTCTTAAACACTTTTTGGAACAAAGACTATCTTCAGAAGAGCAGCAAAAATGGGTCACAAAGATGTTGGTTATGACTTTGAAATAATCTACAAAAAAGGAAAGCTTAATGTTGTTGCAGATGCACTCTCAAGAAAGAATGAAGAGGTGGAAGCATTGCTTTGTGCCATTTCTATTATCCAACCAGATTGGATAACCGAAGCAAGAGATGAATGGAAGAAGGACAAAGATGGATGGACACTCATTCAAAAGTTGCAGCAAGATCCTAGTACATCTGATACATTTAGTTGGAAAAATGATTCCTTATGGTACAAAGATCGCTTATATCTTTGTAAGAATTCCCAACTGAAACAAAAGATTCTTCTGGAATTGCACACTTCTCCTTTAGGAGGACACTCAGGATTTTTAAAAACTTACCACAGGGTGAAGAAAGATTTTTTTTGGGATGGCCTTAAATATGATATTCAAAATTTTGTGGCGGAATGTTTGGTTTGCCAGCAGAATAAAGTGGATACAATTAAGACCCCGGGACTTCTACAACCTTTATCCATTCCAAGTCAACGTTGGGAGGAGATTTCAATGGATTTTATCACAGGTTTACCGAAGTCCGAAGGCAAGAATGTCATCATGGTGGTAGTTGATAGACTTACCAAGTATTCACACTTTTGTGCATTATCTCATCCATTTAAAGCAAGTACAGTTGCTACTACATTTGTGGACAGAATTCAAAAGCTACATGGAAGCCCAAGGGTTATTGTGAGCGATAGAGATCCCATTTTTACGGGAAATTTTTGGACGGAGTTATTTTCTTGTTTGGGTACTCAATTGGCTCATAGCTCATCTTATCATCCTCAATCTGATGGTCAAACAGAGATAGTAAATAAATGTTTGGAAGGATATCTTCGTTGTTTTGTATCTGAAAAACAAACACAATGGGTCAAGTGGTTACCTCTTGCTGAATGGTGGTATAACACTTCCTTCCATACTGCAGCAAAAATGACCCCATTTATGGCACTTTATGGATATCATCCACCATCCATCACATCATCTTTAAGGAAAATTCGAAGGTTCAAGCAGTGGAAGATCACATCGAGCATCAACAAGAAGTTCTCCAACTCTTAAAGGATAACCTGAATTTGGCACAAAATCGAATGAAACAACAGGCAGATCAACATCGCAATGAGAGAATTTTTGATGTAGGAGATTGGGTATTTTTATGGCTACAACCATACAAACAAATGTCCCTCAAGCAAGCTAAGAAGGATAATAAATTATCGCCAAAGTACTATGGTCCTTACAAGGTGTTGCAAAAGATTGGTACTATGGCATACAAATTGGAGCTTCCTGCTTCTTCGCGAGTACATCCAGTTTCCCATGTTTCATGCTTAAAGAAGGTTATAGGTGAAAATCTTCCAGTTCAAACAGTATTGCCAGAACTTGATGGGGAAGGGAAGATCATATTGGAACCTGAAGCAGTCATAGAAAAAAGAACTCGACAACTACGGAATCGATCAATTTCAGAGTATCTCATCAAGTGGAAGAACTTACCCACCGAAGATTCTACATGGGAGGATGAGAATTTTATACAGAAGCACCCAAAGCTACTCAAGTGTTGAGGACAACACTTTTTTGAAGGAGAGGGGCATGTTAGGTCCCTATATTACTAGTATAGTCCCTTATTGTTGTTAGTGTAACCCCTTATTTTTATTATTGTACCCTTGTAACCCCCATTTTATTATTATTGTGCCCTTAAATTATTATTGTTAGGTCGGCTAGGATTACATTGTGGCCCACTAGGATTACATTATGGCCCCATGGACTCCTATATAGAAAGGAGGTTTTGTAAATTGTATCATACAAGAATTTTTCATTCATGTAATGTATTGGAGGTTGCCCCCTCGAAGTGGCTTATTTCTAAGGCGTTGATATCTCATTTCTTCTATTTTTTGAGTTGGTTACACAACATTGACTTTCTCAACTAATTGACAAAAAGGAAGACACCCTACTGCTTGAGAACAATGCTTGGATAGTGGTTTATACATCATTTCAAGGGTTTTTAGAGGCTTATGTCTTATCACGTGACCTCCTTTGTTATAAATTGTCTTCTCCTCCATTTGGTTGTTTGCAAAGGGAAAAACCCTAATATGAGAAAAAAGGGGAAAGGGAAAATAGATAGAATGAGTGGGTTGGGGAAGGGGAATGGGAGTAGAAAAAATTAGGGAGATGGGCAGGGGTCTTAGGGAACTTTAGGGAGTGAAATGGAGTGAAATGGGTAAGGAAAAAGAGCTATTAAATTTAAACACAGTCCTGAGTAGGAAAATTTCCCAAATTGAAAGAATTGAGCTAGGGTTTAGGTTTTGGGACTTGGGAAATGGAAATGAGGGATTTTGAATGTTGTGGGGTGATGTTTAAGAGTGTGAATGAGGTAAAAAAGTTTGTGGGAAAGATTATTTGTCTTGAAAATTGTGAAAAGATAGTATAGCTACAAAAACGCAGCATGGAGGCCAATGTCGGGTTTTCACACTAAATTAATGAAATTTTGGTACAAGGGTTTTATGAGGTGATACTTGATTTTCCACAGATGGTTGACACATTGATAACCTTCAAAAAATGATTTGGTGCCTCCAGGAGAGAAAACGCAGCATTAAGAAGAAAGCGTAGCGTGGAGGGCAGAAAACGAAACGTGGCTGCTTTAACACCAAATGTTGGAGTGTTTTTGGCCTGAACTGGCCGAATTTTCACCTGGTGATGGATGAGATCTCTTCTTGTATGATTTGAATGAAAAAATGAGCTTGTTTTGGTATTTTATAGCTTGTGGTGGTCACTTTTCTTCCTTGTAGTTGGATGGCCCACTACAAGTCTTTTCACTTTGTTATTGAAAACTTGTAGCTTTGACACTTTGTCTGCAAATTTTGGAACATAATGAATTTATTACATATTGAAACATGAATTAAATTTGAAATCAAACTTTATTGAACAAAATTACCTATTACCACTCCTCCAATTGTCGGATTTTACGCATGGAATGACTGATTTGGTGACCTTGAAACCCTAATGACTTAATGGAGACACTGAAATGAATGAAATAATTATGGTGATGACTGGAATGATAATGATGACCTTTTGAATGATGATACACTCAACTGAGTGATAACAAGGGCTAACATGTAAAATTTTGAAAGGAGTGGAAATAGTCCTAGACCTACTACCCAGTAACCAATGTTTTGTTTTGAAGACCTAATGAAATGACAAAAAATTGACTATGATACCCTAAAAAGACATTATAATATTCCATTTTATCATTGGTGAGAGGTTGTATAGACTAACACTACCAGATCCGTTCCGAAAACTTTCATTTTCGAGCATATTTTTTAGCACCGGATCACTCCTCCCCACTGGAAGCTTTTGGACCCCAAAAGATCACTTTCATTTGTTTAATAGATGAGGGTATATCTCCCTCACCTTTCTAATCTCAATCCATTTGGATTTGCTTGGATTTTTTCCTTTGAGCCCCATGTGAAGGTACTCCACATCCCCTCATTTTGAATTCCTTGTTCTTCTGTCAAGAATGGTGTCTTCTTGTAGTTCTTCAAGGTATTTAGGAGAGAAATACTCAATAGAAGGAATTTGAAAATTATCTCCTTGATCTTCAATCAAAGGAGGCTCATACAACCTTAAGTTCTCAACATAACAACAACATAAATTTTGATATATCAAGGAAAATCCAACCTGAAGGCATTATCACCAATATTTTCTAAAATTATGAATGGACCATATAGAATTGGTTTTAGTTTTTTACCTTCTCCTTGAATCCTTTCATTGCTAATGTGAAGCCAAAATTCATCACCGACTTGTAAATTGTCATCTATGCAATGTGTGTCATGCCTTGTTTTGTACTTGACATGGATATTTTCCAACTGTTCTTGAACTGCTTTATGTACCAATTGGATTTTTTCAATGAACTTTTTAGCTTTGTCTATGTCACCATGACCATCAATAGCAACATATTTTCAAAAAATAAAATCCAAAGGAGATTTAGGAAAGTATTCCAAACATGCTTCAAATGGAAATGTTTGAGTTGAAGAGTGTTTGGCCTAGTTGTAAGCATGCTGAATACGGGGATTCATACCACAACTTAGGATGCTTGTTGCAATGCCCACAAAGAAGATGTATCACCTTCTTGTTCACCACCTCTATTTGACCATCGCTTTGCAGATGAAATGATGTACTCTTTTCCAATTTGGTGTCCATGAATCCCCACAATCTTGACTAAAATTTCCCAACAGAGCAAGAATCTCGATCACTAACAATGGATGTGGGAAATCCAAAATTCACCCATACATTCTAAAAGAATAACTGAGTAGTTTGTTCAGATGTAATTTTCTTTTTACATGGCATCAAAATACACATTTTTCTGAACCTATCCACAACTACATAAATATAATCATGATTCCTTTTTGACATAAGAAGTCCTCCAACAAAGTCCATAGAGACACTCTCCCATGGACAAGAAGGTACAGGAAGTGGTGTGTATAATCCTAAATTTCTATTGCTATGCTTACTACCAACACATAATGAACAACCTTTAATAAAATGTGACACACTTTCAAGCATATGAGGCCAATAAAAATACCTCTGTATTTGTGTCGTCGTCTTACCTACACTAAAATTACCAGCAATAAGAGAAGTATGTGCCTCTCTTATGATGTTGACTCTTTCTCCCTATAGAATACAAAGCTTACCAAGATGGTAAAACAAGTTATCATGCATATGATAATCCAATTCCTCTACTTGGTTCCCTTGACTCAAATTTGCATATACATCTTGAAAATAACTATCTAAAGCATATTGTTCAACATATCTCTCATGAAAAAAAGAATTGTGCTTAAGAATAGTATCAGCACTAACAATAGTCCTAGAAAGCATATCAACAAATTTGTTATAGATACTTTTTTTATACCTTATCACCAAGTCGAATTTTTGAAGAAAACCCATCCATCGAAATTTCCTTCTCTGCTGAAACTTTGTTTATTACTGTAAGTATTGCAATGGTTGATGATCAATATGAATGATTTTTTCCATACCCATCAAGTAGTGTTTCCACTTTTTCACACTTTGCACCAATGCATACATGCCTTGTTATATGTAGGATAATTAATCATTGCATCATTAAAAGTTTCTGAATGAAAATATATGGGCTTACCATGTTGCATGAGGATTGCACCCATGGCATAGTTGCCTGCATCAGTTTGTATCTTAAAGGACTATCTCAATTCTGGAAGTGCAAGTACTGGATATGAACTGATATTTTCCTTCAATGCATCAAATTTTTTTTATTTCTTACCTCCCCACTGGAAGACCTTCTTCACACTCTTCAAAGCATGCAATGGAGCTACAATAGAAGAGAATTTAGCAATAAACTTCCTCCAATATCGGGTTGCTCCCAAAAAACTTCTTACCTTCGTAACTGTTTTTGGCTTTGGCAAATTCCAAATGACATCAACCTTGGATGGATTTATTTTCAATTCACCTCCTACAACAATATGACCGAAATACACTAAACAAGTTTTTCCAAACTCATACTTTGACATTTTTAAAAACAATTGTTCTTTCTTCAAGACATCAAGTACTTTTTTGACATGCATGACATGTTCTTCATGAAATTTACTGAAAATTAAGATGTCATCTAAGTAGACTATCACAAAATCATCTATAAATGGCCTCAATACATCATTCGTCGCATGCATGAAGGTAGTAGGAGCATTGCAAAGACCAAAAGGCATAACTAGCCATTCAAACAAACCTTTCTTTGTTTTGAATGTTGTATTCCATATGTCTATGTTGGGTGCAGGTTTTGAGTGTATTTCAGACACCTTTTTCCCCATCCTTGAGCATTTCACCTCTGAACCTGTGTACTTTTTATACCTTAATTACCTTTTTCGTGGTGTTGAGACTCCATTTTTGTCATGAAATATTACTTTTCCATTTTTTTTAAATATGAATGAGGTGATGGCTTTTGCTAACTAATCAAGGTGATTTTGAAGGAATTTCGCAGGCTTGTGTCTTTCAGGCATTACTCCAAGGTTCCTAAATAAAATATGGACAGCGGAATCATGAGTTACAAAGGATTTATGAGAGCTTATTGCTTCAGGCTACTGTTGTTACACCTAAGGTCTTTTTTGTTACACCTCAGATCATTGTTGTTACACTGCAAGTTTTTGTTGCTATACCCCAGGTCGTCGTTGTTATACCTTCAACATTGTTGTCACACATCATGGAATATTGTTACATCGCGGGATGTTGATTCTAATACAAATGTCCAAGACCGTAGGTACTATTCCACAAAGACAACTATCGTATGAATCACATTATCTGCAGACAACTATGGAATCAAGATGGTTGTGATTTTTATCAATAATGTAACAATAATGAACCCAGTATTTGGAACCTGTTGTAACTATTTCTATTTTAATCAGCATGAGAATGGTGAGATTCTCATGACTAATTTGTTTTCTTATTTTGGATATGTAAAGCTTATAAAGAGGACTCAGTCCCATGTGAAAGGGACAAACAAAGAGTATAGTACCATTAGTTTTTTTTCTATAACTCATAATCCTTAATACAAAGACAACGTTGTTGATGTTTCTGAATATCATGTTGCAGCCTTACTAGATTTGTATTTCATCCCTGCACCCTACTAGGGAGGAAGGTCCCTCCTCTTTATTAGGGATTGCAATAGCTACATTAGCATTATCGTATATTGTTATTATTTCTTGCATATTGAATTGAGTATATTGTCTAATTTACCAGCCTAATCAGTATAAGTGTGTTGTGTGGCGTGCCTTTTTCTTCATAACATGAAGTGTGGTTTTATTTCTACAAGTTAAATTCTGATTTTTGCATGAGTGTTACTTTTCGAAATTAAATCTAGTGACATCTATTTTTGTTTTCATTTTCTCCACTCTTGGCTGAATTTTATCCACATAGATAGTGCATACTCCTTTGAAATAAACAGACCTACCCTGGGTTGATAATTGATGTTGTGGTTCAGTCAAATTAATATGTGATTAAATCGACACAACATTTTGGTGCCATTGCTAGGGAAGGAAACTGACAGTACAGTCAGACAAGTTTTTTGTTTAATAATGTTTCTAGTGAACAGTCGTTGGGTGGTAAGACGAGAGGTAAGAACCTGCACATCGGTCTAACATACCTAGGCGAGCTCACCATTGTGACCACTAAGACACTTAGGGTGTGGAATTTCAATTTTTTTTAGAGTGTGTCCTCATTTCTACAATCATTGGGTGGTGAGACAAGAGGTAAGAACCTATGCATCCTTATAATATACTTCGGCGGGCTCACCACTGTAGAAGCTGGGAAATTTAGGGTGTGAGTGAATTCATATAAGGTCAATGTGTGAAGAAGTAGGAATAATAGAAAAACATTGAACACCCCCACTCTAATTAGTCACAGGAAAAACGGGGCATAAGAAAAAAAAGAAGAGTGTATATTTGGGGAGGAAGAAATTTATTGGGGATTTGATTTCAAAAGCATAAAAATAACAGTCCATTTCATATGTGGATAGAAGGAAAGTAGGGCCACAAAATTTTGTTGTCACATCTAAGTCAGGAGCATCTGGTCCCTCTATCTCCAGACCTCATCACCCCTCAACATACATAGCCACTCCTAAGATTGGGATTTCGAGTCAAGAGTAGCAGTTGGAAGCTACTGTATAAGATATTAAGCTTAAAGGCCAAGGGGAGACTAGTAGGGAGCACCAAGGTCCTTAGTTGGAAAAGTATTTATTTGTCTATTATCATCTTGATTCAGGAAATGCAGTGAAGCAACCAATTACAGAGAAGCCCAACCTATTATCTCATAGTCCCTCAGCTATAAGACAGTTTCCTGAGCATTTTGAAGAAGACTTATCACATGAGGAATCAAGAGATTCAAATATGGGAGACGAAAACACTAGGACGGATGGCACTATCACTACCTTTGAATTCCTAATAGAGAAAGTAAGAGGCGACACTCCCATGAAGAATGTTCCTTTTTCATCTCTTCCATATTTTTAAGAAATGGTATTGGAAGATACAAATACCTTCCTATTTGAGTTTGATGTCCTATGAAAAAGCTATGATTATACCACAAATGCAAAAAAGTTGAAACTATTCCCTACCACTCTAAAAGGAGTAGCATTAATATGGTTTATGGGACTGGACACTGCTTCTATTCGGACATGGGGCGACATGAGAGAGAGGTTTCTTTCCAAATATCAGGATTGCTGTCGTACTTAGGATTTGAAGGAAGAAATATTCTGAATAACAAAGAAGGAAGACGAGAGCCTATAATATTATGTGGATCAATTTCACTATAATTTTCATAGGTCTACATTAATTAATGATTTAGTTCCCAAAATATTGAAATCCATATTTATAAGGGGCATGAGAGATGATTTTCTAGAGCACCTAAATTTTCTTGGAAAAGGGGACATATATCAGGAATTGTTTGATGAAATAGTAAGACTCTATCTGAGAAGTTCGAGAGGATCATCGAAAGGAAAAATATCAATACGGGACCCCTTGGTCCGAATACAGAAATTCATAAGCGGGGGCATGACCAAGGCAGAGATCGGGAATTTATTAAAATATTTTAAAATCGATATCCTTATTAACTTATATCCTTAGATAATGACAACACAAGTAAATGCCAAGAAAACACATGAGGAAGTAGAGGTGGATCTAGTCGTGTTTTTTCCAAAAGGCAGAAAAAATCACCCCTTGAGAGAGTGTGAAGTGAACACCATCAACTTGTGAAATATTTGTTAATTTTGAGATTAAAAGTGGTACTTAGGGAGTCGAATGAATATTTTTAGTCCTCCTGTTTCATTGGATCTAGGAAACCATGGCAGTTGCTTCCTCCAGGTATATTTCAAGACTTTTCTTCCTTTAATTCATGGAATAATGCATATTCTTAGCAATTTTGATGGAAATACTCCACATCCTCTCCAGCATTGTTCCCTTCACCTTGGAACCAATGGTATCCCACTCCACCTATTCATTATCCCCCATATCAGTCATATCCTTGGAGTCATAAATGAAGGGGAAATTCTTAGGGTCCAGCCCCTTCTGCATTCCCGATACAACAACAGTCACAATTACCTCCTCTCTAAACTCTTGTTCCTACACCTCCTGTGTGACCGAAATTACCTGTGCAACCTAGTCCTAACCAAAATAATAAGGTAGCATAGAGTATATAGGCCCCAACTACCTGCGAGACTTATTTCATTACTCCAGTTTGACTTAAAGAAATTAATCTTTAGTCGGTGAAAGTGCTTAATCCAAATCATTCCCCTATCATTACCGAAGAGGAATGTGAGTCTCCCAAAGCAACTACCCTAGATCTTGTTACCCATGTAATAGCTAATTCGGGAAAACTACTGCCCCTGTAATAGCCAACTCGATTAAATTTGATACACCTGTAACAGCCAATATAGCTGTTATAACTCATGATCCTCCGTATCCTCAAAGACTAGTTGAGACTAGAACAACCTCACAACCTGAATCTGATTTTATTAGGGAGTCGAAAAATTTGCATGTACATACACCTCCGCTACAAGCTCTTAAAAAAAGTACCTATCTATGCCAAAGTAGTACAAGGCTTGTGTATTAAGAAACCTAGAAGGAAGCCTAAGGACCCAACTACTATACATGTGATGGGAAAATTTTTCAGATTAATGACTTATCAATGCCTCCTGACCAAGTATAATGATCTAGGAAATCCTATAGTAATTTTTTATATCAATGACAAGCCTATAACCAATACATTCATCTATTTAGGAGCAGCCATTAACATAATAATGATGGACCTCTTCACAACCTTGGGATTCCATGGGCTTACACACACACCTATAGTGATTGAATTAGTATATAGGTCCCGTGTTAAACCCGAGGGGGTGTTAGAGGATATAGTCATTACAGTCGCCTCCTGGAGATATCCGACTGATTTCATTATCTTACAAACCAAATCCAATATGGAAGGGCACCCTTTGATTTTAGGAAGGCCTTGGCTATCTACTGCAAATGCATTCATATGATGTATATCGGGATCTATGATAATCTCGGATGTCCAAGCTATCAATAACCTTAACCTTTACCCTTCAGCGAAACCAATGGATGCGAACAATCCCTAGTGGGATGAATTTGAGCGTGAATTTGATCTTTCCCTGCCACTTTTGACCCTCAAAAAATCTCAATATTTTAAGGATGAAATAGATGATGATATCATATATGGATTTCTTAGTAGATCACTTTTTGTCACTTCTATTGAGAACTCAGGGGAAGAAGATGAAGTAGAAGACGAGAACTTTGAGTAGATGAGAACCACTCCGCATACCGACAGTAGTCTAGTTGAAATAGAACCAAGGAAGTATTTGAATATTAACCCCAACCTGACTATTGATAAAACCAAACTGTTGTTATAGTTGTTACAAAAATACAAGAAAGAATTTGCATGGTATTATACAGACATGAAGGGGATTCACCCCAGCCTATGCACTAACCACATTTATTTGAATGATGGTTGCAATCAATTTATACAACCGTAGCGATGCATGAACCCTGCACTTAAGGAGATAGTGAAAGAAGAATTGTATAATCTCTTAAATGCTAACTTCCCCTATTCGATATCTGATAGTAAGTGGGTATCTCTGCTTGTCATCGTTCCTAAAAGTAATGGCAAGTGGAGGGTTTGTGTGGATTATAGAGAACTTAATAAAGCCACTCAGAAGTACCATTATCCTTTACCATTTATAGATTAGGTCCTCTATACTCTTTGTGGAAAGAAATTATTTTCATTCTTAGATGGGTTTAGTGGCTACAATTAGATACAGATCACCCCAGAAGATCAGGATAAAACAACCTTTACATGACCATGGGGAACTTTTTCATACCGAGTCCTCCCTTTTGGACTCTGCAATGCACCAAAAACATTCCAGAGGGCAACACTAGGAATTTTCTTAGATCTGCTGAAACAGTATCTTGAAATATTTATGGATGACTTCACACCTTGGTGACGGCTTTGAAACAACATTAGAAAAATCGTTAGAATGTTTTGTGCTGACTAATGTTTCTTTTAGTACCAAGAAGTGTCACATGATGATGAAGGAAGGGATCATGTTAGGACATTTAATCTCTGCTCACAGAATCAAGGTAGACCCTACTAGGATAGAGGTAATCTCGAAAATCCCAACCCCCAAGACACAAAAATATGTACGTATATTTCTTGGGCATGCAGGGTATTATAGGATATTTATAAAAAAAAAATCGAGGACTTCATCACCTCCATTATCTTTAGTCATGAAAGACGTGGAATTATATGGAATTATTTTGAAATTGAAATATTTTTTATCAGTAGCCAATGTTTTGCGTGGACCAAACTGGAAACCATCCTTTCACATAGCTACTGATGCATCTGATATAGGTGTGGGCGCCATTTTGGGCCAGCTGGAGGATAAGAAACCTTATGCTATCTATTATATAACCAATAAATTAAATCCAACTCGACTCAAATATATGGTGACTAATAAATACTTTCTTGCAGTAGTTCATTCTATCAACAAATTTTGGAATTACATCACTAGGTATCAAGTATTTGTACACACTGACCACTCTGCCATTAATTTTTTAATGAATAATCCAATTACTAATGGTAGAGTCACACACTGGTTATTGTTTTACAAGAATTTGATATCACAATTTTAGATAAACCTGGGAAAGATAATGTAGTTGTTGATTTTCTCTCTAGACTAACTATTGGTGATGATTGTGTACCTATGGAGGATTCTTTCGCTGATGAATATATTTTTTCTATTTCAACTCACTCACCTTGTTGTAGGGAAGTTCCCACAATACTTATCCCCCAAAGAAATGAAAAATATCATACTGCAGAGTGCTACTTATTCATGGATAGAAAGGAACCTCTATCACACTGAACCCGATTTTCATATTCGACATTGTGTTGGGGAGAAAGAAATTTTTAATATTATTAGAGCTTTCCATGAGTAGCCCTGTGGAGGGCACTTCGTAGACAAGAGGAAAAGAGGACATGATATAGGGTGATTTCGATAGGATACTATTGGCCAACAATATTTTAGGATCCTAAGAATTTTTTGAAAGGGTGTGATAGTTTCCAAAGATTGGGTCAACCATTGCAATCATATGAGATGTCCTTACAACCTCAAATAGTTTTGGAACTGTTCGAGAAATAGGCTCTATATTTTGTGGGACTAATTAATCTGTCATCCCATCAAAAGTCATATATCTTGGTTTGCACAGATTATGTCATGAAATGGGTTGAGGCAAAAGCATTAACCAGAGCTACATAGAAAGATGTTTCAGACTTTCTGTTTGAAGACATCTTTGTCCGCTTTGGGATACCCATAGAAATAGTGACAGATGGAGGACCCCAGTTTACATATCACTTAATTCAAAATCTGGTTGAAAATTATAAGGTTTTTCATAGAATCACTTCACCTTATCACCCACAAACAAATAGACATGTGGAGAGCACCAGTAAGGTTATTTAGGGTATTCTTACCAATACTATGGCCAACCATCAGAGAGATTGGGCTAATAAACTTCCAGAAGTGTTGTGGGCATATAGGACTACATGGAGTAATACTAAGGGATTCTCACAATATGAACTGGTGTATGGTAAAAATAATTCATTCCTCAGAGAGTTCAAGATCAATATATTGAGAACAACATTACATGTAAACTTGGATCTCATGATAGCACAAAATAAATAGTTGAACCAGCTTAGTGAATTAGAAGAGAAGTGGTTAGCGGATATTCATCAAACATAGATCATCCAGCAATAGAGAGCTAAGTGGAACCACAGATTCATCAAAAAGAAGAATTTCTAGAAGGGAGACTAGGCTCTCTTATATGATTCAAGATTCAAGGGTAAGATCTGCACCATATGGCTAGGTCCTTATGAATTTGATACAGTTTTTGACAATGGAACTATAAGCTTAGTTACCATTGATAGTGCAAGAACATTGTTACTTTCTAATGGGAACCGTATTCGTCTATATCATAAAACTTCCTCAAAGTATTCATTTACTAACATTGTCACAGACTCTGATATCTAGATTAAAGAAGAAAGGGGAAACTGTAATATTCCTAAATTAGCATGCAACTAATTGGAATATTGAATTTTTCTCTTGTCATTTAGCTAGATAAATAAATGGATAGGTAGGCCCATAAATTTCTTTATTAGGAATAAAATCCCTCTTAATGTGAAAAGGGATCATCTTCATAGCTGGATAAAGCACCCTCACGTGTGAACAGGGGCTAATGCATGTGGACAAGGTCAAGTTTGACCAAATCAATAGCACTGGTATGGAGGGAGTGGAGAATCAATGAGGGACAGTGTAGTGTGAATGGGAGAGAGTCCCCATGATAGTAGTAACCCTAATAAGTGGGACTCAAAGTGAGAAGTCTAAAATTGTTTATAAGGAGGGAAAGGCAACCATAGATGGTTATGTTATTGATTATTGATTTTGTGGTATGTATGACTTCTTGCACTCTCTAGCTGTTTAGCTGAGATTGTTGTGATGTTTAGCACCGGGTATTCCTGAGTGGGATTCCCACATCTTCCCTTACGGTAGCCTCTAGGAAGATTATTGTACTTACATTTCCACACTCCGACATTCTAGCCAAGCTTCAGTCTTCAGTTACAGTGCAGTATCTCTTCAGAATTTGTATTGTGCTGCAGGGTGTTGCAGTGAAGGGTTGAGAAACCCACTTCCTGAACTAGATTTTCAGGGGAGGAAGCACTCTTCTCATTTTTAGATCAGAAAGGGAGGTACATGAGCTTTCTTTCAAATCTTGGCACTAGGCCAACCTATTCCCATCATCTACAGTGCAGATTCCCTCTTTGACTGCGTTATTTTAGTGAGCATTTGCAGTGGAGGTTTCAGTGCTTGTTTTGGAGGGTGAGGTCTTTAGTGTTGGGATCAGTATTTCACTTGAAGGATCTATTGGAGGAAATCTATTCATTTATAAATCATTTTCATCCATATCCATCCAGTTATTCATTTGCACCTACTATTCAGCCTTAGGGCTGCATTCCGACACTTTGTACTTTTTGGTATTTCTGGAAACCCTTCCTGGGTTGTCTTGGAAATGTGTTTGGGAGCCTATATCTTCACTCTCGGCATTGTTTGAGATATATAAGAGCATATCCATCTTTTTATATCTTTTTTTAGCAGTTTATGCCCTAAAAATACGTTGTCATGGCTCATGGCATTTGTATAGCAGTGTTTTTCTCATGTATTAACATATTTGGTTAGAAGAGGCTTGTTTTGTATTGCTTGAGTGACTTGATCCTCAAGATTTTGTGCTTATTGTTTTTTGATATGTTTAATAATATGGTTGTACATTTGTCTCATATCATGGTGTATTGATTTGTTCCCTGCCATTTCCAGTTTTATGCACTATATTCCTTATTTTCCCATTTGGGAATATTATAGTGGTATGAGAGCATAATCTTGGCTCAGCCTGTGGATCTCAGCCATTATGCTATCAGGAGAATAAGAAGAAGGAGAAAGAGATCATAATGATGGAAAAAATTAGTTTTATCTCATCTCTTTTCAAATCTAAGAAGGACCTCACCAAGGAGGTCAAGCAAATAAGAATGGAGAGAAACAATGAGACTTCATTAGGGATTCAAGATGGGGAAGGACCATGCACTTCCTATCAGCTTAAGAGAAAACCGGTATTGCATAGATCTCTAAAGCAATACACTATTCCATTTTCTTTTGAATAAGAAGAAAAAATGCATGGAGATGAAGGACACTTAGATCATGAGATTCTAAGTGAGTATCTTGTAGAATATAAGTCTCAACCTGGAGCTTTCAAGGAGAATATAACTCTCCCACAATTCATTCAGCTCAAAGAAGAAAGAAGACCTTGCAGCAATAGATTTCTATTATCTACATTTTTCCTGTTACATCCAATAGTAGAGAGAGAAGTTGTTGAGATTGCAGCACTGCACCTTGAGGGTGAAGCAAACATTTGGTGTTTCAGCCTTTTGACTCATGCAAGAGTGACTACATATGAAGATTTTACTTAAAGGTTGATCAAGAAGTTTGACAAGAATAAATTAGAGGAGAAGGACTTACACCACCACTTTCTTCAAGAGCACTTGCATTAGGAGAAAGAACACTTTCACCTTTGCAAAGTGGTCTTGATCTCTTTACTTTTAGAGTCCCATGCACTATTCTAGAGATGCATGAGGAGGAGGATACGTGTGCCAGCGCCGATGCAGCCATCATCATCAGTATTTGGGGAATTTATCACACTAGAGGAAGTAACCCTCGTAGCAGTAAAATATTTTCCCAAGCTTTACCAAGGTATGCAGATATTTCCATTTCCTATCATTTCAGCACATCATATGGAGGATTATGGAAACATGCTATCAGGGAAAATGCATGACCTAGGTTCAAAGCGCATTTTTTATTTGGATCAGCATACTATCACTGCGTTGAGGACCCTTGATTTTTTCAAGGAGGAGATATACAGTCATCCTAGTTATTCATTGTTGAGCTACATACAACTCTTAGGGTTGTAGTGTAGATTTTTGGAGGATAGGATGAGTACTGTCCTAAAAAAATCAATGCAAAACCATGTGTTCAGCATTGAGCATGATCTTGAGACAACAGATGCACCATCATGGAGATTAGCAGCTTTGTCAATGAACAACAGTGATGAGTTGGGGGCCCAACTGATATTGAGACATTCTGATGACCAACACACTTGTGTAGCAGTGGATAGGCAGATGATTGATGAGAGACATCTTATATTTCATTGTTGTGATGGATCCTTCTTGATGAGAATTTCATATCTCAATGAGAATATTTTTCCTTTAGCATACTTGGATCCTTATGGATTCAACATGGTCATTGATGAGTAGTCTTCATTTGGAGATCTCCAGGAGATTTCTTTTCAACATCCCATTAAATGCAAATATATAAATCTGATTTGGAAGGGTGGTATTATCCATTGGAGGGATGCAAATTTTGAGCATGATGTTATACACTCACCATTGGTTGGATGGGTGATGTTGATGAGAAAAATTCTAGAAAGCCACTTGCAAATCTATGGCATAGGGAAGCAGGAGGCAAGGCTACATTGGCTACTCTTGAAAGAGTTTGGAAATCATGTAGCATATATTATTCCAAAGGGTGTGGTAATGGTTGGGACTTGGCATGGCACTTACATCATATAGAAGCAAGGATTTTGGGTGTATTTGGGTGATGTGATATATTTCATGTCAACCATCATGTTGTTGCCCCATGGTTTATATGGTGACGGTGTGGTGAGGCAACAAGAGTTTTTGTTGCTTTGGAAACTCTTGGGAGAGTATGGGTTGATATTCTCCCATACTTTGCATGATGTTGCAGGAGTAGGTGATGGCACCATCATGGTGAAAAGGGGCTACTCCTTAGCCTTGGAGGATCAGGAGGTACTTCCACTTTGGCAGGAATCTCCCATATATAGCAGCATTGTGGTAGATGACTTTGACATTTGGCATGTCAAATAATGGAGCTATGAGATGACAGGAGCCTTATTACCAAGGCCAACAACGTTGTCACTTGGGAGCTTGGGTTTTTTGATGGATTTTTCCCAGGATCACTTCACATATGATTCACTTGATGGACAAGTAGAAGATGAGAGTGATGGAGTAGTGGATGGAGACATTTATTACCATGATATGAACTTCTTGACTTGGATCTCCAAGCATAAGAAGAAGGTTTTGCATGCATCACATGGTTCATTCCTTTACAGGGAGATATGTCATACCACTGTGGAGGGCTCATTCATGGATCTTATTATCAGCCTATTCTCAGTACCTAGTAAGAGTTTTGTTTTTTCACTTATTGATTATCTAACACAATATTTGCATTCACTTGTCATTTCTATTCAGTGCATTGCTCCACAAGAGGGCAAGCCTCTATTTGGGCTTCATGGTCATTTTGGGACCAACATCTATGATGGAGATAGCCATTTCTTGTATGGCTTTGGGCAAGTGTTGTACTATTTCCTGTATGCTCAGTTGATAGACAATGTCATTTACCATTTACTAGTAGATGATATTACATGCAAAACTAGCAAATTGTTTGGAGACAACTTGCCATATTATGTTCTGAAATAACAGTTATCAAAACTCCATTGTATCTACTTTGGAGACTATTGGTACCTTCCATCACTATATGAAACCTTCAGTACCTCTCTCATTTGGATTCCATGTGATGATAATTTCATAATCACTTTATATGGGATGGTCTAGGCAAGAACCAAAGAGTGGGTATTTGAGGATCCAATTGCCTTTTAGCTTCATGAAGGTAACATTATAGCAGCCCAAATTCAGCAAAATCTCTAAACTTATCATTAGTGGAGAGAGAGACAGTGTGGGATGGAAAATTTGATCCATCATGTTCAGCTATGCATCCCACCTACTTTGCAGGAGCCTAAGGTGGAGGAGTTTCTCCATGAGTTACCATGTTGGAGGGTGACTCATTTTGTTTGGATGATAGCTTGGGGATGGGAGCTTCACATGGGGATGATTATTCCCAATATATTTTAGATTCCATGTCTCAAGAAGGCCTCTAGACAGAATATTTTTTCCTCCATGGGTATTCCACTTTTTCATGATGATAGCTATTTGAGATTGTCACCAAAACCTAACTTGCATACTTGGAGGAGCAACTTGGAGACTTATTGATGAGAAAACATCTTGTACTTTGTAGGAGCTTATCATATGAGGATGCTACAGGAGGAGGAGAGGAGGCTCTTCAATTCTATCCTTGCAGTTGCTTGAGGAAAAACAACATTTGAGAGGGGAGGATTGTAATATTCCTGAATTAGCGTGAAGCTAATTGGAATATTGAATTTTTCTCTTGTCATTTAGCTAGATAAATAAATGGGTATGGAGGCCCATAAATCTCTTTAGTAGGAATAAAATCCCTCTTAATGTGAAAAGGGATCATATTCATAGCTGGATAAAGCACCCTCATGTGTGAACAGGGGCTAATGCATGTGGACAAGGTCAAGTTTGACCAAATCAACAGCACTGGTATGGAGGGAGTGGAGCATCAATGAGAGACAGCGCAGTGTGAATGGGAGAAATTATCCATGATAGTAGTAACCCTAATTAGTGGGACCAAGGTGAGAAGGCTCACATTGTTTATAGGGAGGGAAAGGTAGCCATAGATAGTTATGTTATTGATTATTTATTTTGTAGTCGGTATGACTTCTTGCACTCTCTAGCTGTTTAGCTGAGATTGTTGTGTTTTTTGGCACTGGGTGTTCCCGAGCGGGGATCCACCTCTTCCCTTGAGGTAGCCTCTAGGAAGAGTATTTACTTTCATTTCCACACTCTGGCATTCTTTCCAAGCTTTAGTCTTCAGTTACAACGTAGTATATGTTCAGATTTGTGTTGTGTTTCAGGGTATTGCAGTGGAGGGTTGAGAAACCCACTTTCTAAGCTATTTTTTTAGGGGAGGAAGCATTCTTATCATTGGGAGATCATAAAGGGAGGTTATTGAGCTTTCTTTCATATCTTGGCACTAGGCCAACCTATTCCCATCATCTACAGCACATATTCCCTTTTTTACTGTGTTATTTTAGTGAGCATTTGCAGTGGAGGTTTCAGTGATTGTTTTGGAGGGTGAGATCTTTAATGTTGGGATCAGCCTTTCACTTGAAGGATATATTAGAGGAGATAAATTAATTTAGATATAATTTTCAGCCATTTCCATCTATTTATTCGGTTACAGCTGTTATTCATCCCTAGGGTTGCATTCTAGCATTTTGTACTTTCTGGTATTTCTGGAAACCCTTCCTGGGTTGTCTTGGAAATGTGTTTGGGAGCATAGATATTCACTCCCAGAATTTTTTGAGCTATATAACAGTAGATCTATCTTGTTATGTCTTGCTGTAGTATTTTATGCCCTAAAACTTTGCTGTCATGGCTCATGGAATTTGTGTAGCAGTGTTTTTCTCATGTATTGACATATTTGCTTAGAGGAGGCTTCTTTTGTATTTCTTGAGTGACTTGATCCTCAAGATCTTGTGCCTATTATTTTCTTATATGTTTAATAAGATGGTTTTACATTTTTCTGATATCATGGTGTATTGATTTGTTCCCTGATATTTTCAGTTTTATGCACTATATTCCTGCTTTTCCCATTTGGGAATATTACAGAAACCCCCAAGTTCTACCATAATTCTAAATAATTCAATAAGTGTAACAGATGAAAACCATTATGTGGTGCCTATTACACCTACCTCTGGAAAAGAAAAAAAGTAGTAATAAATAAATAAATATATTATAATAAATATGTGACTGTGAAAACCTCTCTGGGATGTAGTAATATTGATTGTAACAGCATTATGTAACTCAAATTTATCTTATTTTGTGATGTTACAAGGACTGTTAGAATATGATTTTTATTTTTATAAATTTTCCCTGTAATTATTTTCTTTTGTGAATAAAAAAAACGGCTGAAGAAATGGCGAAATTAGATATGTTGTTACACATGTAACATCCATCAATCCATTAGCAGCCACATCAGTGAAATACTATCATCCGCAAACAAACAAAAAGGAGCATTCATCAGCATTACGTACAAGAACAATGTACATCACTGCTGGAATTGGTCACATCAGCGTCCTTTGGCCAGTCCTTTCCTGCCATATCACATCAGGTACATTATTAAAGGTATAGCATGTCTTCCCTCTTTTTAACAATAATAGTAATTAATATGGTACCTTTTGATGACCGATGACAGATGTAGCATTAAAACTCAAGGGAGGGAATGATTCATGTTGTAATCTATCATCTCGAGTTTAAATCCAGTAATCATTGTTGAAAGCGTCGACATCATTATCCCTTTGTTAGTGTGAGTTCTAATCGCAAGCGTATGAAAAAAACTCACTTTAGTTGTGCATAACAAACAGCCCTAACATCAAATATGGTTGTCAATTTCCTTAGATCTGCAATTTGTGATCAGAATAAATGCTATAGAAATCTAGATCTATGCATAGTAAAGGCATTAAACATCAAATAATAAGCAAGAGTTTTTCATGCATCCAATGAATAAGAAAAGAATTTTTAAAGAATTTTTTGTATTATGAAACCTGGGAAGGGAAAATAGAAAGATGTTACTAGTCACCCTCAATGGGATGGGTTATTCTATGTCCTCAGTGCTTCAGATATAAGATCTCTCTCTCTTGATGGTGCAGAAAACCAGGACAAAAATGGAACTCAAGGGGAGCTCACAAGCAAAAAGTAGAAAAATATGACAATGATGGAGGATCAAAGTCAGACCAAAAGTATATCTAGAGGGGTCTTTAGGAAAAAAAAGGTAGTGAATGAGTGGAAAAACCCTTCTATTTATAACAAAATATTGAGTTAGTCTAGATATTGGTGCATAATTAAAATATAATTAACCAAATCTAGATCCAACTTTTATGGAATATTTTATTATTTTTGTTGGAGGGAAAAATAATTTGAATTTGGTCAAATCCCTTTATTTGTAAATAATAAATAAATAAATGATTTATTTATTACTTTAAGAATTTGGTTGAGTAATAAGTAAATAAATAGTGATTTATTCAATTATTTATAAATGAATTAGTCAAATTTAAAAAGGAATATTATTTAAATAATGTTTTAAATAATTATTCCTAGAAAATAATAAGATAAATAGTGATTTATCTAATCAGTTTTCATGTTTTGGGTTAAATATGGCCAGTAATATTAATTAAACATTGGTTTAATTAATTATCCCTTGAGGAAAATCAAACAAATAAAGATTTATTCAATTATTCCTCAGGGGGTTTCCTGTTTAGACCAGAAACAACTTGATAAATTATGGATTATTAAGTTATTTTTCATAGTGAAAGAAATTTTACTATGGTAAAACTGGTCTTACATGGTGTACTTTGGTCCATCTAATAGTAACAGGTTAGATGACCAAAAATTGGTGTAACGGATTTCACCCCAGCGTGAGAGCGTTAGGAGCTAATCGTATGACCGAAGTATGTTGTAAGAAATCAATCACCAGACACTGAAGGGGCAGTCAAAGAGAGAGAAATATAAGGTAGAATAAAGCGCAAGAGGACAAGATCCTAAGGAGGTGAGACTTATAGGTGTGACAAGTCTCTTTTATGAGTGAGTACATGTTCTACATTTGGGAAGGGGGGCATACCTATGCCCGCCAAGATCTCGATCATTCCATAAGGATTTGGAGCTGAGAAACAATCAATTCAAAGGGAAATAAAGGTTCCCTTTTCCTGATTCAAGGCACCGAACAAGAGTGGAAGCTAGTGTTATCACTCAGGTTTTCCTAGAAGTTGTGTAAGAGGAAATTATACCCGAGGTAACCACAAACCAACCTTTTAGATGCAGAATCTAGCCAATCTGCATCCAGAGAGGGCTCTCTCTTTATGATTTATCTTTGTTTTTGAATGATTTTAGGCTAGTTATAGATTCAAAGTTTGTTTTGGGAAAATGGTGGAATCCACAAACTAAGGGCAAGATTGAGGGCTTTCAGTCCATTGGGCTATGGAGTCTAAGGATGGCTTTACTGGATTTCTTTTCTAAACACAAGATGGTATTACAGGGCAAGATAGCTAGACAGAGAACAATCCTTAAAATTTAAAGTGGATGGATGGTCTTAAAGGGATGAAAGGCAACTAAGAATCTTTCACCATATTCAAGAGAAAGAAGAGAAATGACTACAAGCAAAGAGCAATGAAGGATTATTTGTTACAGTAATCAACAATGTTTAAATCAGCAAAACATGAGCAATTAAGAATTCATGCTTATAACTAATCCAGAAGAAAACATCAAGAATAATCACATTTGAAAATAGAGTACAATTAAGCAAATTCTGTTTCAATCTTTTATGTAAACTATTCAGAAACGGACATGATGATAGCATAAACTAATATAAAATTTAAACACAAGGGTTGGAAAACTTATTGAACTGAAGTCCAACACATGAATCCTGCAACAAGTCCAGTGCTTCAAAACGTCATCCAGTAAGCCACAAGTAAATTTGTCCAAAAGCTTTTTATTCTGAAAACCTCAATGTTACAGCAGAGTAATAGAATCCACCCTCAACTCTCTCTTTGAGGGGTTATTTATACAAAAAATAATCCTAACAATCTTACTCTATCCTAGCCAATAATCCAGGCTTACTTAAAGCATATTTACAAACAAATAAGAGACACATGGTCTCGTAAATAGAATAATGAATAACGGTTGATGTGCTGTTCCTTTCTTCATGGACGTGCTAAGGATAAGTGCTTATAATAAGGCTCTGTGCTGTCCTTTGCGTATTCCTTTGACTTGTTGAATACTCTTTCTTCTCACGGATACTCTTTGACCTTTCATCTGATACT